>JALXJV020000006.1:13757124-14216520 GCA_024633595.2 Lepomis macrochirus
CTCTCCACATTGTAGGCAAAATATAAATTCAAATGACTACAAGAATACAAGATGACTTCATAATGATCTGTAATAGGCTTCCTCTTTTCATCACATGAAGCAGTTTATGAGTAGGTGTCACATCAAAAGGTGTATATCTCACGCTGGAACTTCAAAGAACAATTTTTTGTGCATTACAGTGTAATAACAATAATTTGATGTACATGTAGGGCTAGACTGCTGTATAGCCATATCTAAAGCCTTTGTTTTTCTGTCCTGCTCTATCTTTGTATGCTGGTGAATGTGGGGATGCTGCTGGTATCAGTGATGCTGAGAGTGCTGCACTAGTCTTTGTCTGCTGTGGGAAGGAGGCTGGGCTCCAGCTGGCTCCCGCTATGTGCAGAAGTCAGTGGGTCCCTCAGCACTCAGTGCAGGAGGCGGGCTGGTTGATTGATTGGGATACACACCACCCCCCATGCCCCTTCCCCCCGATGCACAGGGAGCACATGTGCCTCTCCAGCTCTCCATTTATTATACCCAGACATGCTTTATTACACAAAAACACAGGCATAGGCTACTCGTCCATACATGTGCATAAACAAAGGTGCATGCTCAGACACACGCACACTGAACAAAAAACAAAAATACACTTGGTTATATTGATGAAATCATACGAAAGAATGCGGGTAGAATTCGCATGATCACAACATAAGGTTTTCACTGAAGCATGTGTATCTGGCTGTGTGTGAGCGCTCACAAACATAACCAGTGTCTCCAACGTTGGGTTCATACAGGGCAACACATTTGCAGTCATTACAGAAACCCGCTCAGCGAGACCATTCTCCACTCTTCGTTTTGATCTAGCAGACAATGAAGCATTACCTCAACAAATTCATCATTCCTGACAGAGAGAGGGTCCGGGGGTAAAATATATTTTGGCAGATTTGGTATTGCAAGTGTTTCCTCGTCGTATCCGCTTTGAATGCTTCCAAGTGTTGTTGGGAAGCATGGAGTTGGACAAAAAGGAGGAAGAAGGGGTGTGTTAGAATACCGACTGCTTTTCAGGACTCCAGCGACGACCAGCCAGCCAGCAGTGTCTGGTGAACGCGCATGTGTGCGTCCATGCGTTTGTGTGAGTGTGTGTGTGTGTGTGTGTGTGTGAGAGAGTGAGTGTGTGTGTGTGTGGACCAGCAGGCAACACACACTTAACATTGGTTCGCAACATGGCGTTGAAGCGCCGAGAGACACGACGGCTCTCCCCCGACTAATGCATCCTCATTGTCAGGAAAGCCGGGGGACTGTTAACCAAAGAGACCTAAACATTCACAGAGACTCTTTTACGCGCCGGCAGAGAGAATAGCGGATTCCAACATATGCATGTCGCTATAACGGTATAGCTGGTTGTATAGACGTACGGTTACCCCCACTGGTGGAAATCAAAGGCTGTACATGGCGGTGGAGAGTACAATTTGGCTGTTCTGTCTTCTTTCGCTGTTTTGTGGTCCATCTAAGCAAGGTAAAGCTCTCACTTTAATCATCTGCATGCTTTTCACTGGAGTGCATGTGTGAGGCAGCGGGTCACTCTTATAGACTGAAGTGCAGTTACTCAGAACATAAGTGGGCTGTGATAAACGATAGGAGAGAGCTACTGGGTGAATGTGCACCTTGCACGGTACGTGCAATATCGCCTCTGTATTCTGCGTTCACCTCATGTGGCCTCTCTGGTGCGTGTAGGGGTGTATTGTTACTTCATGGGTGTCTTTCCCAGGACGGCTTTGGCGTTACGAAGTTGCTGCACATTGCCCAAGCAGCAGCCCTTAGCTGTGCCACAGAGCGGCCACAGGGCTTTGAGCCGACGAAGAAGGGACGTTTCGGATGAAATAGGGTATGGGGCTCATCATAAAAACAT
This sequence comes from Lepomis macrochirus, assembly GCA_024633595.2. NCBI lineage: Eukaryota > Metazoa > Chordata > Actinopteri > Centrarchiformes > Centrarchidae > Lepomis > Lepomis macrochirus. The sequence continues at coordinate 13,759,013 of JALXJV020000006.1, forward strand.
GTGGGCTCTGCCTTGGTATTTAATAAAAGCGGAGCGCCCCGGAGCCGCTCCGTCTTTTAGATTGCTTTGCCAATAAAAAAATCGGAACTTTTTTTCTCACGGTCTAATAAGATCTAACGACTGTGCGCATTGGGCGTCTCGTTTAAGCCACTGATCAGAAAGTTGAGTGAGAGGATTTTGAGGAAAGATAGCCTAATTATGTCACCAAAAGGGTACCTTCAACGAGGCACGATCTTGATAAACTTGAAGAAAAATGTGTGCCTGAGAGCTGACAGTAGCAGACGCACAGTAGCAGTTTTATTTCGCAGACACTGCGGTGGCTCTCGAGAGTGGGAGCTGGGCTGGTCGGAGAGGGAAGTCTGCCCACACAGGCGGCGACGAGTGGGTGATAGAGTGGCCACAGGATTTACATGACAAAGACCTGTGCAGAATATCAGTGGAGGTTATGCAGTTAAACGCTCTTCAGGGCCAGGAAAGGAAGGAAGATATTTAAAACAACAACAACAACAACAGTAAACCTGCCATGCATGACTTTTCTTAAAGTTTTTTTTCAATACATACATATGTTTTTGTCCCATGGAATGACATCTGAGAACATTTCTGCATGGCTGGCTGAAATAACTCAAACAAGCTACAGGTGCAGTTAACAGGCAATAGTGATGTGGAGCAAAACAGTCTAGTTATAATTCCCACATTCTCTCTCTTGCAGACTGTTATGGCAGTATTGCGTTTGTATCCTTAACCTTGCCTTCTTCTATAGGCTACTCCTTATGTTAGTCTGTCCACATTTATTTAGGGTTTAGGTGAGCTGTGCGATTGTTTTGGTGTTTTCCCCCTCTTGTTGCTCCTCTTCTCTCCTTGAGTGTGCATTCAAGGCTGGGAGAGGATCTCTGTTCCTCAAAACATAGAAACCTAGACTGTGAAAATGATTATGCATCCCTTTGCTCGGGCCAAGATGCCCGAAGCTGCCCTAGGCAACAGGTCTCTGGACCAGCTGTATATGTGTTATAGTACTTCTCTGTTTATTCTCTTTTATTAATAAATTATTCAAAGACAACGGTTGGTTGATACTCAATTATTTGCACAATCCCTCACCAGCAATATACAATTTCCATGACACAGACCTTTAGGGATTGAAATACGGCTGACATTAAACCAATTGTGTATGTAAAAGAGCAGCAAACTCTCTCATAGCTGTAGCACTCTGCTTTTCCTCTATGGGAGGTTATTTAGGAAAAATGCTACTAAGTACTAAGCATTATGGTGTTAACAGGTTGGTATTTATCTTTTAACAGCCAATCATGAGGACCAGACAAGTGGGACTGTGTACATGTGTTTGACAGACAGACAGAGAGAGATGGCACAGTACAGAACTTTCAGATGTATCTCCAAGAGGTGCCATTCATATTCTTGCTGGGCAAATGGTTGGGTAAAAACGAGTCCTGTGAATGTATACAGAAAATCAAGCAGCCACTATTTTGATAATGGCTTAACTGCTTCAGTCATTTTTCAAACAAAAATAGCAAATGTTAAATCATCCCACCCTCTCAAATGTGAATATTAAATGAAACTAATTCTCTTTGGGGTTTGAACTGATGGTCAGATAAAATCAGACACTCATTGATTTATGGGTTGATCAAGAAAACAATCATCAACAAACAAATTGAGAATGATGAGCGTTAGTCGCATCCCTACTTTGAATTGCTACCTAATTATTACCAAATTTATATATTTATAAATTATATTTATTACCAAATGCTAAATCCTACAACAGGTTTTGCGTTGTGTAAAGATAACCCTCTGAGAAGCATCTGCCGCTGCAGAACTAAACTTTGACCAGTTAAAATCTTAACATGCCTTGATGAGATGACAGACACTATCACATCAGACAACCTTTGGATGCTGATATATTGTATTGATTGATTAGCCCATGGAAATACTACACAAGCTATTATTTTTCACTAGATCTCACATTCATACTTTAAAAGTAATTTAAAAGTATTAAAATAAAATAATTTAAAAGTACATCTGTTGGCAGAAAAATTTGAAAATCGTCTCACTGTACTGTAGTGTTGTGGGGGTTGTCTTTCCTCCTGCAATACACATTTTCTTACAAGTTGAAGACTTAGCTTTGCTAGCCATTGCCTTTTGTCTCGCTCATCAGTATTTTATCCTCCTCTTGTGTCTGGAGATTGCCTCACTATAGTTATGCTGCTGCTGCAACTAGTATGATATGCTCTGCAGTGATTGCTTCCAGCACAGTGATGAGAAATATAGGAATATTGTGCAAGGATTGGTGTAGTGGTGAATAGTCCAGTGTGGCGGAATGAATATATCAGAAAGTACTGGACATACGCCCATCCAGGTAGACACCACCCCCTTCTGAGGTATGCTCTACCTTTAGATCTATTATTCATTTTTCTGTTATAAATATAAAGGCCTTAAAAGGGAAGGAACGAGAGGTATGCCTCCTTGACTTCCATCTGATATAGTGGTAGAAGGTCAGAGGATACAATTTATATAGAGTTAGATTATCATGCCCTGCAGACTCCAGCAGAGGCAGAATTACTCTCCTTGAGATCCTCCTGACAGGAGAGTGAGTGCCACACTAGAGGCGATCGCATCCAGATGATTAAATCTCTTGCAGGTAAATGGCGATTGTGATGGAGGTTGTCAGTGATAAGAGTGAAGGAAATTGATTTGTTTACACTGTGAGATTTATCATTGAAAGTTGGTGCCAAACTGTTTCGACATTTGGTTGCTGTCTTAAAAGCCTTTGAATTGATAAAATATCACATCTATGAAATGACTAAAGGAACATTAAACCATTCACAGACCAGAACCCATTTAAATATTTAGGAACTGTCATCAAAATGTGTTTTGCTTCAGAGCAGAAGCCACATTTGTATTCGTGAACTGTGCCAAACACTGACAGCAGCATCATGCTTTACTATCAAATGAACAGATTTGTATTTATTGCGTATTATTACTAAATAATTAATAATTAGTTAACAACACAGTCATCAATGGTGACTTGGTGTGTGCATGTTTCGGCGAGTATGCATTTTGTTGGGTTTATAAAGTGGGGCATGAATGTTGTTGATGTTAGTCGTTTGTGGGAACTGAGGCTGGTTAGTGGGGGTTGGGGTGATTCTGGGACAGGGATGAATTGGCGGGTGCTGGTGGGGCGAATTTGAGGGCAAGGGCCATTGCTATATTCACAAACAAAGAGCTTGTTTTGTCCATTCTAAAGATCAAATGGAAATATGTCAGCTTTACTTAATACATCACAAGCAAATGAAAGAAAGGAAAGTGTGTGTCTGTGTGTTCACAGTCCACACCGTTATTAATGGACACAATAAAAAAAAAATCTTTCCCGCAACACTTTATAAGCAAATGAATGTGATTACTGTAACGCCTCTGGCCTTTTTATACACATGAAAATTGTAAAGACAGCAACAATTGCATGATGAAACATTGGCGCTACACTGACTGAGAATATCACAAGATAATTTACCCTCGATGCACCAAATGCTTTCAACACTGTTCCACTCCTCTCAGTCCTCCTAGTCATTTGATGTGTTTAGCAAGTGTTGCTTGAGCTCACATGATGCTTTTCTGCACTGTTCAGCTTAACACTCACACAGTCCCACAGTTGGGAGATCCCCGGTGCAACAGCAGTCTCCTGCATTTCCACTGTAGCAGCAGAGTGTGATAAGCATCTCACATTAATTTCTTCCCCTGTATTAACTTATAATGTTACCTTATCAGACAGTGACAATGTAGACTGTGGTGAACAGCTATTGTGTCGCTCTGTAAACTTTGTTTTAGACTATAATTAAAAGTAAATAAAAGGTATCAAAATGAGCAGCATTTATTCACATGCTCCTGACGTGCCCGTGAAGGCTGTGAGCCAGCCCGTTAACATCTCACCACTGTTGATGCCTTATTTTTTGATTTCTTTGAAATCACCTAAGACTACCGCTGTGTGATTTCAGCTTAAGGAAGGATTAAATTACATTATTTTATTGAGATATTGATGGATAACTCTACAACTCAACATCTAGTCTCTGAGTTAGTGTTTGAAGCAAAACCCAATGTTATTCCTCTAACATTCTCAGGTCAGTCAGGGTCATCTCAGCAGCTTGTTTCATACAAAGTTAATATTTTTACTGAACACACGAGGAAATTGTGCCTGTAGGAATCGCACTGCTGAAGTTACTGTGAGCAATGTTAGGCATGGTGGTGGAAGGGAAATGTTCTTTGAGTCAACCATTTATTCAACACATTGCACCAGGGTACTCTGGGGCAAAGTCCATTCTCTAGCTTAAATATCATGGAGATGTAAAGTTACACAATGGGTTATGTTTTTTTGCTTGGCAGAGTGTCAGAGGAAGATATTTTGAATCTAGTGAGTTTAGTGTGTTACAAACATTGTATTGTTTTTTTTACATTTCAAGTTTTACCACAAAATGCATACGTTTCAGTTTGCAGCAGAGACAAGTTGAAGGGAGATGCAGTTTCTGATCTAAATAGTTTTTTCTCCTGTGTTCATGACTCTTTCTAGTATTTGTTGTAGTAATATTCGAACGCAGGAGGCTGAGGTGCTCTACTACCCCATGTTCTAAATAGAAGTATTCATGTTTTCTTCCACATGAGTTTTAATTTCCACATATACTCTCTTCACAAGGTACATTACTGTTATGGCTTTCTTTTCACATGACATCTCTTGTAATCTGTGCTTCACCTGGAAGAAAACTGATCCTGAAAACATGACAATACTTTTTAACCTGTTTTTACAAATGGAAAAAAAGAAATTTAAATTTAAAGAAATTTAGAAAGATTACCCTGTCAAACCCTTTTTTTACCTGTTGTTAAGTCCTAACACAGGATAGAAAGCTATTTCAATCAGACTTATAAAATGGATGAACAGAATTTTTTTCTGACTTGCCTCTCAGGGCTCCCGTAGTGAAGTCAGAGGTATCACTTTCTCAAAAGTTGCATCACTGACTGCAATAATGTTGAAAGACATTCTGCATGACATGCTCACAGGTGCTAAATTGAATTGACGTTTAACAGCAGTTTCTTCCCATCAACACATTACAACGTTTACTTACAAATTTAAATTGAATGTTTTTTCAATATTCTTCTGCCTCAGTGTTCACATTCAGTATCTTGGCTTCAGTCTTGGGGTGTCACAACACCCGAGTAATGTCAAGCTGAGCACACCATATGCTGAAATGTGTGTGTTAATGAATAATTGATTGTTGGAGAATTCAAACAATGTACTAACACAAACCTGTGAGATAAACTCTTACATTTGTGTCATAATAGCAGCTTGAAATTGCAATAAAAATGTGCAACAAAAGCTCAGGTTAGTAACAAAACTTTTCCTTTACTTTTGATAGATTTTCATGGTTAACACTGTGTAACATTTACAGCATAAACACAACCGCATGGGCCTCACATTGGAGTTCTCTTTTCATACTACATTTTTAATGCAAGTTCAATATTGGCCATATTGGTTTGATCTTCCAAATATTGAGAACAATGTCTTGCTCTCTTTGGCTCTTTAGATGCTGGATTCACTTCCACTTGTTTACATTGCCAATCATACAGTAAATTTCATTCTGGGCAAGTAAGGGAACAAATGGCTTGTGTTACTGTACAGGCTGATTAGTCCTAAGAGCAGCAAACCAAAACAAAGTGGCTTTAAAGGTTCTTTTAAAGCTTTTTGTTGCTTTCTGGCACGAGTTTTCTTCCTGATGACTGTTTTTGCCTAACAATCTGAGTCTGTTGTGCTAGTCCACAAGGCTCCAGTACATCAGTGATGTAGTGGTATTTCTGGAGGTTGTCCTTCATTCTAAAGTTTCATACTTGGTGTCAAAATGATATCTGAACTGGAAGTTGTCAGTGGCTCTCAATGTACAGACCAAACACTGCATAGACACTGCAGGAAGATGGAGGGAATGTTAGTCTCCACCTTTAGGTCCCCTAAGAGTTGTCATCCATGTCTACTCCTGAACTCTACTACCATATGTAATGTTTAAAGTGTGTTCAGCTCCAGTTGTTGTGTCTACATCAGAGGGCCATCTGTTCAACCTCCCGTATAGCGGCAGTTGCAGAATATTAAATATTAAATATGTAGAGGGACGTATGCTGTTTGCAGATCGACTTGCATTGGCCTTTACTGTTAATTGCCCTCATCATCAAAAGTACGTCTGCGTAGGTCGTGTTTGTGGTTATTCGAACAAGTGCAGGGCGTAAATGTGGAGATTAAGACATTATAACTCACTGTTACATCTGTCACCTTCCAGTCTTCCATGTACTGCAGTGGATAGCCTCTCCTCTTTGTGATCACTCCACCTCAATGATGTCATGTAATTGCATTTCTAATTCATTTGATGTATAAATGATATATTCATGTAAATCGAACCTTTAATGACTATGTTCATTGTTTGAAGTTTGGGCCCAAACTTATCACGCTCTATCAGTATTTCTGTGAGCATACCTACAAAGGTCTCTTGAGACTCTCTTGAGAAACCAGGGCTTGTTGGGCAGCAGTGCCTGTGGAGAATAGCTCATTACACATTAGAGGTACATTAAATATCTGCATGTGTATGTTTGCAGAGGTACATTCACCCCCGCCTGCTTGTTTGTGTGTAAGCGTGGGTGTGTCAGCTGCGATTTGTGAGTGCATCTTGATCCTCTCCCCAGAGTCCTTGCTAAATTAGGATGCATATTATTTAAAGATGCCCTGGGCTGAGTTTCAGCTTGGTATATTTATGCAGCGAATTTGTTGATTTTTATGGTGCCCTGTGTGTGCCTATTTATGTTGCCAGAGAAGCAATCTTAAGCACAGAAGTGTTGTGTTGAATATATTTTGTTAGTGCTTTTTTTCCAGTTGTGAATAGCCCAGCCACTTAAAAAATCTCTGGAAAACTTACAAGCTAATAAGTGACAAGTTTGAGAAAGCACACGTGTATTTTGATCAGCCAGGTTCAGATCTTTGGAAAAACAAAAGAATAGATGGATCGACAGCGAGCCATACAATACAACAATTTTAAGATAAAAATTACAAATGGAAAGATCTTTTCGCATCTAAAACCTTCAACAGAGATTATAATGAGCTTAACAAATCTATTTAGAGAACTTAAACCTTCAGTTTCTTTCCATTTTCTGGCTTTTGTTGTATTCCAAAGTGATATAACTTTTAATATGTCCTTTTTCAGGTATAGAACATATCTGCGGTTGTCTATCTAGTGAATTATTGGCTTTTTGGCATTCACATGCAGGTCTCAGTCATGGAAAAGTTCCATTTTGACTCTTTTCAATCATGACAGGAGAGTTACAGATATGCTTTAATGGTATTTAGAATGTGGGCCACGAGACAAGCCAAGTCACATGTCATGTATATGATATCTTTATCTGAAGGAGAGTTGTTTTCTAGTTTGGCCATTTGCAATAGAAATTATATTGCATAGCTTACAAAAGTCACATCAGATCTTACCTGGTGCAGCAAAGCTTCATCTAAAAGTCTTTTGTGAGCACTTTCCACACTATACACAAAAATGTCATAAGAGCATAGTATTCTTGAGTGAGTACCTTTACCAGCGATGTACCTGCATTTTTTCACACCTGAGCTATTAGAAAATATTACAAAAAGATTTACTTTTCAGATATCGCAGACATAGAAAATTGGCATTTATATAGAATGCCTTACAGGGCCTGCAGTGACATTCTCCTACAACAACTTTTGCACTATTGCACCTCAGTTGCAAAGACATCAAATAATTCCAAGTTGCTCTTTGGTGATGCTGCTATCTCTTAATTCTTTGATCCCAGGAGCACAAACAGATATTACCACCGCAGTGATCCAACTCCGAGGGGTGCATTTCATCCTGTCGGCTTACTAGGTCATTAAGGTGGGCCGTAGAGTGTAATTGATAACTTTACATGATGTGATTTGAGCTTAGGCTCAGAGTAGGGTCACAGCTGCTGTGAAAGTGGCACACAGTACATTATCTGAGCAGCCAGCACTAACCTCAGTCCAATGGCCTAATCATTACCTCATTTCAATCCCAGCACTTGTTCTATCCATAGCTCCAGCTCCATTGACGGTGGTGGCAGCCTTGAACATCATCTTCATGTAAACATTACAAAACTGTTTGGTGAAGCTGCAGAAATATTTTGTTATAATGAGATTAACCTTATACCTTGTAGTGGTGGTTATTCATTCCACAGATGTACTTTTGAAGATAGTATATACTAATAAGTCAACTGTCAACTATATATAACTTGATTTTCACTTTTTGTTTAAATTAACTTGGCTTTTATTCTAGTAGTGTAGTTTTATCTTTCTCTTTGTGTGTGTGTGAAAGAGAAGCAGCGGTCTGGCGGCGCTCACTTTTTCGCTCATCTAACCTGCATTCACATTCCTTCCATTCCTCCCTGCTGTCTGCTTGGTCACATGAGAACAGAGGAGTTACGCCGAAGGTGGCCATTTAGGGGGGATGGTGTGGGTAAATAGAGATAAATCTAAAAAAAGAGTTGTTATACATTGATGAGAAAGAGATTTCAGGAGATTCACCAGCATAGAAGTCAAAAGAGGGTTGACAATTCTAGTCCAAGCGAAGGAGGAGATTGTGCCTTAATTCCTGGATTACTCATATTCACTGTAACCATCATACAATACACACATTTATGAATCTCTTGAACAATCGTTTGTGCATTCATACTGAGTACACACGACCTTTAGTTCTCATTCAAATGCAGTATATTACTCACGGCACATCTCTCACACATCGCTGATGGAAAGTGTCATTGTTGAGAACCCCAGTGTGAGCATAATATGTGAAGCCCTCCCAGTGCAGTGTGCCCTTCCTCAGTACGTATACCAGGTAGTGTCACATAGCAGATTCATTCATCATCCTGACCTTGTGTGAGATGCTCAACCCTGATCCTTGCACATGAGCGTTAAAATGTATGTGTGCCGCCCTTAGAGTTAAGTTCGAAGGGAGTGTTTTTAGATTGATTTACCATCTAGTATGTCTCTTTGTTATGCGTTTGCCTCTACTCACTGGAAACCTTCATGTTATCAGTATATTGTCTTGTGCACCAATGTTACCTGCACAAATTCCTGTACATTCATTGTGCAGCTGCGCGGACAAACAGATTCTGATTTAGATCGCCTGTGTTACTCCCATGTTAGTTTTATTGCTCTCTTTGTTGACTCATGCAAGTGGGCCTGGCACTTGACATGGCCATGTGGAGGCCCCATGCTGCTGGGAGGCCCTTCATGCAGGAGTGCTGCTCTGTGATTGGAGGAAGTCCGACTGGGATGAATGAGCACTGTACATAGAACAGGAGGCATGAGGCCCCTTTACTGTTTTTTTCAGTCTTCTCTGAGAGTAAGACTAAGTAAATTATACATATTTGAATGTGTCAACTCGGGCAACTAATCAATGAATCAAACAAAATAATCATCAGATTAATTAATAAGGAAAATAACTATTTTGGAGCTAGTTTTAGTTTTACATCAGAGACAAAATTGCACCCCGTAAAGTGAATGAAGCACATTTTCTTTTATTAATTTTACAGCCCGTCGGTATGTGTAGACTCTGTCGACTCATACCCAAGGTCAGAATAAAATCTCTGATTCAATCTATCAGCTTTCTGACAGTGAAAGTGACTGTGCGTGTTTGTGATTAAGATGACTGGGTGTGGGAAGAACCCCGCTGTATAGTCATGGGAGGAAACACAGCTGGAACGGTCAGCACCTGACACGGCAGCTGTTCGTTTGTTGAGTGACTCACAGCCTCACTCTGGGTATAGTGAAATGTTGGGCCTTCTGTGTGTAGCAACTAGCAAAAAGAGTGTTTTAATTTGCTATCAGAGCAATTTAAGACTGTTAAAGAGGGATGAATGTGTAGCATGCTTCAGATACCTGACTGTGCTTTACATTTTTAAGGAAGGAACCCAATACCCAAGCCAACATGTTTAACATTGAAAGCCAGAGATGAAGCCTACAAGATAAAATCCTAAGTATTTAGACAGTGGCGAGATGCGTCTGTCAGAGGGACTTCCTGTTTCTTGTTTATTACTCAGGCATTCTCCCCAGGGTTTATTGCTAGTTGTCTCTCTCTGCTCAGATTATCAAAACTGTGGCTTGAAGATACCGATTAATTCCCACGGCGGGTAGTTTTTGGCCACAAGCACATGTAAGTGCCTGGGCTATTCTTCTTTTTACCTTGTTGCTGTTGATATAAGGTAATTGAATTAGCAAACAAAGACTTGAGGTTTGGTTTGTATTATGTAGACATACACACACACATACACACACACACACACACACACACACACACACACACAGGAGTTTTCCTGCTGTAAACTGCCCAGTGCTATCAATCAGACCATCTGTCCCTGTCCACTCAGCCTGTATTTAGGTTTCAGAGCATAGCATAGCGATGTCCTACAACCCTGTTTTTTTCCGAGAGAAGTACCACCCACATGTACAATACAATACATTGCCAACATCATTCAGGAACAACTCATAGCAATTATCTACTGCCGCTGTGTCAATTTAGCAGGAGGTACAAGGCATTCTGTTTGTCACTGCTTTGAGTGCGTTAGTGGTCCCTCTTAACAAAAGTGTCCGTAATCACATTTTGCTCTTCTCTTTCAGTTGAGTCCTATGGCTGCCCTAATCCTATCTGCACTGTCCAGTCCTCTATTGTATTCTGTAATGCTGGATCTCGTTCTTTGTCTCATATCCAGTCTTTCTATTTCTTACCTTGCATTCTACACATTTTTAAGTATGTGACCTCGTTTAGCCTACTCAACGTTCATGCAACACTGTATTAGCCATGCTAGCGGTGTAGTTCTATGGATCTCAATGTCAGGCTGTTGGTCGGTCCACCACTCTGGTCCAGACTATTTCAACAACTGTTGGATGTGTTACCATGAAACTGGGTCTGCTGAGGTTGACAATTTAGTTTTTTTGGGAAATATCATGATAACTATTTGACTATTTGATGGATTGCCATGAAATTTGGTACAGATATCCATGTTCCCCTCAAGATGGATTATCATCACTGGTGATCTCTGAACTTTTCATCCAGTACCACCATCAGGTCAATTTTTTAATTTGTCCTATGATTTATGACCAAATACCTTCAAAGCCAATGAAAATTCCCAAACAATATATCTGCTATACATCACCATCTTATCATTGTCATTATGAGCATGTTGTCATACTGATGTTAGGGCCAAAGTGCAGCCTCAAAGACCTGCTTTCATGGCTGTAGACTCTTATTCTTGTTTAAGTGCCATCTTATATAGCTGTGATATATAAATATAAATAAGCCATCATGATGTATATCAGCACAAACTAATAACTGTGTAAAACTGATGTGTTGATTCACAAACTATCTACAAAGACATAGACATGTAATTGGGGTATGAATGTGATTTCACTTGGTAAATTAGACTCATTCTGAAATTTGTCTGAGGAATTGCTGCCTCGAGTAAAAGGAAAATTGTATTTATTACATGGAGCACCCATTTTTGGACTCTTTCAGGCAAGCCTCTTTGTGTGTGTATCTAGTTCCTGAAAGGCCTGAGGTATTGTATAGCTTCACTTTAGAGGCTGTGGAAACCTGAGCTGTGGCCTTCAGGTCACGGGGTGTCCACTCTCTGTTGACAGTGAGCTGGGCCGGGTGAAATATTTGTTGTGTTTGGTCACTCTTCTCCTCTTTCTCCTTCTGTTCTCCAAAAAGTTTTGTGAATAGGTGATCCATTAACAAAAATGGACTAGCGGAATAAGTGTTGATGCTATTGAAAGCACTGCCACCCTAACTTCTTCATTTCTATATATTTTTATGTGTTTTGTTTCAGTGGCTAGCTCTCTTTCATTGTCAATAGGACTACAAATCTACAAAGTCTAACATCTATCCATTTCTCCACCTGATATATGGCAGCGGTATGGAGGTACACCAAACATGGGATATAATTTCACAAAATCTCTGGGATCATACAACCACTGCTTTCTTACTTGGTTCAGATTACAGATAAAGTGTCAAAATTGTCAGCTAAAGGTGCAATGTATAATTTATGTGACATGTTTGCTTCCTTGTTTCTTTTTTTCTGTTTTTTCCTCTCTCTCCCTTTTGTAAACCGCTGTCCTCTCTGCACTTAGAGTAAGCTATGAACTGCTTGGCGCAGTGCCATCACAATCCATTCACTGCAGCTCAGTGAGATCGCACAGCCGCTACTATATCCCAGAGTGCACCCTGTCCTTTCCAGCAGCTCCCATTTGTACAGTAAAATGGCAAAATGGCCACTTCACAGATCCCCCCCCCCCTTCACCATTGTGTCCTCATGAGACAGTGACAGTTACCGTGTGGACGTGCAAGCGTCTTTGTGTGTTGGAATGGGTCTGTGCATGTTCATGTTAGTATGTGAAAAAGTGTATGTATGTGTGTGTGCACACACAGACACAAATCTAGGGCATGTTGAGGTTTCTGGTGCAAATGTGTGTGGATATCAAGTGCTTTATTCCCAGATGAAATAGCCTTTACTTGAAATATGTGTTATGCTTACCGTACCTACTTTTTTAAAGGATAGTAGGTCATGCAAGTCCTCAGTTCTGAAAATGTTACAGTAACTTTTCTAGGTTGGACACCTATCTTTTATTATGTAATTCGCTTTACACAGGTTAAGATGTCAAAACCTCGCTGAAAGCAAATGAGTGTTTTCCAGATTTTTGTCATCTTTTACATGTTCCTCATCCAGTTATGTGAGTCATAAATAGCTTCCATGTCCAATGCAGAATGATCCCCACCCCTCGCCAAGTGAAACCACTGGCAGTGAGCTGGCAAATGGCTGCTAATGTTCTAATGACTTAATGAGGCCTAATTAGTTGAAATGTGAGAGAGGAAAAGAGGAGCCGTGGAGATGATCTGTGTCGTGTGTTGGCACTCTCGTACGTGATTGTTTCTGTTCTGACAAGACTGTGAACATGTTGTGGTGTTCTCTACATCTGTGCCTGTTTGTTCTTTCTTTTATTTGTGTGTGCATGCATGTTGTCTCCATGGTGTGTGTGTGTGTAGGTGTGTGTGCCAAAGCCCTGTGCAGCCTTTCTCAGCATTACCCAGCCTCTTCATCAGGAAGTGATGGTAGGGGGTCAGGCCTCATTTAATCAAGGAAAAAATTCCATCTCCCATTAACTTAATTAATCCAATGCTGGAGAAAAAAGAAACCTGCCTGTGTGTGTGTGTGTGTGTGTGTGTGTGTGTGTGTGTGCGCGCCTGCACATATGTAAGAAAACAGCTGAGAGCTTTGTCAAAATGAACTATATATGGGAGGTTTAAATGACATTGCTTGTACAATAATAACTCATGAAAAAAGACATTTAAAGAAACTCAAATGGAACCTATTTCCCCATGTTTTTTTTTCTATGTGACTAATTTGGACAAATTTTTTTGAAATTGGTCTAGTATTGAGCAAACAAACTGCAGTCGGCAGCAGCGAACCAGGTCTGTGATAGGCTCAGACTGTTGTTATTAGTGTCTGACAACATTATGGATCTATCCTTACAAAAATAGACCTTTTTTAAAGAGTAAATTCCTTTTTGCTTAACCAGACTCGACAAAAAATGTTGAAAAATACAGAACCTAGCCGATGATTAAATATAAACACTATATACAGTAGATAAAGAAGAACAAGTACCCAACAGGGATATAATGATGCAGTATTTTAAGTGGTGATTCATTTTCTTCAAATTTTATTACTTCGTCATATTATATTTACATAATGTGTGCTCCCCTCTTTCATGCCAGATATGGCAATACTCAAGACAAATGATTACAAGAAAAATCTGTTTCATTTACCTCATCATTTGTTGTGCATATATTTTGTAGTGTTTTATTACAAAAGCTTCTGACTGTAGCTCCTTTAAAATGTATTACAGAAGTGCTGTTACAATTCACACGGGCACTAAGAGAAGTAGTTAGCTTCAAAATAATAGAAAGTGTAACTGTATTGTCCATTTACAAAGAAAATTATTTTCTCCTCCTCTTACACAGATAACAAAACAGATGTTAATCTTCTTTTATACAATATGTTAATTAATGCGTAATGTATTAAGAAAAAAGCACACATTCAAAGCATTAACATTAGATCATGCAAGATTCAGTATAGTCTACTGAAAGTAATGCAATGTAGAGCTACTATTGACCCTTCTTCACATTTTTCCTTATGTGTCTAATACTATCCAGCCTCCTCATAAAAAATAATTAACTGCCGTCATGTCAGTCAAGATCTGGAGTCTTCAGTTCTTTTTATCTCCAAATCTCTCTTGATCTTTCCCCTCTTCTTTCATTAATTCGCTTTTCTCCTGAGAGCCTCAGTGTTTTTTTTGTTTTTTTTTTTACAATTTTCTGCTTCCACCTTGTTCTTCATTGACCTGAATTAAAAATTTGACTGCACTTACTGTTGTAAAATAGAGGGCAAAGAGGTGAGATACAGCAATATAAAGATAGGAGATAAAGAATATTGTAAAGGAGTGTCTAAAATCATCTGGATGATTCTAAAAACATCTGGATGATAAGTGCAGTAGGAATAATGCACTGATGTTCTTATGTTGTTTGATACCAATAATGCATTCATTTTCATTTAATTTGCAACTTTCTTTCAATATGATGTTGTATTTAAGAAAATACTGAACCTACGCAGAGTTATTAAATTGTTTAAAATAAGACTGCTGAAGTTTCGGCACGACAACATTGCTGTGGTTAAACAACAACATCTCCTTTGACTGCAGTTTATGTAGCACTCTGCTGCTCATCTCACACCAGCTCACACCAACGTCTCACTGCAGGGGTTCTTCTCTTTCTCACTGACTTTAATGTTCTGCTGCTGACATACAAATCCCTTCATGCCATGCGCTCATTTAATTTTCAGAGCTTCTCCTCTGAGTATGGCCTCCTCTCTGTCCCCAAAATACCCTGCCTCTGGAATGCACTAACCCTATTCATCTGTGCTGCCAACACGATTGATTCTATTGAAGATATGTCATAAAATGACAAATTGCCAAATGCTTGAATTGATGCAGCAGACATAAATAGCCAGAAAATGACAAATGAATGAATATTTGGACCAATGAAGAAAAGCGCAACTGTTAATTTATAGTTAGCTATAACAGTTGCGTTGTGATAGTTCACAGAACTATGAAAGGTCCCTACGCAGCGTTGCACTCTGCAGGGACCTATAAATTGTTATACTGACAAATGCATTAGAATGTGAACATTTAGGGACTTATGTTTTTAGAATAAACATGAATTTATCTTAATCTAGACTGCTGCAGGTACAGGGCATGATTAACAAACTTCTCTTTCTTTGTCCCCCACAGAAAAGCCTGTTTCACTGGAGCTGAGCTGCGGGGCTGGTCCTAGCCATGTAGTGTTGGAGCCAGGTTTGCCCCTCTTGCTGGACTGCAACCTCGGTGTCAGTGATGCACCTTTCAATGTCACCTGGCTTCAGGATGGCCATCCTCTGCCTCTGGGTGACTTCCTGCAGAATTTGGCCAATGGATCCCTCCTCCTGCTGCCCACCTCTAAGGATGGCCAGCCTCCCCAGGGAATGGAGGGGGGCTACAGCTGTGTGAGTGCCAGTGCCCTTGGAGCCCTGACCAGTCGGACTATAAATGTTCTCCTAGCAAGTAGGTGTCCAGCCGATACATTTGCAAGTCCTGCAGGGCTCTTGCATGGTCATGTATGATTCCGTGTGTGGCATTTGCTTTGATTAGTTATTTAAATGTCCTAAAATAAATGCAAATCAAAGCTTGCATGTCAAGCTGAAAGATCAATAAGGTAGAAGCTAGAAGAAGGTAGATTTGTATGTCATTTTACAACACAGGGTTGTATGATTATATAAGGTTTGTAGTTCCCTTTATGCCACTCAAAAAGAGCAAATGTTATATACAAAAATGAAAAATGTGCCGAAATTTAATTATTTTACATGTTGTGGTGAGGATGAATTGACGAGTCTCACAGCCTTAGGGAAGAAGCTACTCTGGAGTTTGGTGGTATGACAGCAGATATCTCTATATCTCTGTTTAAACAATGTCTAAATTAAAATTTATTAATTGATTGGTTGATTGACAAAACTGAATCTGCAACAATACTGATAATTTTAGTATTTTAGTTGAAAAATCTCCAGTTTTGACATGTTCCAGCTTTTCAGATGTGGATATTTGCTGCTTTTATGTAGTCTTTAGACTTTAGTAAAATGCATGTTTTGTGAAGTTTTTGACACAAAAACAAGACATTAGGATACATCACCTCTGGACAAATGTTTTAAAGGTAATTGTTATTTAAGGCGCAGCTGCAAATGTAGTGTTTATTAGGTTAGATTGAAGCCCAAAACAATGACAAAGGATAAGAGAAGAGGTAGATATAATGAAGGCACTCCTACTATCTGACTAGTTGTTATTGCATCATTTGAAATACTGTATACTACAGCTACTTTATTGTCAATGCACATGCATTGTGGTGTGTATGTGTATGTTGGGCCGGTCAAAATGCTTAAAATTGCAGCATCACTGATCTAATGTAAAGAATGTTGGTTTGATTCATTCATCCATTGAAAACAGTCAGTTGGGTATGCACGCATGCACGCGCACACACACATGCACGCACACACACACACACACACACACACACACACACACACACAATGTGATTTGTCAAGGGAATTTCCTTGCATGGATGGAGATGAACTTGGTTCTCCTCTGCCTCAGATAGGAGACTTATCCACTGGTGGAGCACTAACAAGTGTCTTGGGAACAGGAACACTCTTAAACAACTGTTAAAGGCTCAGAGTGAAGGAGGAAGAGAGGGTGGAAATTAGGGCCGCGCTATATATCATTTCAGCTTCGACAATGTCAAGTAGGGCAAATTAACTCAAACATGTCATGCTGCAACTTTTTAGCTGCTTGATACAAAAAGAAAACTCGCAAGGATCTCATTTTCTATGATTCATCCACAAGATGCCTGATACTACATAATTTGCCCTGATTTAAGGGATCAGGGATACACTGAGTTTGATCAGTTCCCAGTGTGCTCTGGTGAAGAGGTGCACTTCATCAGTTTATCAATCAACCAAAGCAGCCTCCCCTGGTCACCTGCCACAACCTGAAAACATTTAAGTGCACCCTTCACCAGAGCACATAGCAAACTGATCGCTGTGCATGCAGAGTGTGCGTATCACCTGCCTGTAAACATACAACGACCCGGCCACTGTCACAGCTAATGTTGCCTGGATGCTAGTGGTACTTATGCAAGACAACTTTTGAGTGCATGTATTCCCGTTATGAGTGTCACCTCGTCCCAGTTCTGGTTAAAGTTACCCAAATGATGAAATTACGATTGTTAATCAATGTAACTCACAGCAGGTATCTGTATTTTATCCGTCTCGGAATTTTTATTACAGGAAAAAGGAAAATTACAATGTCATTTTTTTCCAGTGCTGTGCAGCCCCGATGGAAATGAAAGAAATCAACCAGAACATAGGCGTTTAAGGGACGCGAGGACAGGCAGTAGCTTTTTAATTGCCCTTCGAATGAGGCCTCTTTCTCTCACACTGTTGTGGTAGTCTTTATTTAGTCATTAGCTTTGTGTAAAATGAGACAGCATCCTTTGTGGATGCCCCTGCTTTTGTCAGCTGTCACATGCCTATTTATGAGGATCTCTTGTTTGAGGGACAAAAAGGTGTAAAGGGGAGGGGAGGGCGGATGTTGGGTGAATAGTGGGAAGGCAGAAAAGGAGAGGGAGAGTTTGTGGTGATGGTGAAAGGAAAGGCTTCAGAGACCATTAAGAATGACCTTCAGTTTGCTCATGTGTATATGCATGTATGTGTGTGTGGTTGTTGAATTAAATCAGTGGCGAGGGGCTATGAGATAGATGTGACCAGTGTGCAAGAGGTCGAAGGCGAAGTGCCTCAGCATTGACATTGAGCAGACATTCTCATTTCCTACTGCGTCTTCTCTCGCAGAAATAAGACCGAAGAGAGAACATAGCAGAGATCACATCTGTGAAAACACATTACGAAACCCACCTGCTCCGCTTTCCCTGTCGCAGTATATATGATGCATGTGGCCTTGTCTAAAGCATGTGAATATATCGGAGAGCGAGAGTGAAAGACAGTGAAGGAGACCTGCTCCCTCTTTAAATGCAGATAAAATATTTAAATAGATCTACAGAATTTCAGTCTCTATCTGTCTAATCTAACTCTCTTCTCTTGGCAAAATGCCAGAGGCGGCATATAGTGCGCACGTTACATTTCCCAAATACTTCCATGGGTAAATGATGCTGAAGAAAAAGCTGCTTTTAATGTTAATTAGTCTAATTAACCTTCCTCATTAGACAGACTGCTGAAGTGAATGTCAATATTTCCTAATATAATATTGCTTTCGCAAATCATTTCAATCAAAGCGCTGATGTCATAACCATAAAGAGTGTGCTCTCTCCTCCAAAACAAACAGGCTGCTTTTTAAAATAAAGGGTGTTGTAGAATAGTGAGTTTTCTTTTAATTTCAAGCTTTAAAGATGGATATTTTAAGCTCTTATTTTGAGGCAGCCACTCTCAAAAACTCTATGCAACCCATGACTATGAAAAGATGAAAAGAGGAGTAGGAGAATCACTTTTAATCACACATTTACTGTAAAGGGCTTCCTTTTTGTCAATGTTGCTGTTTGGCAGGTCAAAACTGATAGGTGGAAGCTCAGCAACTTTATAAAGTTAAAAAGGGAAGCTTACTTTCACTAAAAAATAAAAATTTCATGTTACACATACTTTCCGGTAGCTGTTACAAGTATCTGTTGAAGCTTGGGGCACAATTGATGGGTTTTCACACTGTAAGTCAGCCTGAAAACTGGGTAACCAAGAGGTCATGGGTGGAATTATCTGCTTGCACAAGGGGAGGGGAAAAACGCTGCAATCTGATAGCTGTGGGGCCAAAGAGTGGGGCATAGATAGAGGGACGGACAAAGACAGAGAAAGAGTTGGGGGAAAGTCAAGGGCCGGAGAGTAATGAGAGAGAGCAAAGAAAGGAGAGAGATGTAGTGCAACAAAGTGTTACATACATTACATAGAGCTGTGCCCAAGGAGCTGTGTCAACTTTGCAACATCTAAGTGTGTGTTCAGCACGGTGGCGGACGGACCTGTTATGGAATTTCATTGCAGGCTTGGGGACACTCATGGAATCCTGGGAAAAGGCTAATATCATTATGCTTTGACAGAGCGGAGGTGGAAGCTCAGCCAGTGGCCATTGTTCCATCACAGCATGGGCAAAGTGTCTTCTCCGAACATCCCCCTGCCGCCTTTGCATGAACGTCTGCTAATATGCACTCTGGCTGATCAGCTGTTGTTCGCCACTCACACTCCCCACTCACATAGATAGACACAGCGATCCAGTCCAAGAAGTCCATGTACAGGCATCAAGGCACACACTAGAGTAAACACTGAGGTACAAATAGCCCGGCCCGCTTGCACTCAAGTTTACACACGTGCACACGCTCACATGCTCTCTCACACACACACACACACACACACACACACACACACACACACACACACACACACACACACACACATGCTGTGAGTCTGGCACCCTGTCAGGCACTCTCTGGCAGTGTTACAGGTGGTGTGTTTACATAAGGGCATCATGCTGTGTAATGGCTGGAAGTGGCAGGGGTTAATCATCAACTCCTCTACAAAGCTTGCTACGCAACTGTCATAGCAAGTTTTTCTGAATCAAATCTAGTGCTTTCTGCTACTATGGCCAAGTAAGTGTGACAGCCTCTGTGTACTCATTGAGAAACTTTGTTCCCTCAATGCAGTGGGACAACACAGATGGCCAGTTTGTTTCCAGACTAGCAGTTGGTGTGATAGGGGTTAGGGTAACCTTGAATAGTCCACCCTTTTTCTCGTTATGTTTACAGTGGTTTGGAGGAAATCTTGTCTAAAAAAATCGGGAATGCTTGAGTATGGAAATCTCGAGGCGCCAAGTTTGAGCACCCTCCTCTGAAATCCTTTTGTTGGTTTTATTTTAAAGCAGAACCAAATTTGAGAGCTAGTGTCAGGCTCTCAGTGTCAGTCCTCCCTTCCATAGTTTTGTTTGTTTAAAGTCAGATGACAACCCACTGTGTCTCCACTCTTATTGGACGGATTGCCAGGAAATTTGTTACAGAAATCCACGCCCTCCTTAGGATGAACTGTAATATTGCTTAACTTACCTTCTAACTTGTGCCATGATCAGGTCAACATGTGCTTTCTCCATGGATGATATTCACTTCAGTCTCAACTTTACTTTTTGTTCAGAGCTTATTATGAAATGTTCGCATGTTTACATGCTAAATCAGGATGGTGAATAAGGTAAACATTCTACCTGCTAAACATCTGCATATTAGCATTGTCAGTGGGAGCCACTTAGGTAGACTTTAGCATTTAGCACGTAGAGCCATTGTGCCTCACACACCACAACACTGTGACTATTAGTTTTGTTTACTTGAATTTCACTAGACTGCAGGGACATCATCATCACTGAAGTTGGGCTAGTCCACACTAGAGGCGTCTGTGTTGTGGTGTATGGTACAGAGATAGTCACCTGGCTTTATTGTGCAGTAAGCATGGCTTATTCCAAATTAGAGTGACTCAAAAGAGCATCCAGAGCTGCCCGGTCGCCATTAGAAATACTTCCTGAATCAGTTAGACTCAATGCGCAACACTTTGTTAAGTTCTGACAATGAAAATTGACCACTTTATAAAATGTGGTGAGTAGTGTTACTCTGGTGTTATATATAAACATTTTGAAAAGCAAATTACATCTAATCTAATCCAATGTAAAAAAAATACAACTATGTAATTTGTTCACACGTGATCACTAATATAATAACAGTATCTCTTTTACCAGCAGCTCATTGAAATGTTTGAATCAACTTTGTCCTTCCTGCAAGGTAGATTTGTGTATGTAACTCTGAGGGTTGATCTTTACCTGTTTTCATGCTGCAGAAGTCTGGTCTGAATCAGTTCTGCTGTCAGCTCCAAATGGAGAAAATGCGTTACAGAGCAAGATAAAGAAACCAGAAAGAATGAATTTGATTAGCAAATATTTTTGCTTTAAAATACATTTATTTAAGCATCTGCTTCAACAGGATGATTTTTTACATTATACTGAAAATGATGTTATATAGGGATCTATTATGTGGCTAAAGTGGGTTTTCTGACATTTTCTAGCCTGGTTATATCAGTGTGATATGGAATCTCTTTCTTTCCTGTTACCTCCCTGCTTTCTTTCTGCCTTCTCTGTCGTTTTTCTCTGCACTCTCCTTTGGTCCATCCCCCAACTCTCTACTCCTCAGTCAGAGCTACAGGCAAAGTGGCTGGGACAGCCACGGTTTTGTTCTCTTCACCACCAGCCTGTTGGGGTCAGAGGTTAGAGGCCCTGAGAGAGTGCTCACTGCTGCCTCCTGGTGCTCAGTATTACCTACAGTAGGAAGTTTTCCAGTGTGTGTGTGTGTGTGTGTGTGTGTGTGTGTGTGTGTGTGTGTGTGTGTGTGTGTGTGTGTGTGTGTGTGTGTGTGTGTGTGTATGCGTGTGTGTGTAGGTGTGGGTGGGTAGAGGAGAGGGTGTTGAGGAAAATTGGAGCCCTGCCAAGACACAACCTGGAGAGAGAAAAATTCTAGCCAAGCCTGATTAAATCCCCACATTTCTCCTAATCAGGACATTCAAGTATATTTAAATGGAACAAATGAACAAATCTTTAATTAAATTACACAATTTAAACGGTACCTTTAAAATCCTTAAAATGGCCTGAATACAATAATCTGTGAAGTCTGTGAAATAGAGACAGTATTAGAGTTAGGGTTGTATTAAGTATATAGTACCCTTTTTGTCCTGTGACCACATTTAATTTAGTGTACTTGATGTGTGTGTGTTCTAATGTTGTCCATGTAGACTCTGATGGAAAGGCGGCTGAAGACTGCTCCGTCACATAATCTGTAACCTACATCAAACAAACGGTGTCCTATTCATCATACTAAAAGTAAACAACATGAAACATAGATTTCAGACCATTTAATAAAAAAGTAATTTCCACAATCATTAGTTTATAAATGGCGCATTTTTGTGTGTGTCCTCTGGGGAAAATAGAAAATAAATACCCCCTGACCTCTATCAACTCTATACCCTCAGGTCTATCAAAGTTCCATCAGGAGCCATCACCACAAACAGTGCCCACTGGGGGAGCTGCCCGCTTCGAGTGCCAGATTGAGGGAGTACCCACACCTGTTATTACCTGGGAAAAGGACAAAGTGGCTGTCCCTGAGGAGACAAGGTGACCCCACGATCTGATGTTGTTGTTGTCTTTCATTTTCTCCTTATTCTTATGTCTTTTCTTCCTTTTTTCTGTAGTTTTCTTACTTTATTATGAAGTAAGATGAATGAGCGAAGTGATAACTCAGGTTTGTTTTAGAATTTCTGCAATTTCAGTTATACTGTCCATTACATCACGGTATCAATTAATTTAAATAGGTGACATGATGAGTCACATGGAACATGACTTTCTAGTTTAAATTAAGCGCAGTATTTCATTTGGGAAACACACATAGATATCAGTCAATATGATGTGAAGTCTGCTTTACTTTTTAAAGTAACTTAAGCTGGCTGTGGCCCAGACTTTTGGGTTTAAATGGCGGCTGTATTCACAAATTCATTAACCTGATTAAATCCAAATGACGTTTTCAAAAGATTACATAGTGGTACAGATGAACAATTGCAAATATTGTGTCAGTTTGCAGCTCAGTTGCTTGAGTTTAGATGATCAGAAATGGAAATACAGGCCATAGCAAAATAACTTTGTTAATTGACCTCTTCAAACGCTGGGATTGCCAGTGTATACAGGCATTTTTTTACACTGTAAATACTACATAGAAATATATTTGTATATTTGCTTTGGAGTTTCAGTCTCTGCACTGACATTAATGGAATCATTAACTTATAAAGGGCAAGCAGTTTTTTTGGAAATTTATCCTTTCATAGTAAATTATTTCAGAATCACATTGAAAAGAAATGTGAAGGTAGAGGGATGGCACTGAGGAGTTATATGTTAATTACTTTTGCATTTTTCAGGTCCTTTAGTTTAAATTAAAAATGGACCAAGGATTTTTACATGTGCACCGTGCAGGAGAGAGTCCAAATGCACGACGAAGGAGAGCAGAGGTTCACTTCAGGGATTTTAATCCAAACAAAGGAAAGGTAGTGAAAAAATCCAAAACAGCAGGGTATAGGTACACAGGAGTTGACAAACACACATCTCTCAACAGAACATATACACGCAACAATGACTGGACAGGGAATGAACAGAAACACCAAACATTTATACACAGGGACTAACGAGCAGGGCGGGAGCAACACAAATGACAGGTATCAGGACTGACGAGACAGGCAGATTCCTGAGAGGGAACAGACCTAACACGAATTACTGAACACTAAACATTTCAGAGAAATATAAATGACAAACTAATACAGACACAAGCAGACAGATCACCAATAACTACAACCAACAGGGGAGAACAGACTGAAACTGGGATTAAACAGAACTCAGAGCAGGCATGGGCAAAACAACACAGAAGTACACAGACCAGAAGTTAACACTAAGGCATGAACTAAGGCACAGGATTAGAACCTAAGATAAGAGACAAGACCAATACTAAGTAAACTTAAACATACGGAGGAATAAAATAAACTATGCTACACAGAGAATGATCAAAATCAGATTAATGAAACTGGCAGAGAACATAAATAGACAACGAGCAAACAGACAGAGCTCAAGCATGATGGTACAGAAACTAATACATGAAACAGGAACAGAAATGAAATCAGGAAAATACCAAAACACCACTGAACACCAGCTGACAGATAATAACCAGATAAACGATAACATCAGGTAGTGGACGCACACTTAAGGTAGCAAGCAAACTAAAAACTAAGTCTAAACTAACAGCACAGCAAAAGGGGATCTACCTAATAAGACAGCGTGGCTAAGGGAGACAAGATAACAGAACAACACAAACCACGAAGACTGGATACAAGACCACAGACAGACAGGACTGACACCCCAAAGCCAACAGACTATCTAACAGATACCTTACTGATAAATGAATAAACTCACATAGAATGGAACAGATGACAGGACTAACACGCAGATATAAAACCAAACACTCAGAATCAAACCCCAAAAACACAGCACTCAGGACAGGATCGTGACAGTGAACCTGGAAAATCACAAAACCCTTTTTTCATCCAATTTGGCATTTAAATGTTCCTACTATGTTCATTAAATATATAAAACACACATGTACATGCAATTCATTTTAGTGCAGTTTAATTACAGTCTCACCATTACCACATAACTAGTATATGTGATGCATTTACAAGTTTCAGTGAAGCGGGCAGTGATTGCCATGTACATTTTGACTTTGCCTATACAATGCAACACTAACTTATAAAATTAACAATTAACAAAACATGCAGTCACATCAAATGTATTTACTCTTTTCTAATTGTCATGTTATGGAAATTGTGAATGTTTGGAGTGGAACAGAACTATTTTCAAAGTAACTATTTTGTATTTCAGCAACTTTCGAAAGAGCACTGAAGAATCACCTTGAGTTTAAAACAAACCACTCACTATGAACGTTTTGTGCTCCTAGAGATAAAGCAAAAAAACATTAAGCAAAATGTATACCTGCCTACACATCCTTGACAGGTCACCCTCTGTCAGCTGTGTCTCACAAATTGTCTCATTTACTGTGCCACTTAACGATATTGACATTTCAGTGTGACTCTGCCGGCCCAGGCGCCTTGGAATTTGTTTTCAGCCCTATTGCACAGGACTAAGTGCTAATGGCTGCTGTAGCCCTGCATGACCCGCAAACAGCTCACTGCTTATAAGGTCTTATTGGTGGGATGTGGTTCTCCCACCTCCGGCGCTGTTAATGGCCTCTCACAAAGATGAGCCAAGGGGTGGCTGATACAGCACTGGCTTTTTTCTCTCTCTGTTCTCTCTAGCTCTAATGTGCTTTTCCTCTCTTCCATCTCTCGCTCTTTTTCTTCCCTATTAACCCCTTTTCCATCTCTATTTCTGTTACTCTTCTATCCCCATGTTTTCTTCATTCATGGCTTCTTCTTTTCATTATCTCTTTCTTTTCTTATTCTTTGTTTTTCCCATCCACTGTCTCTGTATTCTTCTTCTCTCTTTTCTCTTACTACCTCTTCACTCCCTTCCCCTCCCTCCCTTCTAGACAGACTACCACTGGTCACAATTTCAGTGGGATTAATAGGCATTGAATTGCCTGCCCTGGGGGCCTGACATGCAGGCCACGAGTAATATGTCTGGCACCTGACCTCCATAACATAGGGAGAAGTGGACACATGTAGGATTAAAGGAGAAATAGTACATAGCAACAGTACAAATAGACATTGTACCCAATAGATAAATGAAAAATGTAATCACTATTTTTATATACTGCTTTTTGGGTATTTTGTGCTTCTGTGAAGCTCAACTGCTAGTCTATGTCCAGAAAATAACTTTCATCTTGATATTACTATATTTAAGTATTTTTTATTGCATTACTAATAATTGCAACCCCTCCTGAATAAAGGAGTCCCAGAGGACCCAGCAGGATCTCCACAGAGTTAATCAGCTGGATGTCATGCTACAGGGCATTAAGCCATTATTTTTCTCTCTTTCTGCCTGTGCCACATATCCTCTATTTTGCCCTGTGTGCAGCAGGTTCATTTCCCTTCCTAACGGGGTGCTCCAGATTCTGGAGGTGACCAAGGAGGATGAGGGTGCCTACCGCTGTGTTGCGTCCAACTCTGCCAGGAAGGACATCAGTCATGAAGCCAGGCTCACTGTCACCATAGGTGAGGCCTGTTGCAATACGGTAAAGTGTTTGACTTGGCAGCCAGGCCAATCAAAAAACTTGAATGTGGGTTTTAAGACTAGATGCTTCTTCTAACAAATGCCACTCTCTCACCTGTGTACACATGTGTTGTGTGTTTAAAACTACAGTGACTAATCTGATCCAAATTTGAAGCATATTGTCTCTTATGAAGTGGATGTGTCTAAGACATGTAAAGTACTTTTCTTTAAATGATAATTTGTTACTGTCATGATTGTTCCACAAAAAATCCTTAAAATGATATTAAATTATAAATAATAATAATAATAAATTATTATTATTATTGTTGTCATTTCTCAATGTATGTGCTTTTCAGGTTTCAAATTTCAACATCACACTTGTGTAAGTTGCATACCACACCATGAGATGAGCACAGAGAAATTTTGGTTTCTAGAGTCAAACTCTGCAGAAATGTCATTTTGCACAGTAAAAGTCACATATCCAAGTGAAGTAACAATATGCAAAAGTCATATTTTGAGTAGAGAGAGACTTTAAAGATGTGTTGTAACGGAACACAGTGGATCTGTTGTTGATAATACATTACATTTATTCATTTAGCTGACGCTTTTATCCAAAGCGACTTACAATTGATATATATGTCAGAGGTCGCACGCCTCTGGAGAAACTAGGGGTTAAGGGTCTTACATAGGAACACATTGGTGGACGTGTCACAGTGGGGATTTGAACCTGGGTCTCTCACACCAAAGGCATGTGTGTTAGCCACTGCACCATCACCACCCCACAATGCATTTGTGATAGCTGTATTTCCTCTGATTATTCCAGGATGCTAGTAATGTTATGTGAATGGGGAGCGTACAGTATCTAGACCAATCTCTCCATTAATTTCCTTATAATATACTGTATCCAGAAACAGGACAATGGGTGGATGAACCACATCGAGTTACTTGAGCTCCTTGGTCATGACCGTCATATTATGATGTGACTGAGGCACCTGGAAATGTGAGAATAGAATATGTTTCCTTAAAACTTACATTTGCCACTGTTTTTATCATGTTGGACAGCAGATAAAGACACATTTTGACATAGGGTGCATAGGGTGATGTTCAGTTCAGCGTTAACACTGAAAACAATTAGTAAAAGGTTCAGTGGTTTAGAACTAAAATGTCTTGTCTGACTTGATGTCTGACACTCAGGTCACCCGGGGGCTGCCCTCCTAATTGTTCCCTTAATTAAAACAAAGCAAAGTGAAGCAGTATTCAGTGTAATTACGCTTGTTTTCTCAACTCTGACTGCTTGTGGTTGAAAACGGTTCTCAACTGCCTTTTTAATACGACTTAAGCCTACTAAAAATTCACTGACCTTTGCCATTGGTCCTTTATTCGATGTTACTGTACATTCCCTCTCCATTTCTTATTGAAAGCATTTCTATTATGTTAAGCACTTGAAGCTGAGGTTGTGTATTAAATGCAAGTGCCAGACATTAACATTGACTGTCCTTCTGATTTTACTTCCTGCAACACATTGAGAAACTTTTATTATCTGAGTGCTGACTGAAAATAGTCACCTTCTATAAGGTTACAGGCATCGGGGTTTCAATTTTCTCTTCCAATTAAGCCTCCCATAATCGCCTGGCACTGTTGGTTTGTTCATCTCATGAACTCATTCTCCCTGTTTGATAGAAAAGCTCCAAATTGTTCATTGTTTCAATTCGGTGACTAAATAGGGGCAGGACAAGTCATGGAATTCAGGCACAAACAAAGAAGAAGTCAAATCCTCAAAATATCTTGTACATTAATTCAGAATGTCATCACAACAAACAAATGATATATGGTCCAATCAATGAAACGCAAGGCTGACAATTAAATTAAGTAAGTAATGCTAATAAAGACACATCTTTTAGTATGCTGTATATACATTATTTGTACATATTTGACATTTGTATAGTATTGTGAGGTGTGATTTCACCATTAGGCAGGGCACATTAAAGCCATTTCACATTATTTGCCTCTGTAGCAAGCTAGCGAAGATCAGTCAATGGTAATTGGCTGCTCTGTGGAAAACAGAGGTTACAACCTTTGTCTTCTTTAAAATAGAAATACAAAAAGGAAGAGAGAAAGAGACAGACAGATGAGATCAAAGCAAGTGAGATCAGATGCAACATTTGGAGTCTTTATACCATCTTTACAGCCATTTTTCAAGTCCCCAATTTTTCAGATTCAATTTCATTTGTTACCATCACATTAAAATTTGATGATTTGAGTACAAAATATACACAACAGGTGCTCCACAACACTTTGGATTGTCAAGAAACAGTGTGTAAATATATACTGTATTTTAACATATTTTCATACTTGTAAAGACACAGAGGCGGATTTTTCTGGGCTATTTTCCCTAGGTGGTCTTGCTGCTGCCGTAGAACCCTAGAAGGAAACTAATTGAGACTGTATTGCGAGCCATTACGCGTAACAGATGTCAGATCTAATGCAATCACTTCACTTGCTTGCACTTCAGAGTTCTATGAATAGAATTCTTCAACACCCGTAGCAAATCTTTGACAGCTTGATGTTGAGGTCATTAAGTTCACGTACTTAACTTGAGTGGATGTAGAAAATATCAAACACTCAGTTGCTTTAAATATCCAGTTTCTAGTTTCTTCCATTTCTTCTCTACTTTACCCTCTCAGTTTTTTAGATGCTTTACACTGAACCAACAACCATCATATCCACAAAAAAAAAGAAACATGAAGGCGCACTCACATCACAGTCCTTGCAGAGGCAGTCTGACCCACTTGAAAGCCTTATGCATAATTGCTATATGTAATCTTAATGATTAATTTATAATGTGTTTACATAATGCCATGCCACTTTCTGGAGGTTATTAGCATTATTAGACTACGTGGGTTGAGTGGAATTGCAGGGACTTAAGGTCCTCTCACATCAGTGGCACCTTGGGGACTGAGACACACTCAACAAATGATTGTCTGGTCCCTTCAACCCCAAAACAATATCCTTTGAATAAAATCCTTGAAGAGGAGAGATGTGCCTCAGTTCCATAACTAAGGCCGTTCTACTTCTACCTGTAAATAATAATATGAGCTGTAAGGGCTTCCATCCTGTTTCTCATCAAATGCTCTCACATCACAACCATATCTATAGCCACCATCTGATAAGGATTGATTGAACCATAACCAGATACAAATGAGCCAACCATAGGGAGTGAAGTGACTTGCCATTTTTTGAAGTCTGTGAGTCAGTGAAAATTCCTCTGAAGTCATTAGACACCCTCTAAGTGTTGTCATGTTGTCCACCTGAACTGTTGTGAAATACTAGCTGCTGATCTGAAGGCTATGCCAGCAAAATGTTAACATAGATGATGATCTGGTTTGAGCCTTTCACTTAAATTCCCTTGTAGGTTTGGAAGTTTCCTTGACTGTTAAACCAGCTATGTTTAAGTTTTAATCAACTACATCTCGTTTGTCCATAGAAAACTGGAAATGTATCCCTCGACTACAGCATGTTTGCTGTCAACACAGAATAGACATACTGCCACCCACTGGGCAAGGAATGCCCCTGTCTTGTAATGGGTTATCACATATCGTAACTTAAAGTTTAAGTTCACACACAGAATGGGTGTAAAGAAAGTGAGTTAGTTCACAAGCTGGGCAATAGTTTCAGACGACTCGCTCCCAGAACGGAGAAATCAGAGCCCTTAACAGGACTTAGTGAGGACCTTCCTGCATTGATCTAATCTGTTTCAGTCTAATCATTTATCATCAGTGTGTTTTTGGGAATATAAGCACTTAGTTCAAATAAGCTTTTTTAAGGACATTTTTAGGACACCCTTATGTGGTGTCTGCATGCCAGGAGTTAAGAAAGGATCAGTACAAGCAAACTTCAACAGTGATTGGTGAGAGATAACGATGTAGCCAGATAAGCAGACAGAATTGCCATTTTGTTTTGTCACTTCAATGTTTAATAATGAAATATTTGAATTGTTTAGTCTGTGGATTCAAACTGGCAACCTTTCAGTTACAGTCACAAATGTATGTTATATTTACTGCCCTGGAACACCAAAGAATACACTTATTTTGTTGTTATAGGTTCTACTGAAGCTCTGAACAAAGTCGCGATTGTCGCACCACCTCAGAATGCTACAGTCGTGCTCGGCCGTCCTGCTGTGATGGAGTGTATGGCACAAGGCCAGCCGAAACCACTGGTGTCCTGGAGCAGACAAGGTAACACTCGCAAACACTCTTTTCTCTCTGTGGTTCTTATCCTGTTTTTTCTTTTCCCGGTATCCGATGCACTTTCATTGTCTCTCACACACAAAGAACAAACATAACCACATCAGGTTACATGTTTTACTGATAATAGCTGTCGCATCACAATTGGTGATCTGTTGTTCTGTTGTGAGCCAGGCTTCTCATAAGATCATTTGTCACATTGATTAATTCTCACCTTAACAGCTTTGAAGCGCACACACACACACACACACACACACACACACACACACACACACACACACACA
The DNA here is from genome assembly GCA_024633595.2 of Lepomis macrochirus. Lineage (NCBI taxonomy): Eukaryota > Metazoa > Chordata > Actinopteri > Centrarchiformes > Centrarchidae > Lepomis > Lepomis macrochirus. Next base: position 13,789,525 of record JALXJV020000006.1, read on the forward strand.
CACACACTGACAAACTTGTATTCCTGGTGGAAATGATGTTATGTGAAACTCTTTATCTGGCAACATCACATAGCAGTTTTCTTGGAGTGTAGTGGTGCATCATTTATTTACAATTAACATTTCACCATACAAAAACTGTGACCATATCTTGTTCACTACTTTTTTATGTGGCATTGTGAGATAATTTACCATTTAGGTGATGATCATCTTTTGTACACAATACAGCTGTAAAAAAGGTGGTAAAACTAATTTTGTTCTATATTGTGAACAGAGTGATTTTACACATAGACAAGGAGCCAGCCAATGCAGTCACCTCAGACTAAAAACACACAGAGCCACCTGTTGGTCAGTTTGGGGGATTACAGGTCAAATCCCCTGCTGCTCAAAGCATTGCCTCTCTCTTTTGTGCTGTTTCTCAGGCAACTGAAAGCTTGAGAAATGAACTCAACTTTTCTCAACGCCTATGGTCTGAGACATTCCAGTTATTCTTTGTTGCTTTCTTCTTTGATCAGATGGAAAGCCCATTTCCACGGATGTGGTTGTCCTCGCCACAAACCTGGTGATTAGGGACACGAGGCGTCACCATGCCGGCGTCTATGTCTGCCGGGCCAACAAGCCCAAGACCAGAGAATTTGTCATTGCTGCTGCTGAGCTGCGTGTGCCTGGTAGGACTCATGTCAACAGCATGCCCTTAAGCCACCAAGTTATTCAAGGTGTGATGGTGTAATAGAAAAAAAGTCCTTAGCTACATTTTGGGTGTCCTTGTGGCTTAAGAGACACCCAAAATGTAGCTGAGAACATCTGAGAGCATCTCTTTTTATTAAATAACTACTATTGCTTTTTAGTAAAGGCATATAGACAAATTAAAGCAATGTGATACAGAGAGGTAGAAAAAATAGCGATGAAAAGGACTGTTTGCCTCTTCCTATGATGTAGCTCTGTTAGCTACTACGACCCACAAACTAATGTTTAAGTGTGGTCTCAAATCATCCTTTTCAGATTACAGAAGCCCCAGGTGAACAATTTTAGCCAAAATCAGTACTGATACATTAACAATTGCTACTTTGAGAGTTACATTTATATAGAGGTCTATCTAAACTACAAAGTGTTCTTGTTTAAAAAGGCACTCATCAGTTTTAAAGTCACATTATTAGTCAAACAGTTTTATATGTCCTCTGTGACTCTGGAGGAGCTTTGTCTCATCTAAGAAAATTAAAAGTGACATCTCAAACTGGGTGGTGGGGCCTAAAGAAAGTAGCTATCGAGATGTATTAGGGTAAAACTAAAATTTGCTTTATCTCAGCGTGTGCTACTTTGATTTTGACCTTTCATTTATAAATCTGTCTCTCATAAGCTCCCTCAACTTTATTCAAGTTTAATACTAAATCTTGTCCCAGTGTCAGTTTTGTGGTGCACAGATAATCACTGTCCCCTATAAACCAGAGCTTTGTTTCCTACTTCCAACAGCCCCTCCAGTGATTCTCCAACCCCCAGAGACAGCGTCCCTCTCCCGGGGGAACACAGCCAGGTTTGTGTGCAACAGCTCAGGGGAGCCCCCTCCAGTGTTGCTCTGGCTGAAGAACGGCCTCCCCATTAAGTCTTTCAGACGGGTGAAGACCCAAAGCCCTGGAGTCCTGCTCATCAACCAGCTGGCACTGGAGGATGCAGGCTACTACCAGTGCATAGCAGACAACGGACTGGGTACAGCCTGTGCCACTGCCAAGCTGACGGTCATTGTGAGGGAAGGTCTGCCCAGCTCTCCTCGCCACCTGTCTGCCACACCCTACTCCAGCACAACTGCCCTGCTCACCTGGGAGAAACCTGAGTACAACTCTGACCAAATCATCGGCTACTCTGTGCACTGCCAACGCGCCGCAGGTGAGTCTCTATTCATGTGCGTGTGTGTGCATGTCTACATTTCCTTAAAAATACTTATCGGTTTGAATATTTTAATCCTTTTCAGGCTTAGATAATGTGGAGTACCAATTTGCAATGAACAACGACACCACAGAGTATCACGTCAAGGAGCTTCTGCCCCATACTGCCTACACATTCTTTGTGGTGGCTTACTCTCCCATGGGTGCCAGTCGCCCATCCCTGCCTGTCACTGTAGAGATGCTGGAGGACGGTGAGTATTCAAACTGATACACAGACAGAATAAGGCCAGCCGGGGATACTTCACTGACACACAGAGCAAACGTTATTAGCTTGCCAACCTTGTAACTCCTCAGAACTCATGAACAACTGTATTGCTATCATCTGTTCATGAAGTGTCAGTTTATTCAGTCACTTCAGAAAACACTGATTTTAACAGTTAAATATATTGTAAATAAGTTGCAGACATATTGTGTTTTTTAACTGTGCAGCTAAATAAGATAAGCCTTGAATATGCATCATAAGACACTAAAGTTTGTCCTTTTATTACCTTCTGCAGTGCCGAGTGCACCTCCTCAGCTGTCTATAGCCAGCACCTCCCCCACAGACATCAGGCTGATGTGGCACCCATTGTCCTCACAGCACAGTCGAGGAGCTGTTACCCGCTACCGCATTGACTACAGCACCCTGGATCAGGGTGAGTAACCCCTGATGGGCAACAAGTTGACCTGAACTCCCAGTGAAAGCACATTTTAGTGACATACTGAGTGTTATTCAGCAGATCTACCCACTTCCGTCACACAAGTTATCCATAGAAATGGCCAAGTATCGACAGCCTGCTTCACTTCATGAAATTATGTTTCTGTTTTGATTATGCAAAAAGTTTGTTATGGCTCAGAAATGTGTATGATCGGGTTGATATGACAGGGTGAAGAATAATAGGCAATGCAAAAAGGTGCTTGCGCAGCAGAATGATTTATTCTGAATACCTTGATCTCCAGATGATAAATACATAGAGGTGTGATATTAAAATGTGATGATATTTCTCATTGAGGTGAAAAGCTGTCTAACGATAGCAGCATGACAGAGTGTGAGGGTGAAATTAGCATGGAAGATGTCCCCCCACTTTTAAATCGTATGTGTCTGCATTTTGGGTACCCAGTGTAAACAATAAACTGCTACAGAGTGACAGACAAGACAAAAACAATATGTAAGCAATATTGTGGGATGGGTGGGATCCATACTGTAAATATATACATAAATATATATATAGATGTGTGTATTGTGTATTCCCACAGTGGACACTGTGTTCTCAGTGGAAGTGGGGGGTAATGAGACTCAGTTCACACTAAGAGAGCTGCAGCCCAACCAGGTGTACCGACTGAGGATAGCAGCTGGAACAGGTGTTGGCTTTGGGGTTCCCTCTGAGTGGGCCCAGCACCAAACATTAGCCCACTACAACCACAGCGACCACAGCATGGGTAAGGAGGAACCAGGACTGGCAAACTAAGCATTTGTTTATTCCTAAGACGCCCCAGGTTTTCCACTGTTCTTGTAGTGTTATTTTTGGAATGACAGAGCTGTAATCCATACAGGGAGCATAACATTTCATTATGAAGCACTTAAGCTTTTTAGATGTTAATTTTCTGCTTGTTTGTGATAATTTAGTCACTGTCGTTTATAACGTGAAGTGAAATGTGAAATATTGGAGAAACCTAGTAACAAAGGAAATAACATTCTCAAGAGAATGAACTCCATGTTTAGTTTGTTTTCTCATTAGTGTCTGACGTGAAAATTATGAAAATAAAACTCAAGACAAAACAAAACAAAAGACTGCTGTAGTGTAGTGTTGACAGTGATCTACAGTGCACAACTTGATTGAGTTACCATCTCTGTCAAATTTTTTTGGCTTTTACAGGCAGTTTACTTTCTAAATAAATCTTGCTAAACTGAATTTTGTAAGTCTTTCTTTTCATCACAGCCCTCTTGTTTCTATATTGTTTCCAAATATATCAGATTCATGGACTTTTTTTTACTACAGATAGTTTTACTTGAAGCACTTAAAAGATTAATTATATTAATGATCCATTTCAGAAAGTATTGCATGTCTTTGACAGGTCAAAATATCTGTGAAAAAATGTTTAGTTTGCTTTAATTTTTCTCCGCATTTTCCCCTGATCATTTGCACACACCCTTAAAAAGGCACTGCCTCCACTGGCATAAAGTATTTTGGGAGCAAAAGGACAAAATATAGCTGGAGTGAAAGTCTGCTGGTTAGTTTCAATGTAATTATGTGGAATTCATGGTCATGTCATGTTTTTTTTTTCCAAACTCTTTCAGTGATCTTTGCCCCTACTGAGCTGAAGGTCAGAGCCAGAGTGAACACACTCAATGTGACATGGCATCGCTCACCCAATCACACACTGGCCTCTGGCTACAAGCTGTCCTGTCGAGAGGTGGAGGCTGACGAATCAGCCACAGGAGAAAGGACAACACATACCCAGACCATCAGGCTCCTTAAGAAGGCCAGGTATCATCTCCTCACTGAGCTGGGTAAGTCGTTGGCAGAGACCTCTCCTAGTGTAATGTGCTTTTAAGTGTTTCTGCCCACCAAAATCCACTGAGATGCAATGACAGGACAGACTTTTCATGGTCATTTCTCCAAACTTGCATTTAGCTTCTTGACTAAATTTGAAATGAAATGATGCTCACTTTGCTTTAGAAAAAAATGCTATGTTTGCCCAGTATACCTGTCTTTTGGGTAGCCTTGCTCAGTTCTGAGCAAGGGAAATGCTGGTGTCCTTACTTGTGTGTCCTTGCTAGATAGAGTGTTGTATTTCATTCTTTAACAAGCGATCTTTTGAAAGATAAGGAAATAGACACCTCAAGACAGCATTTCATCCAAAAGCTGCAGGTGAAAGCATTTGAATGCAGTTTGTAGGACCATTGCTGTTTGTTGCACAGCATCTGGAGAGACCACAAATGGACTGACTTAATTTCAGATTACTGAAATGTCTTGTGTGTAAGAGGCTTTCCTTGTAAAATATGTATACAACTTTGTCCCTCTCCGTCTCTCTCTCTGTCTTGCTGTATGTTTGGTGTGTCAGTGCCTGACCGGCAGTATGAGGTGAGGGTCTGGGCATTCAACAAGCAGGTAGATGGAGCGGCTGCTGTGTGGAAGGGAAGGACAGACAAGGCCCATGACAAAAGTAAGGTTTTTCCTTGTACACACACACACACACACACACACACACACAGAAATAAAATCAGACACATTCTATTTTCCAAGATTCAAGCCCAATATATGTGCATGTGTGTGTGTGCGTGTGTGTGTGTGTGTTAAAGCATCATCACTGCCCATGCGCCCTCCTCCATTGCCCCCAAGCAGCATCCAAGCCACAGCCAACAGCTCCACCTCCATCTGGCTTCGCTGGGAGAAACCACGTTTCAGTAATGTGCGCATCATCAACTACACAGTGCGCTGCAGCCCAGCGGGAACCACCAACGCCTCCCTGGTGTCTTATCACACCAGGTCAGAAACCCGGGTTGAACAACTTAACAACTTTATTGTTAAAGAAATGCTGGAACCTGGATATCTCAAAATTTATCACTATTGTTAATGATTAACATAACTCCCTATGTATTAATGTTTACACCACAAAGCCCATTTTAACAGTGTTTGTGTGTAAACACATCTTCAGTAATGACACAAACCTAAACTGTGATAAAACACATTTAGATGTAGCATATTACTTACAAAAATTGGCACCAAAAGGAAACATTCCTCTGGCTCTCTCTGTATGAAATGGTATTTAACCTTTTATTTATTTGGTTGGACCTTCTTTATTTTACTATGCGTTCTTTAAGGAAGACCCTTTGTGGTCAAATCATTTTGCATTTGAATACATTAAATGGCTAAACTAAAGGCCTCTAAATAAAGGATTTTATTATACTCTTTCTGCCATCTCTGCCTAATAGTGCCAGAAAAGCATTTCTTTTGGGTTATGCATTTTTTCATCTTGAAGAGCACCTTGGCCTCTGAATTTCTTGACAAACCGTTTTATGTCCAACATCAAATATTCAATATGAGTCCACCAAATACCAGCACATTGATACTCAATGTCAAGCAATATACTCTATATCCCTCTTCTGTCCACCATTCAGGGTGAATCATATTTATTCAATAAATATCTAAAGCAATTCTACTGAGTCCATGGTCTAAAGTGGTGTGTATATATATATATATATATATATATATATATATATATATATATATATATATATATATATGTATATATTAGCCTGGAGTGGTCCAACAGATTGTATAAACCAACAAGATTAAGTGAAGCAAAGTAAACTATTTTTTTTTCTGTCAGCAAAGAATGTAACACATACACACCCAGGATCTCGTGTTTGTGTGTTGCAGCTCTTCTCAGGAGATACTGCTTGGGGCGTTGAAGCCCTTCACCCGTTATGAGCTGGCGGTACAGTCTAATGGAGTGGATGTGGTGGGACCCTTCAGTGGCACAGTGGAGGAGTCTACTCTGTCTGACCGTGAGTCTCTGCTCTGCTCAAATCAGTTTGGTCACTTTTTAGCCTGTTCTAAAGCCCAAACAATCAAAGTCCTTAAATTTTTCCTATAATATTTTGTGGCCGTTTAAACATGTTGTGTTAGAGAACTCACTAAAAAGTGCGAGTTGTGTTTCACTATTTTGATGAAATAAAACACCCCTTTGCCTATAACTACACTTCTTTTAAGTGTAGTTACACTGATCAGGTGCAATACTAGGTGTGTGCATGTTTCTCAAGGAGGAGGATGCATGGTCAGTAAACATTTTATGTTTGATTAAACGTTAAAGGAATAAAAGTAAATTTCAGGGTATTGGTCCTTTCAAATTCATTCAGCTCAAAATATAGTTATTATAGACCTAAGCTTGTTTATCCTTTGGTTGTAGAATCACAATGGCACAAAGAATGGCATGAAAAAAGGGTACAACATGTTCTTAAAGTGCACCTTTTTGCTTTTGTTGCCTTTGTCGGATTCAGCTGCACTTAATAGGCTGATTATTACAGTTTTATTTCATTATTTCCATCTCAGTCTCCTGGTAGAAAGGTAAATGTGTTACACTCTTGCTCCCTGCTGTGATAAATTCATGTGAAGGTGTGCTTGAGTGTGCTTGTGCAGGCAGGTGAGTGTGCGCTCATTCCTGTGTGGATCAGTGTGTTGACTGGCCAACAGAAATGGGAATTAGTTTTTGGCATTGATGGCTGATAACTGGCTGTAATTAAATACCCAGGTCTAGTAGTGGCTCTCATGTTGGCCAGCAGCTCGGTCTGTCAGCCAAGTAAAGGTGGTGAGTGTAGAGCGGGCCGCCTTTAATGATATTATAACCACCAGTCACCCCGTCATGCTCTCCACTGCCACATATTATCACCTGAGCCCCAGCCCATTCTCCTGTTGCCCTGCCTGTCCCCTCTCTCCTGTACCCAGGTGGCACAAACACGAGGACACAGATGGTTGTCACACAACATGTCAAATCCCCCACCAAGACAATATACATTCCACAGCTGTGAGGCCTCATTTCTGGGCTCTAATTACTGACCCAGTCCCCCTCTCTCCTTCAGGGCCCTACACACCTCCGGAGGAGCTGCTGCTGAGAGCTCTGGACTCCTCCTCTGTGCTGGTGAGCTGGCGCCCTCCGCTGGAGCCTAACGGTATCATCATCAGCTACAGGATCTTGTACAGCGGCAACCTCAGCCAGCCTGAGCACTTGTGGGAAAACCTCTCACAGGATGGTGGGTGTTGGCTGGCATGACACAACTCCACTTTACTGCTCTGAAAATAATGCTAACATTTCTGGCCCAGTTGAAACTGTGTGTGATTAACAGTTGCCCTTGACAGTATGTTTGCCTCTCTCTCTTTCTCAGGGAGCATTACCAGTGTGAAGGTCCAGGGTTTGTTGAGTGGCACCCGTTACTTTTTTAAGTTGGGAGCTTCTACTGAGGTGGGGCCAGGGCCTTATTCACCTGTAAAGGATGTTCACACCAAATTGAACAATGGTAAATAGCATGCAACACATGTATAGGTGACAGACAGTTATAATAAGAAAAGAAAAAATAGTCATTTTAAGAGTGCCTGTAGCAGCAATTGTGGTTGTGGTAAAGAAAGGTCAATATGTAATGTGTTTTAATAAACTATTACAATTAGTCAACTTTATTAAAAAAGATAGAAGTAAGATTTACCAAAAAAGACAGAGTCTGAAACAGTAGCAATGCTATTTAAAGATCTACCTCATCCACCAACAGTGAGTTTATATAACATGGTAATATAGTTGGTTAGATATGGTGACAAATTCAATTTGTTAATGAGATGAGCTTTCGCAGTGTGGGAAAGCAGAAATGTGTGAATGGAAACTGACAACACAGGGAGAGAAGAGCTTTCTGTGGCTTAGACAGTGGATTCACTGCCAGGAAAATGAAATGTGAGATTACTGTGTGATGAAATGTGATGTCTCTCTCATTTTATGTCTTTATATAGTTTGTTGATGCCACATAATGCATTAATAATTACTTTCAGTGCTTAGAAAAAAGAGGTAATATAAAAAACATAAGCAGATATGGAAACAAATAACAGGCATAATGATTTTCATTTTTGTTCTTTTTGTGAAATGTAGTCACTACTAAATATGTAATTTTGAAATAACTCAGAAAGTATAGGATTTCAAATATTTCAACTACCTGATATATCTTGATTTACGTTATGCTTAATTTTGGTTGTCCACATGTTCAAGTTTTGTTTTTTTAAGACTTCACTTTTTCTTGATGCATTTAAGCAACTTGAATACAGTTTTTATTTTATAATATAGTACTGGACACCAACTGGACTTCAATTTTCTACCTGACAAAAACAAAAATATATAATATAATAATATGTAATCAAGTTTTTGAAATTGCCCCCTTTTTTAACCTTCTAGACATTTCAAAGGGGAAAATTAAAACCACACAAATTCAGAGAGATGGTAGTTTTGAAAGTCAATCAGTGCTAAATCAATCAGTGCTAAAAAAAAGTCTGTGGAATTTAAATGCCAGCATTACATATTCAGTTGTGGTTAATTTTCACAATAGGGTATTCAGATGCTTCTAAAATTCTAAAATATTATAGCAATTTTTGTCTTCCATAAGAAAACACACAAGCTCACGCTCACACGTTTACACCCATACTCATGCACACACAGTCTTTCCTATTAAATGAGTAATTTGTCCCCATCCAGCAGAGAAATGGTAGCTTAGCAGGACACTGTTATTTCTCTTCTCCTTTTCTGCATTTTGAGAACAATACTAAGTGTGGACATCAAAGGAGTGGCCTCATCTGCAACCCCCAGGGGAGATCTTTGAATTACTGCCCTTTGTATCCAGCACAACTGCTGTGAAAAGCACTTTCTTTACTCTCATCTCATGTTGTGTTTAAGCATGCACTCTCATACCCTTTTTAATTCCATCAGTCAGCATTTTACCTTTACCTGTAATTATTAAATGCCCATTTTGTCTTCATACTGAGTGACTTATAAATACAGAAACGTTAACTCCCCTGCAAACTATTATCAAACATGAGCCTGTCACACTCACTGTCCTCACAAACAGTGCAATCAACAATGAAAATAAGCAGTATACATTTTAGTTTAAGTGTTTAAGCATTTTATTTCTCTCTCAGACGCACCTAAGAGGAATATTGCTGTGTACATACTATCCACCAGCCTATAGTACTTAGTATAGTATAGTAAGTATAGTCTTTACCAAACCTGAGTGCATTATAGGTGGCAACTGACTGTCAGATCATATATTTGGAATATATAAACGTTAAACTTCCCGATGCAATAAGCAGTGGGAATGTAGTTTTTTTCTTTAATAAAAGGACAGAGTAACAGGTTTATTTTGTTCACATGGTAATAGTGTTGCCAGTTTGCTGTGTGAATTGGACTGAGGTGGCTAGTGGGTGGGTGAGAGCTCCCGCCATCTGTTTCTTCTCCTCTCTCTGTTCAGGCTGCCAAAGATACCAAGCATAAATGAATAGCAATGAAAATTTGCTTTCCCTATTTGAATGTTGCCTCATACCTCTTCACTGCTGTAGCATCATCTTAAATGAATGAATCAAAACATTCTTGTAGAGTTTCTTTCCATCAGGCCTGAGTCAAATAGGATTTCAAACTAGATATGTTATTATAATAGCCTACTTTTCTTTTTTCAAGATGTAATAATAGAACATGTCTGCCATGTGTAAATCTGTTGCCCTGATTGTTGTTTACGTTAATTATTAGATGTTTTTCTCATTTTCCATCTTATATTTTGACAGGACTGGACATTTATGAAGTGATAGGCATCATAGTCGGTGTGTGTCTGGGACTGATATGCATCCTCCTCTGCATGTGCTTCAGCTTTCGTAATAGCAAATCCAGGTAAGGTAACTTGTCACTACTTGTACAGTACTTCTTTTACTTACTTGAAACAAGTTTTGTCTTATAAACAAAAAGATATCTAAAATAACACAGGCATCTGTATTAACATATAGCCTTCTCTAGTGCCCATCTCCTACACTATACCTCTCATCTCTGCTCCAAATAGGGAGGTGTCAGGTGGCCTGGACTCCACAGCTGTGACCCCTCAGTTCAGGAGAGGAGGCAGCCCCCTTCCCTCAAACCTGCCCGAGTGCAGCGATAGCCACGAGCTGGAGACACTGATGCCCCTAGGCAGCCAAGAGTCTGGTCAGCCGCTAGAAGAGGCCCCAGAGGAGCAGAGCCTGATGTCAAATGTTAATCCAGAGGAAGAGGAGGATGCCCCTGCACCTGAACCCAAGGTCAAAACCTTTCCAGATGGGCATGGGATACTTGTTAGTTTTTCACGTGTTAATAGAGGATAATAGTTTTAATGTTGGTGCATCCACTGTGTTCTTCATCTTGCAGGCAGCTTGGAATGGCTCTGTGAGTCATAACTGGGCCAACAGAATCACTAGATACAGAGAAACCATAACAGAAGACTCTCCGACACTCATTAATGGAGCTCTCAACATGCTAATTACTGATAACGGCATGGTAAATGAATTAACTAAGTTGAAAATCTAGCCTGTGACAAGCTTTAGCATCACTGGGCCAAATGGCATTTCTAAATGACTGACAACAGTCATTTAGTTACTTTTGCTTTCAAGCAGTCCGTTCTTGCATCACAATAGGTTTACCACTTCAAATTTGTCTAAATCTTTTACATAGTGAGTTTTTGATTTCAGAAAGTGGCTGGCAGATTTTATTAGCTACTGCTAGCTAGCTAATTAAGCTACTGTTAGCCCTATACGATTTATTGAAAGCATTTGTCATACTTGCTCATACTTTCAAATGGTAGCCTATGTTTTTTTATTATTAATGTTACAAGAGAAAAGGCTGTTAGTATGAGGACTAACTCATGTGTTTAGCAAACACTCAGTTAATAATACTAAGTGTGTTTCCCCAAATCCAATTTGGAGTAGCACTGAGTTGCACCAGCTATGTGTAAGTTATCTCCTAAGTTAAGTGTAAGATCAACACAAGAGGCTTAGTAACTACTCAGCTACTGAGTTAGTAGTTACAAGCTACTAAAATTGGTTGCACTACAATTACTTGGGGTATAACCAAACTAGTTTGGACATAAAATCAAGTGACCAATTCGCGATCTAAGACAGAGTTTCATCGTTTTGCTTACCATGTCCATTAGCTTTCCAGCTGAGAGGAGCTGCTTCGAATTGTAGCGCATTGTAGTAAAGCGAGATTGATATTGAAATATCATATATATAAATTAAGTCTCTACTGGATTAATGTGATGAAAAATGGAATGTACTGTATGAAAAAATGATGCTGTGTGGTCATTTTGTGACATTTTGATTTACACCTACCCTGGGGCATGTTTATCTATTTAGTTGTTACTTTTAGTTATGCTGTAACTGATATTTGTGGGGCAGCCTCTTTTATTTTGGTAATACATAAATCACAACTTAGCAATAATTTACATTTTAATTAAGCTAAGTTTAAACTTACACTCAGCTGGTGCAACAGGCTACAAAACTGTTAACTTTAACCTAAACTGATAACAGACAGGCTTCCATACAGTGGGAAAGTAGTAAACAATGGATGTGCTAGTCGTGACTGGGGCTTTTTTCAAATAACCTTTAACCACACAAACTAACGTGACCTAGTGAATCAATTATGTGCTCCTTGGCCCTGGAAGGAACATTTACTACTATGCAGCAAGCTAGTTAGTTGGACATGCTGACAGTTGAGCTTACATTAGTGTAGATAAAACCACTGTTTAATCTGTTTCTCATACTTTTACTCTTGTTTTTGGAAAGACAAAAAATATACCACCCATATGTGGAAAAATTCTAAACTTCACAGGCCAGTCACAGTTCCTAAGCTATGACTTGACCATCGCTGTTCAGGGAAGGGGTTTTGCAAATAGTCCATTTTGAGCATTGCTGACATCTATGTAAAATGTTCATGCTCTAAGAATATGTGCTAAGGAGTAGCTATTATAGACTGTGAACTGTACAGCTTATCCAAAAAACAATGAATGTTTGAATTACCCAGGTAGATCAACTACCGGTAATAGAACAACCTGCAGTAACAGTTAAATTGTTTTTTTGCAGGACTTAAATCGTCTGTGTACATCCATGTGCAGTAACCAGGTGGAGGCAGAAGTCATTGTTCACTCAGAGCTGGCAAATCCAGGGAGAGAGAAAGAGGAGAAGGGCGACATAAAGGATTCTAACACCACCAGGGGACCCTCATTATCAGAGGAGAGATATTCCCCTTTGTGCCAGCCAACCCCACCAGGAGAGGAGGACAATCTAGGAAAACTGACCCAAAGCCCCTCAGATCTTCCCTCAATAAAGTTGGTGGCCAATCACAACGGGGAGCTAGAAGGCACGGGAGACCTGCCAAACACAGACTTAGAGCCACAGCAGGACATGGGGCTAACCAATGGCTTCCACTCCCCAAAGACCATGCAGTCTGTACTGAGGGCAGAGCATCTGGAAAATGGGGACTCCAGACACTGCCCTTCGGCACCAGGGAAAGCTGTCTCTGCCGGGCTGTCCCCTGCCCCCTTTGTCAGCTCCGGCTTTGTCCACTCTACCTCAGCAGCACACAGTTATCTGTGCCCGTAGCCTCTGCACGTAGGGCAACGACCCTTACACACACATACAGTACAGACACCAGACTGATCTTCTTTCTTTTACCCAGGAAGAATCCCTAAATATTATTTTTATGCACCTCATAATTGGATTCCTTTCTCTTCCTTGCAAAGTTTTTATAAGTACTTTGAATCCATTGTTTCATACGTGTGAATATACAGTAATTATATACAGTATATTTTTAGTGGTAGAGTACTGTATATGGGTATGTATTTTCTGGCATTGGTACAATTTTCCTCTGGGTTTCTCTCCCAGTGGTTGGAAAGAAAGGAAAAATTTAACTAACCAGGCAGATGGAAGTGGATTCAAGGAGGCTAATCCCACTGTGTCGTACATGGCTCTGTTCCACTCAGGAATGAGAAAGCATGGGATGTTCCGTGAGTGAATGAGATGAGCTATCATCCTTGATGTTTGGTTCGGAAGCGCAGTCCCAATGGGTCTCTCTAGGCTTTGTCTGGTGGATGCTACTTTACAGTGGCACTGACGATTAAGCCTTAAAGAGTATCTGTACACTCTGAGAATCCAGAACACCTGTATCTCTCTCCTGCCTCCTGCTGTCTCAGGGTCCACAAAACACACACACACACACATATATAATATATCCCCATAATATATCTGGTTCCAATAGTATCTTACACAAACTCACAGTCACCCATGAACACACATTTACGCACACACATTTCATTTCCTGACTGGAGTGTGGAGGTCTCAGGTGCCTAATTATCGTAGGTGAATTTATAATCTGTATATTTCTATAGATGATTATATTCAGTACAAATACAAAACACATCTCAATATGAAGGAAAAACCACTTAAATTGTAAAAACATGTAACAAGTATACAGATTTGGTAGGCATGAAGTATTCTTTTCCAAAATGCCGTATATCCGGGTGTGATTTTGTAAACCAGGGACACTCAGTTGAAAAGTAAAAGGTGGTTTTGCTGTCAGATGTGGATATCTCATTTTGGAATCAAAGTATTTAAATGTTCATGTTAGTATTGGTGTAATTATGTTGGTGGGAGAACTAGAGGAGATGTCACAACAACACATCTGTCTGATCACTTTTCTGGTTTGGCTTCCAATTAGGGATGTACCGATGCGATTCTGTGCCATTAGCTGTCATTTTTAACTCTGTATAGTCAATTTGTATGTGAAGTGCTTGCCATGTTTTTAATTCCAGGGAAATTCAACTTGAAAAGTCAAGCCCATCTGATTCCAGCTGTATGAGAACATTTCCACAATGCTCTACTCTGCTATAGTAACATAAATCAACAAAAGCCGACTTGAAATGTCTGCATTTATCAGTTAGGAAAGGAGTTTGATGAGAAATAAATAAATAAATTTGCTCTACTTTTTTACATTGATCCCAGACAGTTCAACATATTCCTTAAGTATTCAGTCAGATTGCTTTCCATAATTGACCCATATGTGAAGCGAGTCAGTGTTGATTTTGCCAGTGTAAAATTAGAACTGGTGCATCTCTACTCCTTACCGACAACACTACCTCATTTCATTTCAGGATGGCTTCCAGTGTGGTTTCACTCATTTTGTGTATATTAACTTTTAAGATCTCTTTCTTAACTTGTCTGACTTATCAGCCTTTGCTATTTACAGAAATTATTGTCCGACACTGTGACTGTACGTTCTTATGTTTTGACAAAGGAATTATGTCGCTTTAGTGCACTGCAGCTTCTTGTCGGATCTCTGAAAGATTGTGTCACTCAGTATTAGGTTACTGTTCTACAGCTCTACAGAAAACACAAACACCCAGTGTCTTTGATATGAAGCACCTAAAACTAGGTCCAGCTATGATGTAAAATGTAAAACCAAAAATTACTCATATTCAAAGGAAACAACAAGAATAAAAAAATCTGTAAATGCCTGGTCATACCAGCATTTAAAACTGATTCCATTGGAATGAATCAATATTGCCGCGATCAGAGGCAGAATTAAGCTGCGGTAATGTAGAGTTCAAATTCTGTGCACTTTGACAGGAGAATTTGCACCACTGACCATTACAAAGCCGTCTTGACATTGCTAACCATAGAGGGGGAGGAGAGTCGGAGTCCAAAATGGAGAATGCCATTTTAGCTTATTAGCTATTTTGCACTATTTATTTTGAAATGATGCACAAAGGTGAATAAAATGCTACGTGGAAGAAATTCACCAACCAAGCATGGATTTATAGAAAGCATTGCCTCATAGACCACCCTTATAAAAGAGACATTTGTAAACAGGAAATCTAGAACTGCAAACAAGCACAATTAAGACTCTTTTCATTTGTTAAACTACTGCTGCACATCCTCAGTGGGTCATATACCCCCCAGAAGTAAAACTGGAAGCTAGAAACTTTTTTGGCCTATGTGTCAAGCAAGCTATTCTTATTAGACTGTAGAGGCACTATCTTTGGGTTAAGTATCCAGGTCTTATTAGACAGCTTGTATTCTGGTTCCATTAGGTACTTCACATCAAAGAGACTGTTTTAAGGATACTGATACATAGACTATCAGTATAGGTGGAGGGTTACTCTGTAGGAGTGCAAGATAAGATGATTAATGATATGTTATACATGTGTATACAGTGTGATTCTGAGAAAATTGAAAGTTTGCCAAGGTGTGATCACTAATAATAATAATAGTGACGATATTCACGTCAAAGATTGACAGAATTTAGCCCTTTTGTACATGATGTCTCATCTTCTCTCAGGGGGCTTTCTTCTAATCATCCAAACGCTTTGTGTCCTGCCCATGTTTTTACCCATGTCCATTTCAGTCTCATCTCATCATCTCAACTCAATCACATCAGCATCAAAAATGTAAATGGTTCCTCATGACATATATGAAACACCTTGAGCATGTTTCCCACCAACATAATTGTGTTTTCTCTAAAACTAAGTATTGTTCTTGATTTTCTGAACAAAATGTATGGTTGGTACCTAAAAGAGACTTATTTTTTATTAGCATCGCCATGTATTTTCTTAATGTCACAACTAGATTGTTGTTTGTACTGCAGTAGCAGTCATATAGGGACAGATGTGAATGTGTTCTTAGCGAACCTGGGTCAAACATTAATTAGAAGGTATTATGGGGGTAAATGAGTGGGGTTTGCCATATCAGGAGAAATCAGATTTACACATTGTCAGTTACAGGAATGTTTATGAAATACCTTCTTATCAGACTTCAAAAAAATGTACGGCATTCACTATACTGTGCTATTTGGCAAAACACACTTAAATGGTACATAAAGAGCAATTCCACAGCAAGCTCACTGGTGGGAGGAAACTGCTGCTGCATCACTCAGCCTCAGGCCTGTTTTACATGTGGTTACACTCCAATTAGTGATGTCAGAGCAGGTTTACATCAGCTGTTAAAAGTAAACATCTGCTGGGACATCATTGATTTGGGTGAAAATTTAAATATATAGCGAGCAGTGCAGACACAGTTTTCTGTCATGTGGTTTGAGGTCCATTTGTTCTTTAAATGTAGTGAGCTGAAACAAACCACCAAAACTGCTGTGTGTATATTTATGACCCGGGTTCTTTACTGAAACTGTTTTATCTTGATACTGTTTCTCATCATCTTCAAAAGCCTGTATGTCCTATGTCCAGAGAGAAGCATAATAGTCTCAAAAGCATTCCAGTTTGATATTTTAAACATACCTCTCTCAGTCCACGCCAGCCATGATTAGCCATGCTACCTTAAGAAGAGACGTGCTAAAACCCCTGCGTTGCTGCTGCTCTGATAGGTTTCATCCAATCCTGGGTTCAGTTCTTCCATTCACTACACCATATGCACATATTGAGACTAAGCTGCAGTATTTGCAAAACTACAGCCAAGTGGATGGAGGTCGCTGAATCAGGGCCATTAAGATAGTTTTTCAAGTAAGTTGACAAAACAGTGACAAAAATTAAATTGCCTTTTAGACATTTTCATTTGATTACTGAGATTATTTGAGTATACAATTTGCAAAGTTTTCCCTCACCCAATATGGCCAATTTCAAAAGAAAATAACACACAAGTTTTTTAATTTTGTCTGTATATTTCTAAGTGACTGTAAAGCAACTATGGAAAGTGAAAACATCTCTATGGTCACTGAAGACAGACCAATTTGTTCTGATGGAAATGAAATTATTTGTGCGAGTGAGTTGCAGTTTTTGGATGTTATTCAGTTCATCAAAGACGCTATCACATCAGCGATGCAGGAGTTAGATTTTATGATAATGTAGCTGCCAAAGTCTTTGTTGGACACTGAAATGGTACAATGTAAATTACTCTTTCCCCAAAAAATATTTTGACCCATGCTGTTCTGCCTGTGTTTTAAGTCTCAGTGCAGTAGTGGATTATTGTGGCGTGTGGAGCCAACACAGAGGATCTGAAATGGGGATTAGCATTAAACCTGCCTGCAGCATAAAGGATGTATGCTCTCCTTATAGGTCTATTAACTCTTTTAACTTTAACTAATCTTTTAAATATATGTGTTTCTTTTGTTTGACTTTTTGTTGGGTAGAACAATCAGATCTGGAAAATTTCACATTCTCTCATTTTGTAGAGATTATAATTACTTTGGTTATTTTGTTCATTTCATCCTCCTTAATAAGGTTTTTTTTAAACAGCATACCTCATGTTGGTAACTTGTTGATTTAATTCTAATACGTTTCTTGCTATTGCACATTTTGAAAGGAGTAGAACATATATAAGTATATGTAAACATCCTGTTGTTTTGTGAACAGAGTTTTCCATAGTGGACAGGATTGACTGTTTATTTTTACCTCAGTGAGTTTTTACTCATTACAGTGGCCTGAATTGTTTAATCTAGTGGTGAAGGGGTCAGTGGAAGTAATCTAAATTGACTTTTACATTGTTATTTTGCAAAAGTAGTTATGACAAAAATCATAGGAGAAACAGCAAAAATGTTCCTGCTATTGCTTAATAACAGAGTCACATTTGGATAGAATACCACTTTAACACAACCCAGGCAACTGAAGTACTAAGCAGGGAGAAGGGCTAAAAGGACATCCTCCCCAGGCAGGTCATACCTCTCAGTGCAGACAGCCATTTCAAAATCGTCTCTTCTCTACTCAGGTGCCCCATTTTTGCATAAAATTGTAGAGGATCATGCCAGCATATGCGACTCAGATACATGTCACTTGCTGTCAAACAAAACCTCATTTTGTCCTTTCGGAAAGTAAATCAAGGAAAACTCTTATGCATAGATTATACTTTGTTTTGTACAAATCACTCAGTGTATTTCTGTCTTTCTGGCTTTTCTTGGTAGATTCTGGTGCTTTGTGGAGAGCTGCTTTGTCCAGTGATGTCACATTGTAGTGCATTTTTTGTACGTCTTCTATAGTTTAGTGTGGACCAGCTCAGTTGTGCTTCTCAGAATGTACAAGCACAGACTCAGAGTCTGTGGTCATGTGCCACCAGCGACGCTCTGCAGGTACTCAGACACCTTCGTAATCATGTGCCGAACAAGACCTCATTTGTGACAAAAGACCCTACTGTAGGAGTAAATTGTTGGAGCACTTAATAGATAAGCACTTATTCTTGGGCCATGAGCAACTGTGGACTGTCACCTTTACATTTCTAGAAGTGCAATTTTCTTAGTCTGTAAAACGGCAGATGGATTACTCAGTGTTAGTCATGGCGACTGTAGCCATGATTTGTGATAGAAACATTGCTTGTTCAAAGGAATTGTCACAGGATAGGTAGTACTTGTGGTTTGTAGAAACATTTCCACTGTGTTACTATTTGTGAAAATGTCAAAACTCACAGCAACTCTCAACTCTCAAACTACTCTTCTGTAAATAAACATCAAAGAAACAAAGTACAGCTCAGCGTGATTTTTTTGAATATCAACAAAGCTCTGCATTGTTCAGCATAACATTAATCTCACTTTCATTTTCTTGTCTTTCTTTCTTTCTTTCGTTTGTCTCCAAAGATTTATCAATCAGTTTAACTCCTGGCATTTACGTTCCCAAAAATGACATTTAAGATACGAGGGAGCTTGGTTTCTTTGGTTGTTTCTTGTCTTATTCCAATCATTTTGACCTTTGTGTTATATCTCTGTATGACATATTGTGCTGTGCTGGTTTGCATTCATAGATTAAAATGAATTTCACCTTCTTAACTGTGGGAAGGAAATTAAAAAAGAGCCTTGAAGATGATTTAGTGTGTGATTATTTAAAAATGACGTCATTAACAAAAAGGCAGTACGCAGTATGTTCTTAAGTAGTGCACATAATGTAGGCCTATACAGTATATAATGATATATTATTTCCAGTCAGTCATGTTATTCTGAAGGCACCATCTTTATGTTAGCTTTGTGTTATTTTGTCACTTTGCTGCTGCTCATATTTCAGAGTTACATGTATATACATGTAATGCCACTTAATACAACAGTTCAACATTTTGGGAAATATGCTTATTCACTTTTTTGCCGAGAGAGAAGACAGACAACACTCGCATGTGGTAAATATGGAGCTACAGATAGCAACAGTTAGCTTAGCTTACAAGACTCCAGGAAGTCACTGATAATATTTAGGAAATAGTCTGGGCCGTAAAACCACATTTTGTTGATTTTATATGCATTAAACAAATAAGATAGGATGTGTTAATTGGGACTGTTGGTGCTGGTAGGCAGATTTTGATACCTTTGGACAGAGGATGGAGGTTTTAGCTTTCCCCACTGTTTCCAGTCTTTATGCTAAGCTATTAAGCTAATGGGATGTAGCCTCAAATTTAACACATGGGTAAAAACATGATGTCTCTAGGGCCCAGGATACAGTTAAATAAATCCTGCATAGTAATTACCAGACTCCCAGCTTCCCTTTGGCCACTCACCAGTCAGGTAATGTGCCATGAGTTGCTTTCTGCCCCACCCTTTTCACTCCAGCATTGCTTCTGGGTAATAATCAGTCATACCTAAAGATGTCATTCTTTTATACGCCACTGGAGGGCAGTATGATCCTTTCCATGGATTCATGAAAAGAAGCACAGTAACCCGGTGCCACTCCCATTAGGAAAGGCTGCAGCCTGAGTGTTGGACCTCATGTGCTGCTCTGACCTCATACTTGGCTGTAGAATTGTGCAAATCTGTAAAATACTGTATATCCCTTATATTACCCTCTCAAGCAGAGGAAGGGAAGTAGACTTCTTTATCACAACAATTTCCTCTCAAAAAACTCAATGCTAATGTCATCAAATACAAAAGGTGAGACAGTGTGTGTGTAAATGGACTGGAGTTTTATAGCCCCTTTTTAGTCTTCTGACTGCTCAAAGTGCTTTTTACTACATTTTTCACACACATACCCATGCAAGGTGCCATCTGCTCATCAGAAAAAAAAATAAACTAATCATTCAGGCACTCAGCAATTTGGAGTTCAGTATCTTGCCAAGGACACTTCGATATGCAGACTGGAGGAGCCGGGAATCGAACTACTAATCTTTCGATTCGGGCAATCCGCTCTTCCTGTCTTCATGTCAGTCTGTCTGTGCCAGTGTTGGTGGGTCTGTGTGTGTGTGTGTGTGTGTGTGTGTGTGTGTGTGTGTGTGTGTGTGTGTGTGTGTGTGTGTGTGTGTGTTTGGGTGCACAGGGGAGACAGACAGACTGACTGTCTGAATAAAAAAAAGACAGAGAGGGAGGTGATAGAGATAAGAGGGTGAGATGAGGGCACAGAGTTAAGACAGGAGCACTGTGCCGACATCACATGGCATAATCCCCCGAGGAGTTAGATAAAAGCTCTCGCTGAGTGACAGAGCGGTTGGGCTCACTATCGTCAGCCACTCATCACTGTTAATCAGAGAGCGAGGCTCCTCTGCAGAGGTCTGAGAGGGGACACATATGCACAAACCCACACATGAACGCACAATATCCCGCAGAAGCATATAGACAAATACAAACACGCATGCATGCATTCTCACACTTTACTGTACTCGTCAATGCACCTGTGTGAATGTGTGATGTTAGTGTGTACATTGTGTGTCCCTCCTCCAGCAGCGAAGTGGTCCCTGGGCTAGTTTAGCATGCCCTATATTTCACTGGAAAGACAGACGAATGGAGCACAGAGAGTCAGGTGAGGGCTAAACTCACAAGGTAGGGTTCCCTGCCTGTGGAGAAATAACTGTGCAAAGCTCTTGAGTCGGCCCATTCATCCTGCCTCTCGCTGCTTGTGCGAACTACGCTACCACAGTCTCCACCTTCAGCGTCAGCCCTGCTCGGTTCACCACTGAACCGTATATGATCATTGACAGTTCAAAGTCTACAGCAGAAGACCTCCTGGGTTGGCAAGTATTTGCAGATCGTTATTTGTGCTTGTGGAAACTGAGGGTCCTAGTATCCATTTAGCAACAACACATAAAAGAAAGATCAGATTCAAAAACTCCAGGAGCAGAAATGCCACCACAAAAGTGCCAATTTAAGTGGCTCTTTACTTATTTATAAAATGACATTTCAACCATAGTGACCCTCCTTCATTACATCCCAATAGTGTATTGTGTTTTTATCATCTTTGCCAGACACCATGACCATTCAGTTTGTATGGCACTGTACAATCCATCTTAGATTAGATTATTTATCATTGGATGTTGGCTTGTTCAGTTTCAACCTCTTACACTAAAAGCATTATATTGACTGAATTGCTTTTTTTAATTTTTTATTTTACAGCTATTCCTGTTTTACATCCCCATATAAAAGCTGCTGGTGTCGTAGTGGGTGTAGTTATACAACATGTGGTGATGACATCATGGGTACAGGTCTGGCGCATGACCTTAGCTGAATGTCATTCCACCTCTACTGTCTTTCCTACAGTTAGATAACACAGAAGAAATCTTTAACTAAACACATAAGAGTGTGTTTCTTTGTGTGACGATGTATATTCTTTTGCGGTGTGTATACTTATTTAAGCTGTTTTTTCTTTTCATGTGAAACATTGCATACAATGCTGACTGGAAGATTTCACACCACACAGATGTGGTTGTCTACATGCATGTCCCTGTGCTGTCTTTTTCAGCATTCATTTGGCTATTATCTGAAATTACTCTAAGAAGCAAGGCAACTTACAGATAAGACCTTTTTCAATGTCAGCCCTACTGCGATACTACCTGCCAATCAAATATTCCCCAAACTAAACAGAGAAAGCCTGAGGAGAAAGACAATGGAGGATGAAGCAGAAGATAAATGAATGACGTCAGGGAGAGAGGGAATTGAGAGGAGGATGAATATGGAGGAAGTCATCTGCTTTATTTGGACTACATATCTCTGGAGATATATTAAATCCAGTGTGCTTTACAATAAGCTTCAATGTACCCTATGAAATAGCTGTAAAAGGTGAGCTCACAGGGGCATGACTGGCAGAGAAACCAGAGAGCTGTCAGTAATGGCTGTGGACTATTTGCCCCAGCTTCTTCTCTCCCCTGGGTTCTGAGTGCCGCTTTCTATTCACTGTTGGCTGGCCACAAAAGGACCCCAGAGGGGGAGCAGCTTTAAAATTCAGTGTATAGCAATTTTCTATACTACAACCACAGGCAATGTGTGACACTGTGACACATTTGAAGTGAAGAAATGGTGCATCCTTGACTCCCTTGTTCAGGCAAGTGAGAGGATTGGCTGAAGGATGCAGGAGTTTTATTGTGTAGTTATAACAATTCAAGAGCCATGGAAGGAATGTTAAGGTCAATATGGTGCTGTTTTCTGATATTTATTTGCTACTTTTACCAGTCTTCTACTTCTTATAGCCCAAACCACACAGGTCTATTGCTGATAAGGGGCTCCTTGAATCTGATAATGGATTGACGGCATACCTGTCTCACTGGCTTTACGTTGGGCCAGCAGTGAGTTGATCCAGCTATAGCTGTGAGCCAAACATGGCAATGTAAACCTTCAGCTTTGTGCATGTGTATTAAAGCCTGCATGTTGCCTGCCAGTGAGGGCTTGCTCAGAGTAAAGTGCTGGCTCCTGGCCATCAGTCATCTGACAAGCATTTTACTTGCCCTTACATTACATCCAACTCTGACCTGATGTCAACGCTGCAGGAGCACAAATCCCTGCATACCTTACAGCAGGCCTGGTGGAGTCATACAAACACACAGGTTCTAATTCAACCCATGTTTACGCCTGCTAGCAATACAAAGTTATGCATTTTTACTGTTTTGTTACTCTGTCAACACCAGTGACACCCAAGTGTATGTGGTTAACTGAGAGGAGTCTTGCATTGCACCTGCTTTTGTTGTTTGCTTTCTCTGCATAACTCTCATGAAGGCAGATGAAATACAACAGAATACCACAGTTTTATTTGCCAATGATGAATGGAAATAACAAAAAGTCACAGTCAGTCCTTGAAGAAAGAATGGCATTAGTGTCATAGCGATATAATAAACCTCAATGCTAAATATTCAAATAAAAAAAACAAGATTCAAGTTCCAGTGCACAAATTGAGCCTGTTGTCCATTACCGGAGGAAGGTCTCCAAAAGTGAAGGTCAACTAAATCACATATTAAAGTACTATTTTGCTAAACTGTGATAATAACATGCATGCTTATTATTTTCTTATGGTCAATTTCCTTTTAAAGGCATCCATGAGGAGAATCCAGAAAAGGCAACTTTTAGCACATCCACACATGCTCAGTGTGTTGCTCAGTGTGTTGTATTGAGCATTTCTGTCTCAATACAACACATTCTCCTCTTAGCATGTGCTGAAAATGACAAAACAATGACTGTAGTCTTGCATAATAAACAACGATCTGGTGATAATGACTCACTGTAGAGTGTTGTGTAGTGCAAAGCTGGGTACTGACTGTGGCAGTGTTTGGTAGTGCAGTCTTGCTAGCTGGGCCTGATGCAGGAGACTTATTTCCACATCAGTGAATGGTACAGGCTGAATCTCAGTGGGCTGGGTGACCCACTTTTCAGCTCTCCAAGTAAGCGTTGTGCGCGGCACATCACACAGCACTTGGCCGTTTTCGAGATTCACTCACATGCTGCTGCCAGCTTCTCGTGGCAAAAGGCGGGGACGTCAGCAAGTCAGCCATTAACGTCATATCCCAAAGAGCTTTAAGAAAGTCATTAAAAATAATTTGTTGTTTGTCTTACATAAGCTAACGCTTTAGTTTTACCATCACAGCCCTGATGAAGAAGCTTTGTTGCTGTTGTTGGCTGAATTTAAAATTAAGTAACAAAGTCAAGAGATGGATCACCTCATGTTATTCTGCTGTATATGTGCCTCCTAAATCTTATCTCCAGTAGAGAAGTGAAATGTCCTGTGATGGTAATAACACGTATCCCAGAGTATGCTAACTGCTCCACTGGCATTTTTTAGAAAGTAGGCCTACTTTACAAAGTAATACTAAAATAAGGAACTTAAGAGGTTACTAGAGGAAGCAAGTCATTGCAGGCAGGACATGAACGGTTTAGTAACTGGTAAACACAAACAAAAACACTGGCAGACTACAGTGGCAAAACAACATTGACTTAATGGCAAATCTAAGTGCAAGCTGCCCTCTTTTTGTACACTGACACTGATTATACTGTTGATGAGCAGCAGCTGGACAGAAACTAGATATGTCACACTGCCACAGCCCTGTAAACTTTACAAACAATTCAATAGTGATTCAATACTTTATTTTGTGTTTTGTTTTTAAAATCATCCTGGAGCTGTCTCACCACTGTCCACAATTAATTTCAGTTTCCTGCAACTCTGAGCTTTCCCGCCATTCCCTTGGTCTATTAGGAAGTAATGGTGTCTATCAACAGCACACTTAAGAAAATTGTACCCAGGGAGCAGTATGCTGCCATCACTGGGTACAATTAAGATTGAGATAACTATTGTTGTGATTTGGCGCTATAAAATTGAATTGAAATTAAAGAAAATGTTCACAGGTTTTCAATTCATGTGGGTTCATGGGCACACACACCCATTGCATTTCATCAAATGTTATCAACCGGGCCTCCAAGATGAAAAAACTACAGTCTGACTGTCTATGAAGGTGGTAAAAAGTCTTGCTTTTATGTTTGCTGATAATTAAATATAACAGTAATAATATATGTAAATACTGGTCACCAGAAACCAGCATTTAACTAAATTAATTTCACTTGATGAAAAAAATATATATTGTAGTGATAACATCATGTAAACAAAAATTAACTAGGTAGAATTCCCCCACAATATGTTTTGGTAATATAAAATAGTCAAACATTAATTAGGTTTTATTCACTGGAGATAGCCTTGATCTACTGCCACTTAGTCGTGATAAATGCTTCAGAAAAATTGCAGGTTAAAAGGTAGAAAGTGAATTGCAGTGAGTCAGTCATCATTTTTAACAATTACTCAAGTTAATTATCTTGCTTGCATTTTGTAAATGACACTGAATGTGTGTGCAACAGATTTTAAGCAGGAGAGAGTGGCTGCATATAATTTGACTAATATAAAATTTGACCATTAGAGGATTCGGAATGCTGAATTAAAACCCCCTCCAATGTATTTTGACATTTCTATGATATTTCATATTTTTCTGAGTCATTTCCTTACAATGTTGATTAACCACATAGTTTGCCAAATATTTTTGAACAATAGCTCAATTTTGTGCTCAAAGTTGCAAAAGTTGCTTAGCTGATAAAACGGGGTGGTGACATATGACTATAGTAATTCTATAAGCCATACGTCATTCTTCAAGCTTGCACAGGCGCACTGTGATGCCTCGTTAAAAAAAATGTCACGTCGTCACTCCTCGTTAAGTCAGAGCATTAAACTGATAAACATAGATTCGAGCTAGCTAACTGATTTATCATGTAATTCACTTAGAACTTACAGTAGGTATGTTCATTATGCCATTTGTGTGTGTGGTGTTGGAGGACAGATGAAATGCGTTGCACTTTAACCTGCCACCTCTCTTATACACAGTCTGCATCATGCATTTTACTGACAGCCGTTTTACCAATGCATTGGCAGAGCCACCCCCCACACCTCCACGGCAAAGTAAGCGCACCATAAAACGTAGTGGGAGTTATCGTGTGCAGTGTGTGACAGGACTATCAAATTTGTGATTAATATCAGCTGATATGCGCACATTAGTTCCTATCATGGGTAAGTAATAACTACTCCTGCCAGACAATAAAGTGTACTAAACTTTACAGTGTAGTGATTAACACAGCATATTGTTAGTGAACACTCCAGCCGATCAGTTTTTGGTTGTCATGGTAATGTATTATGTCTGACTATTAACCACACCCCTATTCTCTGTTTGAGAAAGAACATTAGCCAAAAATGGCAATTAAAACTGGCTGGAGGGGGGCTTTAAGTGTGTGAAACGATTTTTATTAATTAAGACAGTTAAACTGTTTAACAGTCGATCATGGAAGCGTTCCAAAAAAAAAAAAACCATTAAATAGAACAGAATCCCAAAACATCACAAAAACATTCTAAGTGGAGCTCAGAATCCCAAAACATCACAAAAACATTCTAAGTGGAACTCAGAATCCCAAAATATCACAAAAACATTCCAAGTGAGCTCAGTTCAAATCACACAGTCTAACCTTACAGTAGGGAAAAAGTACTTTCTACGAGACACAAGATGAATTCCCAGAGTTTTTGTCCGTATGAACTGAAGAGCTTGATAGAGTGTATTTCCAGAGCGACACTCCTTTCTCAACCTACCAACATCCTTGACTTTTTACTCCAGTATGTGTTGGAGCTGATCCGTTTCAGAAGCTCTCACCCTGAAGCTGATCCAAGGGTTGTGTCTTTCCACTACCAGGAGCTGTGGGGTAAGCTGATGTTCAAATGAATCACATATACGCTGTGTTCGAAACGGGCTAAACTGCTTTCTCAGAAGGTGTCTAAGGACAGTGAGGCATAGAGTGCTGTTCTAAACGGCTTGAACAATTTCTCCTGAGATGCCTTCAAACTGCCCCCGTAACCAGTTACTCATTAACCGGTGTGGCAGCAGCTGCAGCAGCTTGTAAAAAATTGCCTAGATGGCAGACAAACAAGCCGAATTGATGCACCAATACATTTTTAAACGTTTTTAGTTTTCTCGCTTCTCCCAATTATTGAAAAGTTAGCGAGAACTAAACACTGAATTATCTTATTAGCCCGTGTCTGTAACTAACTAAGTTTGTTCAGTATGATTTCATTTGGCTTTTCAATAAGTAGCTAGCTGATACTAAGGCTAGCGTCTCTTCGGACAGCCAGAAGAGACGCAAGACGGCATGCTGACGTCACGCGTTGCCGTAAATGCTGTCCTAGAAGGCTGTTTGAAACAGAGATGCCTTCACTTGAAAGCTATCCCTTCTGAGGCAGCTATCTTTAATGGTAGCAAGGAAGTGCGGCAACTATTCCCGTTTCATATGCAGCTATAGTCTTTAAATGTAATTATTTATGATATCCATTAAATCCTTTGTAACAGATCAGTCAAGTAATGTTAATGTTCACGTTTCTCAGATATTGATATTTGCAGCTTTACGTAAAAAATTTCAGACCCTGTCCACACTAAACACACCATGCCAAAATAAAGGATAATCAATGAATAAATAAATCAAATATGAGTGAGTGGCAAAATGGCAAAATTGGGATGGTTTAGATAACATGTTGTTTTATTGGCCCTTTCCAGAGAATAAATTCCTGAGAAACACAAAGGGAACAGCTCCAGTCACAGAGAAGTCTGTAACATCACCACAGTTTCCATCCCAGGCCGAGACAGAGGAGGCTCTAAAGCAGCTGTCCTTAGGTTTGGTGTCTTCTACTGAGGAGAACGTGGTAACGCGATTTCAGAGTCAAAAGGAGAGATTGGGAACAAAGAAAACAACCAGAACAAACAAGAAGCCCTCTGCAACTCCCATGTACCCAACTCCACCTCCCCGTGTTGGAAGACACTTTGGGAAGAACATAGCTTCACAACCTGTCCTTGTTGCTAAAGCAGAAGGGAAGCCTGCTCTACCATTTCTGCACAATGACAGCAAGAAGACACCTAGAATGTCCTCAGTGAGGTTTGCTAGTCTCCAGCAGAGTAAAGAAACCACTGATGACGTCAAGAAAAGGCCAGAAACATGCCGACGCATACTGACCCCAATTCTTAAAAAATCCTCAACACCTACAGATGTGTCAGCATCAAAGTCAAGCATGGCCAGTATGCCCTCCAAACTTCCCACGACCCCGGTGCCTATAATTACACAAAAAGTTGTTCTCCCACCTATTCCAGGCCATTTATCTGTGAACCAAAATAAGGCTGTGTCCCCTAAACCCAGGAAAGGGTCATCAATGAAAAGGCAGTTGGCCGGCAGCAGGTCTCCAGCACACACAGCACTGGGGCCAAAACCTAAAGGAGCCAGTGGGCCAAGGCCAGAAAGCACTCATGAACCAAGGGAACCAGAAACAGAGAGCACTAGTTTAGGATATACAACACCAAAGATCCAGGAGCTGGGGAAGAACAACTGGATTCACCCTAACAGGTTACCAGAGAGGACCAGAGGGCAGAGGGTTCTGTGGGCAGAGAGGGAGAGAGTAAAGCCAGTTGGGACAGTTGGAAGTATTCAGGGTACCGGCTTTAATAGATCAGCATCTGTAGCAGAGGGCAAAGACTATTTGAATCTGGCTCCTGTTGGCTCCCCTTACCACACTTGTCCTCATTTAGCGCATGCTATCCATATAATAAGATACAAGCGCATGCAGGTAAGAGCCTCACCTTTAGGCCATAGTGGTCCTTCATTAAACTCACATCATCACTGTGGATTATAATGAGGAATCATATTAACAACAGCCATACTAATCAATCATTTCCAAGTAGTAAACACGAGGCGGCTTTGCGCGTCTATGTGAACGTGCACGCACATAATGCGCGTAACAGTCGTGCATGTGAATTAATTATTGATTAATAAAATATTAATTAATCAAATCTCAATTAATTAAAAAAATAATTTCTTAGGAATTAAAATATGGATTAAAAAAATTAAATTAATAAAAAAAAAAGTGGGTCATGCTGAGGTCAAGTATGGTGTTATCCTCTAAAAGCGGATGTTGGGGTTTTTGAAATTCCTGATATTTCATTTAAGTAATTACACCTAAGTTATTTATAGATATAGAAGTATTCTATACTTCTTATGTTGGAAGTAATTTGACATGGTGTGTGAGAGATTCATTGTTTTTTTTTGACATCACCCACCAAGGGGCCACTACAATGGAGTCATTGTTTGTCGGGGTTTAACTTTCTACATGGCCCACTAAGGGGCCGTTACAAATGTAACTCAACGATACACCTCATACTCGGCTCATGCATTAAAGCTTAGTAGAGATGGTCGTGAGCGGCGCTTTAATTTATTTTACACATAGCCCACATTAGGGGCTGTTGTACTGCAACAACGTGTCTAGTTCAACAAAACGTCTCAGAAAAAATTGAGCCGTGTGAAGTCCGGAGAACTAAACTACGGTACGTGCTTGCCAGTACAGCAACAACGTCTCGCTAACAAACCGGCATAACATTCCAACGTAAATGCTGTATGCAGTGGTTTGTCAATTAATGGCCCTGGTCGCCATTTAGACAAAACAGTCACTTTACTTGCGGTTTCAAAATGTAATTAGTCATAAGAAGGACAATTACCGGTATAAAAAACATTATATTAAAACCAAAAACATGTAAGAACACATAAATTATAAAGTATCATTTGTGATTCATGTATTTGGAAGGTTTTTTAAAATAAATTTAAACAAGACCCTACATCGCGCGCTGCATTATGGGATTTTCTGAGGGACGGCCTTCAAAGCTTCAATCGCATTTGATTACTTTACGCTTTAATTCTTTAATGAAATGTATGTGGTTGATTGCTGTAATGTTATATGTATAGGGATGATTGTTGTTATTGTGATATGTATGATGTTTCGGCAATATTGTTTTACAGTCAGGCCAGTAAAGCGAATGTGAATTGAATTTCTCCTGTGCAGTGACGTCACTGACCGAAAGGGGGGACACGGACACGCAAAACTTTATGACACCAGCTACTAATATCCTCCGTTTGAAAAGAATATAAACCAACGCATTCCATCTGTGTTTAAAGATGTATTTAAAGTTTCACAAACAGTCCACTATCTTAATAACGATGACGACGAGTTAAAAGAAATAGCCCGTGACTTGTTAATAATGAAATAGGTTGGTGATATTTTTAGCTCGTTTTAAACTCTTGGTAACACAATGATGCAGATGTGGTTATTTTTCTTCTTTTCTGTGGTTCTCACGACCCATGCATTAACCTGTTTCATTGTCAGAGAGAGAAGAAGCATTTTATTTTAGACATAAGTTAAAACCTTCTCAGTAACAACACGTCTCAAATCCGCAAGTGATTTTTTGTTCTTGATTTAAACTGATTATGTGAGAGAGCAACAAAACATGAGAATCTCACAAGATGTTTACAAAATGAGCGTATGATTATTTTTGTTCTTCTGTAACTTTCAGGATGACGGATGTTTTAACCCGTTTCACTGACAGAGAGAAGAGAAAAAAACACTTCATTGATAAGAGTGTAAACCAAACGCGTTCTATCTGTGTTTAAACATGTAGGCAATTTTAGTAACACAAACAGTCCACTCACTTAACAACGCATGAGTTAAAAGAAATAACCTCATGACTTGTTGTAAACGCCAGTGAAATAGGTTGGTGATATTTTTTGCTTGTTTCAAACTCTTAGTAACACAATGATTCGGATGTGTGAGTGATTATTTTCGTTCTTTTCTGTGGTTCTCACGATACATGCATTAACCCGTTTCATTGACAGATGAGAAGAAGCAATTTATTTTAGACCTAAAGTTAAAACCTTCTCAGTAACAACACATTTCAAATCCGCGAGAGATTTTTCATTCTTGATTTAAACTGATTATGCACTAAAACCCGAAAGCGTAAGGCTCCCGACTGTGACTCTTAAACTGCTATGCGATTGCCTATTGCGTGACTGCGGATGGGGGATGAGATTAGGACGGGATCACAGCTAGACAACTGTCGGTTTGACACGATCGTGCGAAGGTGGATGTATACTCGCCGCCGTCTATCTCTGCATAAACTATAACGTCGGACTAACAGGAATTGCAGGATAAAACTGTGAAACTAGAGCGTAGATGCTTTATCTTTAGCAGTGTTACACTGCTAAACAAGCGTAGATGCTTTATCTTTAGCAGTGTAACACTGCTAAACAAGCGTAGATGCTTTATCTTTAGCAGTGTTACACTGCTAAACAAGCGTAGATGCTTTATCTTTAGCAGTGTTACACTGCTAAACAAGCGTAGATGCTTTATCTTTAGCAGTGTAACACTGCTAAAGATAAAGCATCTACGCTCTAGTTTCACAGTTTTATCCTGCAATTCCTGTTAGTCCGACGTTATAGTTTATGCAGAGATAGACGGCGGCGAGTATACATCCACCTTCGCACGATCGTGGTCAAACCGACAGTTGTCTAGCTGTGATCCCGTCCTAATCTCATCCCCCATCCGCAGTCACGCAATAGGCAATCGCATAGCAGTTTAAGAGTCACAGTCGGGAGCCTTACGCTTTCGTGTTTTAGTGCATAATCAGTTTAAATCAAGAATGAAAAATCTCTCGCGGATTTGAAATGTGTTGTTACTGAGAAGGTTTTAACTTTAGGTCTAAAATAAATTGCTTCTTCTCTCATCTGTCAATGAAACGGGTTAATGCATGTGTCGTGAGAACCACAGAAAAGAACGAAAAATAATCACTCACACATCCGAATCATTGTGTTACTAAGAGTTTGAAACAAGCAAAAAAATATCACCAACCTATTTCACTGACGTTTACAACAAGTCATGGCGTTATTTCTTTTAACTCATGCGTTGTTAAGTGAGTGGACTGTTTGTGTTACTAAAATTGCCTACATGTTTAAACACAGATAGAACGCGTTTGGTTTACACTCTTATCAATGAAGTGTTTTTTTCTCTTCTCTCTGTCAGTGAAACGGGTTAAAACATCCGTCATCCCGAAAGTTACAGAAGAACAAAAATAATCATACGCTCATTTTGTAAACATCTTGTGAGATTCTCATGTTTTGTTGCTCTCTCACATAATCAGTTTAAATCAAGAACAAAAAATCACTTGCGGATTTGAGACGTGTTGTTACTGAGAAGGTTTTAACTTATGTCTAAAATAAAATGCTTCTTCTCTCTCTGTCAATGAAACAGGTTAATGCATGGGTCGTGAGAACCACAGAAAAGAAGAAAAATAACCACATCTGCATCATTGTGTTACCAAGAGTTTAAAACGAGCTAAAAATATCACCAACCTATTTCATTATTAACAAGTCACGGGCTATTTCTTTTAACTCGTCGTCATCGTTATTAAGATAGTGGACTGTTTGTGTAACTTTAAATACATCTTTAAACACAGATGGAATGCGTTGGTTTATATTCTTTTCAAACGGAGGATATTAGTAGCTGGTGTCATAAAGTTTTGCGTGTCCGTGTCCCCCCTTTCGGTCAGTGACGTCACCGCACAGGAGAAATTCAATTCACATTCGCTTTACTGGCCTGACTGTAAAACAATATTGCCGAAACATCATACATATCACAATAACAACAATCATCCCTATACATATAACATTACAGCAATCAACCACATACATTTCATTAAAGAATTAAAGCGTAAAGTAATCAAATGCGATTGAAGCTTTGAAGGCCGTCCCTCAGAAAATCCCATAATGCAGCGCGATGTAGGGTCTTGTTTAAATTTATTTTAAAAACCTTCCAAATACATGAATCACAAATGATACTTTATAATTTATGTGTTCTTACATGTTTTTGGTTTTAATATAATGTTTTTTATACCGGTAATTGTCCTTCTTATGACTAATTACATTTTGAAACCGCAAGTAAAGGGACTGTTTTGTCTAAATGGCTGACCAGGGCCATTAATTGACAAACCACTGCATACAGCATTTACGTTGGAATGTTATGCCGGTTTGTTAGCGAGACGTTGTTGCTGTACTGGCAAGCACGCATCCGTAGTTTAGTTCTCCGGACTTCACATGGCTCAATTTTTTCTGAGACGTTTTGTTGAACTAGACACGTTGTTGCAGTACAACAGCCCCTAATGTGGGCTATGTGTAAAATAAATTAAAGCGCCGCTCACGACCATCTCTACTAAGCTTTAATGCATGAGCCGAGTATGAGGTGTATCGTTGAGTTACATTTGTAACGGCACCGCTGCGCTCCTTAGTGGGCCATGTAGAAAGTTAAACCCCGACAAACAATGACTCCATTGTAGTGGCCCCTTGGTGGGTGATGTCAAAAAAAAACAATGAATCTCTCACACACCATGTCAAATTACTTCCAACATAAGAAGTATAGAATACTTCTATATCTATAAATAACTTAGGTGTAATTACTTAAATGAAATATCAGGAATTTCAAAAACCCCAACATCCGCTTTTAGAGGATAACACCATACTTGACCTCAGCATGACCCACTTTTTTTTAATTAATTTAATTTTTTATTAGTTTGATCATTTTTAATTTAATTTTTTAATCCATATTTTAATTCATAAGAAATTAATTTTTTAATTAATTGAGATTTGATTAATTAATATTTTTATTAATCAATAATTAATTCACATGCACGACTGTTACGCGCATTATGCGCGTGCACGTTCACATAGACGCGCAAAGCCGCCTCGTATTTACTACTTTTCCATTTCATTCTGAAATGATTAAATGTCAGCAGTCAAACTTCCCCCGTTGTCTTTTTTATTTCATTCTTCATTTATTCAATAATGTGATCTTGAAACCAGCCAAACAGTGCACCCAAAGGGAAACTTCTGAAATACAACTAAATATTGTTGCTGACATTGGAACACTGTGACTTATAACCAGTCTGCAGCTTTTACCAAACTGTACAATGAATTGAAGTAAAAGGAGCCAAGGAGGGGGCAGCTGTATGTAGATGATAGGAAAAATACTTGGTTTTTGGATTCCATACTTTTTCTGTAGCTAGGTATATCCAATATATCTCTCCTGTGTCATTATTGTATTATAACAGTGGGGGTCCTTAAGTCCCTGCAGCCACAATACCAGAAACTGGGAATAAGTGGGCCAAATAAGATCTATATATTATATATGTCTCATGACCATGTCCATCTATAGCAGATACCTACACATCCTGCTGCCTCAGAAGTGTGCATTTTATCTGGGTTTCCATACACAGACACTCACATAGGGTTGGAAATAATGTATACATGCATACAGTGAGAATACGTAAAAAAACAGTTTTTCCACATACATACAATAGAAAGAGTAGCAAACTATTTTGCAGTTAGTTCAGTTGAAATTTAGTCAGCAACGGTTTAGTAAGTGTGCTCCAGAGAGAGAAAAATGCTCAATCAAATAATTCAATTACTAACACAGTAAAATCGCCCTGATCAATTTAACACTGAAAGTGTTGAAATAACAATGGCCAACCACAAAGCACTAATCAGGAAACACTCCATAAACTTTAATTGTTATGCAGATGATATTCAGTTATATCCATTGATCAAGCCAGATGAAACTCATCAGTTAGCTAAGCTTCAAATGTGTCTTCAAGATGTTAAAACATGGATGACCTGTAATTTTCTAATGTTAAACTCAGATAAAACTGAAGTTATTGTTCTGGGGCCTAAGCACCTCCTTGACTCATTATCTAAAGATATAGTTTCCCTGGATGGCATCGCCCTGGCCTCCAGCACCACGGTGAGTAGCGAAATCTTGGAGTTATCTTTGATCAGGACATGTCGTTTAACTCTCACATTAAGCAAATTTCAAGGACCGCCTTTTTTCACCTTCGTAATATTGCAAAAATCAGGAACATCCTGTCTAAAAATGATGAAGAAAAACTTGTCCATGCATTTGTTACTTCTAGGCTGGATTACTGCAATTCCTTATTATCAGGCTCTTCGAAAAAGTCCATTAAGACTCTTCAGCTGATCCAGATTGCTGCAGCACGTGTTCTGACAGGAACCAGTAAAAGAGATCATATTTCTCCTGTCTTAGCTTCTCTGCATTGGCTTCCGGTAAAATCCAGAATAGAATTTAAAATCCTTTTTCTCACATACAAAACTCTTAATAGTCAGGCACCATCTTATCTTAAAGAGCTCATAGTACCTTACTACCCCACCAGAGCACTGCACTCCCAGAATGCAGGGATACTTGTGGTTCCTAGAGTCTCCAAAAGTAGAATGGGAGCTAGAGTGTTCAGCTATCAGGCTCCTCTCCTGTGGAACCAGGTTCCAGTTTGGGTTCGGGAGGCAGACACCGTCTCTACATCTCTCTCTCCCCCTGAGTGCAACCCGAGCGGCAACCTCCGGCTCTCACTTCCGATGCAACCAGGAAGTAACTGAAAACTGCAATTCATCGAGTGGCCACTTGAGGCTGGCTGCAGAAGGGAGTCAATCTCCATTGACCCCCATGTTAAAATGCCCAACTTTACAGCAGAATAAAACATGTTTACAGCCTGGTTCAAAAAATGGTTTTAGTGCATATTGCCAATTTTGCCCTTCGTGACAAATGTGAGGGGGGTGAATTTTTTTATAACTCACCTGCTTAAATTATATTAAGCCTTAAAGTTCTGCATTATTAGGGGCGTGGTGGCTTTGATTGACAGGCGCCTCTAGCCTCTGCCACTCCTAGCCCTTGTTCCGCCGTCTGTTAGCCTCACTCAGTTACACGGAGCTCTGAGGCTCAGCCTGTCGGAGGCTTTTGGACATTTTAACATGCAGATACCGGATGAATAATGACAGCCTGTGCAGTTCATTGGAGAGAGAACCTCCAGGAACTCCTCCGTGTTCTACTTGGTGAGTAAAATTTATTTATCAATGTATTTTATGTATGTGTTAACATTTAACAGGTATCGCTCGGCATATCGCTTGTTAGCTTAACGTCAGCTCGTTACACTAATTAGCCAGATACGAGTAGCCCCAAGCTGCTAAGTTAGTGTAAGTGAGTAAGTAAGTCAGTGTGCTCTTACCGCAGCTTTTAATGAGTAAAAGACAAGTCAACAAGAAGGGAGAAGCCAAAATGTAACATTATTAGATTAATCTTAGTGTTACATTAGGGTGTTAATGCTTTGAAGAAAAGGCGTCTGTGTGAAGTTGTAAGTAAAAGGCTCAGCTCTCAGTTAGCTGACGTTATGTTAATGGTAACTTTTACTAACGGGGTCGATGTGAGATTTAGCCACGTCCTGTAACGGAATCACTGTTCAGTTAGGTGCTAGCCACTAGGGATGAGCAAGTACAGCATTATCTGTATCTGTTAACCAGTGTTTGGAATAACGGCGTTTAAAAGAACGGCGTTACGTAACGGCGTTATTTTTTCAGTAACGGGGTAATCTAACTAATTACTTTTCCCGTCGTTACAACGCCGTTAACGTTACTGGTCGTTAAATGCGGTGCGTTACTATGTAATAAACTGTGTAATCCGAAAGCACCAGCTGGCTCACACAGCTAGTCAAGAGGTGGGTTAATAACGAGGTAATTAGTGTTTGAAGTGGACCGGTACGCTGCGCTCTCCATATCAGGTTCTCTGGGCGCAACGTGGCGCTCACCTGTTCCCGTTCTCGCCTGCCTGCTAAAATCTGTCGGCGGCGAGAGACGAGGGACAAGAGAAGCTCGGGTGCCTTTCAACCAGCGATTATGCTGGCTAAGGCAGAGTCATGTTTCTTGGTAGCCAATCAGAGCCAGTGTTTTTACACACATGCCAGCACACGCGCCACACACAAACACACACACACAACAGCTAAACAGAGATTCGATGAAGCAGCAGAGATTTTTTTTTAACAGTAACGCAAATAGGTACTTTCCCTGGTAACGAGTTACTTTTATTACAGAGTAATTCAGTTACTAACTCAGTTACTTTTTGGAACAAGTAGTGAGTAACTATAACTAATTACTTTTTTCAAGTAACGTTCCCAACACTGCTGTTAACCATATGAATTATCTGTATCCGTATCCGTACTCGGATTGGGCGGGGGCATATCCCGGAAGTGGGCGGGATTTAACCCGGAAGTGGGTCGGATTGTCTTGAAATGGGCGGGGCTTTAACAGTATGTTATTTTTAAGCATGCATTTTATATGGGTTGATCAGAAATTGTTATATTTATTGCTGATTAGAAAACTTTACATGACAGCATCAGCATTGAGCTTCAGATCAATGGTTTTGATCACGATAACAAACAAACTATATACAGAACAAGTTTTGCAACAATGAATACAACACATGCGGTTGCAATTATGAAGTAAAATGTAATGAACAAGAGTTTCCATACTCAGCATAACTTTATTTTTTTAACTTTTTTATGAACGGCTAACCTGCTCCAAGCAGGTTATGTTCCAGAAAAGAGATTAACTCTGTTAAAGCTGCCTACTGACCAATCAGCTCTCTGGAAAATGACATCACCATCTGTAGGAAATCCCACAGACTGTTTTAGCCAATAGGCTGCTTTATGTTTGCAGCGGTGATGTGGAGAAATTTATATAAAACTTATACTATATAATAATATAAACTTATATTAAAAGCCTCAGGCTAATGTTGCCTACAGGTTTTTACAGTACAGCAGGATCAGCCTACTTACTGCCTTTAAATGTCTTTAATATTTTTTATTTGCTCCCTGTCAGTTTCACACAGCCTGACGCAGCCGTTAAAATAAATGGATTTTATTTTTCTTATGTGAGGCTGAATATTATGAGCAGTTTGGTATTGAAATAATAGGCTAAATTTTAATATGAACGTAGTCTATCTATTTAGGTTAGTATAGCTTTCTAAGGCCGACTACAGAGACTGTAGTCATGTTCCCTCACACCTTTTGCGACGCTGGGCAAAAGGGACGGTGAGTTTTCAGCAGCGTAAATGTTCTGATTCAGACTTTCAAACATTATTTGAGCTCATTTTATGGCATGAAGGGATTTTTTCGTTTCACTGCTTTATGAAATTACTTTAGAACAATGTTTGGAACACTTTTGAGTGTGTTAAATAAATTAATCTCATTTTTGAAGTGGCGACAAGTTTTTTTTAAACTGAGGGAGAACGGCCTGACCCAGCTGGCATTTTAACGTCGAGTCACTGTTGAATCAACGTCAGGTGCCAGTGTTGGATAACCATTGAATTTTGTTTAGATTTTGCAAATCTAATCAACGTTGAAATACCAACATCATTCCAACCTCACGTTTCCCAACATAGGTAAATTCGCCAACATTGAATCAATATTGATCTTAGTTTAGATTTTGCAAATCCAATCAACGTTGAAATTTCAACGTCACTATAAAGTCCTGCTTTTCAACATAGTTTATTTTGTTAAACTGTTTTCACTAAACGTGTTCCCCAAACATCTTGAAATGAATACATAAACACTAAGTTTGCAGACACGCACAGTCAGCTAGGAAGAAGCCTATTGGTCAAAGCAAGACCAGGAAGATTAATAAAGACATTTCACTGATGTAAGAAACATGTTTTATTAGATGGCTCCAGGTGTGCCAACATTTCACACGTGTTGAACTTTAACCTTTATAAAAACGGCCCAAACACTGGGCAATGTTGAACATGGCTGGTTAAATCTTCCCTTGTTACTTCTTTCTGCCGCCCATCCTCTCTGGTGCATATTTCAGGTATTTGGCCACGTATTCATCTATTTTTGTTGTAGTTGAGCTCAAGACAGCGTCTGATGAGGAGAAAAAAAAAGAAAAAAAGATCAGTATTAGCAAACACTAACCTCTCAAATTAAAATATTTTGCAAATATCAACTTTTGTGACATTGCCAATGTTTCAAGTATATAATTAGAATTTATCAACGTGCAAGGTCATTAATAATCATGTGCTTGGGCCAGCAACAAAAGTCAGTTAGTAACCAGTGCTGCTGGTAGAGAAGTTAGTCTAGAGCCCAGAATGGAGTATTATATATAATATTAGAGCATGCTCTATAGACTTCTCCAACTGATTTTTCTTATGAATTATTATTCTGCTTACTATATTCAATTATTTAAAACATTGTTACAAAACTACTATGTTAAAGCAAACTCACCACAGATTATCTTGTAGAGTCCTCCTGAAGGCAACCTTCCCAATTCTTCCTATGCCGCTCATTATGGCCATCATTTTATTTGTCATAGTTCTGCCATAGTAAAACACATTTATATTAGAATATTATATTGCAAATCAAGTTCATTAAAAAAATGTAGCAAAGAGCAAGTAAGTGGTTGTGTTTGTGGACATGACAGGGAACACAATCACTATAAACCAATGCAAAAAAGGAACATAAAGTTATTTACGCAGCCATTGACTTCTTCACATGGTCTGCAGCATCAACGCTTCCCAACCTCTTCAGATGTTTACTCTGAAAAGGAGCAACAAGAAATGAAAATATAACCAGAAAAAGCGGTCAGTAGAGTCCAGACCGCCACAAAACAGGCACATGATGAAGATGAGTTTGTAATGGTCACCAAGGTGAACAAGCCAAGTGTAATAATGAAACTTTGCCAGCACTTTACAAGATGATCACTTTACTAAATATTTAACCCTTTTGTTGTCTTCGTTTTTTCATAGCACTTGTCCTCTGGGGTAGCTACTACTAGCATAACACACACACACCTCAGAAGTGCATGAAGCCGGAAAAGGCACTTCCTGCCGGAAAGAAATTACCCGGATGAAAACATACTGTGCACGCTCTATAGTCCCCATGCGCCTATTTCTCAATCACTTTCACCATCACTGTCTAGGGTGGTGATCATCTCAATACTCATCTTCTCCTGTATCAGACTGCTCCTGTGTATGTATGTCTGTTTGGCTATCAGCAAAAGAGGGACCTGGAATCTCTTCTGAGTCACAAGACTCCACCAATGCGCGTAAAATATTTTTAAGCCTAAATGTTTTATAAAGAAAATCATTCAATTTGAAAATAGGTCATAAAACATTCAATCAAATGATAGGCTGCTCATCATTTTTTAAATAATATCTTCCACATCAACGTGTATTTAAATTTTACAAAAATGTAAATTATTTTTTTAGTTTTAAAGATTACAGTTACTTTCAGATTCAAATAGATGGTTGGGTTAGGTTAGGTATTGGGACAACTCAAGAGAAGGAAGAAAAATGTGAAATCTCAATCTTATTTTTAAAGTTTGTGAATGGAAAGTGTCAATCCTGCTAGCACACAGTGGCGGTTTGCGGTTACTAGTCTGCCCGTAAACACACACACACAGAACGAAGTTTGTCAGTTAGCTAGTACACAACGGCTGTTTTGCACTGAAGATGCTTACATCTAATATGCTCATAAGTTTGTTGCTCAACATTTTAATTTTGGAAGATTGAAATGACTATTTTTACTTTTTAATACCACTCAAAATCACGACAATGCATGCACAATCTACCAGATATAAGATGGTACTCAAATCATAAGGGATTCCCATGGCAACTGGTGTACTACCAGTTATTATAGCATAACATGAATCATTTCGATGAAACTGGAGGACACCGGTGAATTAGCAATGACAGTGTACCAGCAGCAATGCACTGGTTTTCTGACACATCAAGTTTTTAATGACACAATTTCTTTAATATCAAATAATGAATTAGCGTACGCTTTCCCTCACCGTGGCTGTCAGAAGGTCAGTTCACAGCAGGGGAAGGTTGCTCCTGAAGGTACAAGGCTGGCCAGATGCTAATCCTGGTTTAACTGCAAGGATCAGGACCTGATTAGGCTGACTCGGGGTTTAACACCGGCTAATCTTATTCCGGTCAACTACACCAAGATTTCATTACATTCACATATGGCTCCAGGTTACCACTCCTGCAACGATTGCTAACACGATGGCAAACGCTTCTACTCGTCTTAATTCTTATCCTGAACCACAGACGGAAACACTGAAAATGGACAAATATCAGGAGGACAGGAAACACTCATAATGGATGTGTTTACATTCATAAAAATGCAAGATCAAAAAATGCAGAGCGCCGTCACACAGCACATCCTCTCTCTCTCTCTCTCTCGCTCGTCTCTCTCTCACATGAACACCGCTGTACAAATGAGTCCAGCACAACGCAGAGACCCACCTTAAAAAAGTTATAAGCATGCAAGGAGCCTAGCTAAGGTTAGAACAGTGTAAAGACTTGAAACAGGTGGAAATGCATTAGGTGCGTTTGACTTCATGCAGCGCTGCGCAGCGCTGACTTAACGAGATACATGCTGGACATAAAATAAGGCATGATGGTTAGAAATTTTCTGCAAAACGGCACCATGTCACATGACATTTAAACCTTGCGGGAGATGGCAGCTGCAGGCACCGAGTCTGGCGGCTGTAGTTGCTTTTCTCCAGCTGCTTAAAGTTGGAACCACTTTTGTCTGATCTTCTGGCATTATCCTTTGCAAATGGCGCGAGATCAGTCATTGATCTCAGCTTACACAGGCAGAATGTGTCCGACTCGACTTGATCTAGTCGGCGAAAGTCGGCTGCAGTCCTCTCGAAAGCACCTAATATTTCTTCATCACCAGTTTTGCACAGCACTCCCTGCGATTGGCTGGTACTCGTCTCCGTTGGGTAGGATGGCTGAGGTTTAGGATTAGCCAATCAGAGGCAGAGTAGGGGTAGGACATGGCTCAAAGCTGGTGGGGGGGAATAAGACGGTGGAAACAGCCTGGCTCTGTCCACATGTAATAAAACCCACTTCACTGTACTTCTAAAGATCACTAATCAACACTTTATATTTTATTCACAGTAGTTTAATCTAAACAAAAAACAAATTATAACAAGTGGTTATGTAATTAACTATATATTGGCCACGACCTGGAACCAGCAGAGACATCAGGAAAGCACTTCAGCTTTTGTAACATTAAACAAACAAGGAATTTTCTGGAGATTAAGACAGTGTTCAGACCGAAAACAGCATCATGTTCAAAAAACTTGGTGGAGGCATGTCCTGTGCCGATTAGACCATGAAATATCACCCAGAAAGGCTGGTTGGAGTGAAAGATCTATACGTTTTATACGCTTGTAAGATGTCAAAATACTGTATAACTGTTTATAATATTATGAGAAACTATATAACAACTCTGGAAAGTATTGCGCCAAAAATTATTTTATCTTGCATGACAACAATAATCATAATTTAACAGTCAAGTTTCAGAGTCTACCAGAAATGTGTATTAGTAGTAGTAATGTGTATCTTGGCAATTCAGTGCTTTGCCAGATGCTGTGCTGTGTTGTCAATTTTTTAGCCAACAGACCCTGCAATGTTTTCTGAAACCCCCTGCGTTGACTCCCAATCCTCTGCGTGGATTAATAAGCATGGTTGTGTTTTTTTAAAGTAGTGCTAATGCCAGTTTCCTAAGAATGCTGTGTGACTTCAGATTGTTTTAAATATATATTACAATTACTTACACATGAGCAACATCTCCAAAGCCATCTGGCATAGAGTGTTGCATAGTGATTCCTTTCCAATTTATCCTCTTCCCAACATCATCATGGAACACGTGGGCAAGGATGTACCACATTTCCTGTTGAGGCCACTCTGGCTTCCAGGAAGAAAATCTAAAATGAAAATGAAAAAGTACAAAAAATATCATTTTTTATCATGTAACCAGGTGTAAATACTGTGTTAATTAGATTTTTTTATTCCCAAGACCTTGGTAACCAATTTTTAAATCAGCCTAAACCTAGCCAAAAGAAATATGTAATGTATTCATGTATGTATATAGTCCAACAACTTCAACAGA
Organism: Lepomis macrochirus; assembly: GCA_024633595.2. Classification (NCBI taxonomy): domain Eukaryota; kingdom Metazoa; phylum Chordata; class Actinopteri; order Centrarchiformes; family Centrarchidae; genus Lepomis; species Lepomis macrochirus. The sequence goes on from JALXJV020000006.1 coordinate 13,832,324, forward strand.
ATGAGACATCCTCTACTAAAACCATCAGCTGATCCACAGTTTCAGTAGAAAATAAATAAAATACTAACAAAATATATATTATACACTGTTTCCCACACATAGGCCCAGGTAGATTAACAGCTGTCCAAGTAAATTTGGTCACCCATTTTAAAATCGTTTTTGATAGCAGTGCAGCGCACCTCGCGGGAGGTAACGCACATTTATACTGAGAAAAGAGGTGGATGCAAATCTCGGCAGGTAACGTTAGCCTACAACATCCGTGTTGCCGAATTATGCATTCACTTATTAAGGTCCTTGTCAGACACTTTGCTGTTCACATTGTTTGAATGTGGTTAACGCCACGTTTTTGCTGAATTTCAAGAAACGGTAGCCCACTTTTACGAAGTGTAATAATAAGTTAACGATTCTTAAAGTTCATAAAATATGCTGATCAGTTATCACTATTGATGAACCCCACAAAGAATAGTAGAGAAAAAGAAAAAATAGAGAAAGCCTCATTCTGTTGGAGTTGTTGGAGCTACATTAACACTCAGTCCACTGAGTTGATCAAATTAAATCATTGAATAAACGTTTGTTAGCAAAAACTGATATAACTTGATCTTACTCATTTAAAACAGCGACACGGTCGGCTAAAAAGGGGATGGCGCTATCAGAATGTTTTGTAACGTTACACTGAGCCAGAGATGTTTAGAGCTTATAAGGACATTGACTGGGCTATCATGGCTTTCAAAACTCAAAGTCGCTCAGTGCACCGAAACAGTTTTTCACAATAAAGAATTATGCTCACTCACGCATGCACTTAAAATGCTTATATTTTAGAGCCTTGTGGTTATTTCCTTTATTACATCAAAGAAAAAATGTTCATTTATTAAAATCAATAAACGTGGACCATTGTCAGTATTTGACAAAATACTAATTTAGTCAGCTAAATCTAATAATGTACTAACGTTACTTACTTTACACCGGCGGCAGGAAAGGGTGAGAAGCAGGCAGTCCCCAAATCAGACTGGCGCCACTTGTGAATGAGCTGGATGCTGCAGCAAAGCACAGTATAATGCAAACAGGGTAACGTTTGACGCCACTTGGAATTAAATTTAAGGCCAATTTTACAATAACCAAAGTTGAAGAAAAGAAAAATGCCAAATGAGAAAAAAACATGAACTGATATCAAAGCTGCTAACATTACTTAGTGTTTAGGGACTTTTGCCTAAATGTTGATTTAATAATCTGAAAGATTGCAGATGCACAGTGTTTCTCTCAATGTGAGTAACGTTAAACTTCCCGCGGATGACATTTCCAATGTAAAACTGCCAACTTATGTCCATAAATCCTCTTAAAGGTCGCAGAAAAAACATTGAAGTTAAGGTTAACTTAACTGTTAGTTAACTTAACCTGCCTGAGAAATAATCACATTTCAAGTTTTCTTCAGTAAAGTCATCAGGCGATCTGTATGTCTGTACAACCACCTTTCCATTGCAAACTGTAAGGTTAACTGCTAAGTTAATAACATTGGCTTTTCTGCATACTTTTTAATGGCATTAATATAACAAAATATTATCAAATATCAGCTAAAAACGGACTAACGTTAAGTTTTAACTCATAGGTTAGTTAACGTTAGCTAGCTTAACATTAATGCTAGACTGCTGTAACGTGAGCTAACTTAGCTTGCCATAATCGGATATTGTCTGAATTAAAGCGACAACCAAAGCAACATTATCTATGACCGGTGAAGTTATTAATTTTACCGGCTAGGCAAGTGTACAAACAAATCAGGTTTTGACAGCAGAGTTTAACGTTCCTTACCGTGTGTCCTCCGAGAGAGCTGCCTTTTCCCACTGCAAGCGCTGCTGTCTGTGAGAATAACGGTCAGCGACGGTTAAGAATTTTTAAAACAGGCGCGTTCGATGCGCGAATCCGCCGGTGTCCGCAGCGAGTCCGCTGTTTGACAGATCTTTGTCTGGAGGCGGACCGGATCCGGTACGCGTGGCCAAAACGGGGGAGAGCGTACGGCGGATGTGCCGGCTTGAAGGCGGATCCGCCCCACAGTCCTCTGCTATCTGGGCACCTGTTTACTACATATGCATTTGGTCAGCTCTGAGTGCTAATATATAGAATTTATTACAAGTGAACCATAAATTGTATATTTTTTAAATGGATCTATGATACAAATATGGACAATATTAAAAAGTCAAAGTTAACAGAAGGAGAGAAGGCCTTCCCACGTCAGTCCACCCCATCAGCACAATGAGGACTCCCAGGTCTCTGCAGCTCTCTGGACGCCAGGTGGGACATCTGATCCACAGTGTGATTCTGGGAGAAAATGGAACAAGGGAGACAGACAATTTTATATTTTCTATAAAAATGTCCAGTAGCCAAGACTAGCAACATTATTTAGATTCAAAGTTTAAGCTTTGAGTAGCAGATGTGGAAGCATCAGAACCTCAACAAGAATCTTGTGACAAATATAAAAAGTACCTTTCTCTCTCGTGTCCTATTCCAGACAATAATCCCACACAAGTTGACACAACCCCGCCGACAGCAGCAACTTTACTCAAAATAGCGGTGTGGGGAATTTACTAACATGATAGCAGCCATAGCTAACGTTTTACAAGTTATACAGTGTCCATCATGTAACTAAGGACTCTACCGCTACCTTATTACGTTTATTACAAGTAACAACTGAGGTAACCGCTTCGTAACCAACGGTATGTAAAAGGGTTAATTGATTTAATTGTTCGTTTGAGCTGTAACGTTGAGTAAACTTAAGGTAATGTTAACGTTAATTAATAACTGATTCGTCGTTAACTGCTCTAATGTAACGTTAGTGTTGCAAAATAACGTTGTCACATTTATATTAAAAATACATATATACTAAAAATGAAATAAATAAGCAGAACACTAAGCGTGTGTGTGTTAAAAAAAACAAAACTAAAAACATAAATAAAACAGTAAGCGTGTGTGTGTAAAAAAAAAGGATATATATTAAAAAGTTAAAACAAAATAAATGTGTGTGTGTGTTAAAAATAAAAATATCCAAAAAAGAATTAAATTAAAATAAAATAAATGAAACAGTAGAATGTGTGTGTGTGTGTTGTATGTAACATATATAGTAACATATATTAAAAAAAATCAAGTGTAAAATGTAAAACAAAACAATTACTAACATATCAAACGATCAAAATAATAATTTTAAAATCTGTAAATTATTTATCAGTCTGAGGTTCCACTGGTTGTCCTCACTTCATGGCATGTGGAGACATATTTTGCAGCAATTATTTGACATTTGGGCATTTCTCCCAGTAAATAGGGGAGTTTCTGTGTGTCTGATAAGAATTCGAGTTCGAGGTATATTAGGGCAATGTTTGCAAAGTGTTTTTGTCTTAGTGTTTCATATTTAGGGCATGAGGTTAGCAAGTGCATCTCTCTCTCTCTTGCCCTCTCTCTCTCTTTCTCTTGACCTCTCTCTCTCTCCCCCTTACCCCCAACCGGTCGAGGCAGATGGCCGCCCACCCTGAGTCATGGTTCTGCTCGAGGTTTCTGCCTCTTAAAAGGAAGTTTTTCCTTGCCTGTGTCGCCTAGTGCTTGCTCTTGGTGGGAATTGTTGGGCTTCTGTAAATAACTTCAGAGTATGGTCTAGACCTGCTCTTTATGAAAAGCGCTGTGAGATAACTGTTGTGATTTGGCGCTATATAAATAAAATTGAATTGTATTGAATTGAATTGAACTCAGATGCACTCACATTGTGGAGACTTTTTCTTTTCAAATATAGAACAGGCAACCAAGTCTGTAAACAAACAAGAGAGGGAAAATGGCCGCTGCACTATATATCATAGCTGGCTCAAGAATTATTTAGTAGTTTTGAGATTTGACTCACAGAGATCTCTCCCTGAATGTTGAAGGATTTCAAAATTGTCTTGAAACTTTTTCAGAGATATTTGGAACAAAAAGGATAACCCACTTTGTGGACCCTCTTTTTCAGCAAATCAAATAAATAACAAGCAACCAAATCTGGTAACAAACATTATTTTTTGAACATTTACTCCTGTTTCATCCCGCTCTGGAATGTCCCTCTGCACTACAGGCTCTGCTAATTATACCTTTTGGGAGAGTCTGCCTCCAATGATTACCCGGTGTCTCTGCAGAGACGTACATGCATCACCCATATAGGGCCAGTTTATACACTAATAGGCCAGGTGCTTTTTCTAAAGCTACAGCAGGCTGTGCAATTACACAGTAAACTTTACATTTATATTTCAGTCCGTTCAAGCTGCACTGAACCAGCAGTGACCCATGGGTTTCACACAAAGCAGTCAAGAAAATTGCTGAAGGCCTGAGGCAATTTATGCACGGCTTGTTTATTGCTGAGCTTATTTATACTATAATGTGTTATGGAATTGCAGTGTTATCTGCCCCATTATTATTATTATAGCCATATCATTCACACGTGGGGCTAAAGTGTGGGGACAGTGGTAGGAGTAATGGAGGTGAAGAGTCTCGTTACTTAGCAACCTCTGTGTGTCATTGCATCAGTCATTAAGGGTAATGGCAGACATGACTGCTATAGTTTTTTGTTTTTTTTAAAAAAACGTGATGTATGAGATTCAAAGTGTCGTTGTGCAAACAGCTCTTTAGTGTGATCTACAGTGTACATATCTAATCTGGTTTACACTCCTAATGCAAAAGACTGACTGGGCGGAGGATGATGTATCGACAGGGTCAATTTGTAGCCCCCACCTTATGCAGTTTACACAAGCTGCTTTCAACCTGGGCATTGTGAGATGGTTTTCATTCTTCACTCTCTCATTCTTCTCTAAGCTTCACAAGTATTTCACCACTGATTCGTCATTTCACCAGTAGACTTTGGCATTACTGTCATGCTTAATGGACAGACAGAGAGATGTACTGTTTGGTGCTGAAAAATAAATGAAACACATGCATGAAAAATACATCTAATTATAGAAAATCACAAGACCCATTCAAGTGGAAGGATGTGGAATTCAGAGCTCTAAAATAATGAGATGCTTTACACCTTCATTCCACTTTCATTGTAAGAACAGCTAGTACACTGTGTGATACAGGAAACAAGAGGTAGAGGTTAATTACATATTTGAGATGCATCCTCTGTTGTGCAGCATTCTGCATCTCTCCAATGGACTTTAGATTTAAGAGAACTTAGGAAACCTTCAGAAGAGTCTGCATATATGAGTCTTGAGAAGTCACTTCAATTTATTTGTTTCACTTCTAATTCAGAGGGAGCTAATAGGCTGTCTGCTGTTGGGTCTGACTCAAGAGCATCTCCAACGCAAAACAATTAAAACGGAAAACAAAGAGGCCGGATGATTTCAATCATTGTTCTTGCCAGTGGTTTTCTATTTATCAGATTTCATCTGCTGGCAATCCCACTGAGGCTTGATGCAGGACTGGCCTGCGCCTGACTCTCATTTTCTGTTTATATTGTAAGTCAGGGTTTGGCTCCTGCCCAACACCCTGGAGAAATACCCTGCACCTTGTTATCAACAAATCTTCCGGGGAAGTGGCGTCAGGCATCATCTAGATGTTCATTCCCAGGTTACAGTGTAGAAAGACAGATATATTTGGCATGTGCCACATCAGGAATGTTCAGATCAGAGGTGTTTCTAGCACAGTATTTCTTTCTTTTTTTAGTATAAATGGTGGTGCTTTAAACATCGCGTTGGAAAGCATTAATACTGGTTTCTATAGAGAATAAATGGCATTTTGTGCATCTATTTTTAAACAATAATCAGAGAAGACTGAAAGTTTATAGTTTAGTTGAAGGCTTAATTATAAAGTCCAAAGGCTTAAAATTTTGCTTCAGGGTTTGATGATGCCTATTTGGAACACTGTAGGTACATAAATCACTCCCTCAGCTTACTGCAGATGTATTGGTTTCACCCCTGACAAATCCACCAAACAAGACCAAGCATTTCTCAAAAGGCTGCTGCAAAACATTGCACACCAGTGAAAGGAAACGTCATTCAACCAGAAACTGTTGCAAACTGCTGAAAGCACTATGAGTTATGTGTCAGTGGTAGGTACTGCAAGTTGTCAATTATAGAATAACTTTCAAATCATGTAATGGCTGAACCTTTTCACTGCCCTGTTACTGTACTTCCTGTTTCTTCTTCTACTTTCTGTTTCTTCTAGAAGGGTGAACAAAGGAACCCATTTGTGAATATGACTTCAGTCGGCACAATAAGGACACAATGACACATTGAAAGTCTCTAATCATTTCACAAGCGTCCCATCTCAGACAGATTTTTCCGGCGGGGACATTAACACAGTGTCACTGTCCTAGGGAGAAGGTTCTGAGACACTCCCAGCCAAACAGATGACTTGTGCTACGAGGCCACGAGGATACTAGCTCAGCCCAAGCGTGCTCAGCTGATTTATGGTTTTAGCGCTTTGTCTGCGTTGAGATGATTATGCAGGCAGCTCCCTGGGCCCCAAGCAGCACCATAAAGGTTATTAGAGGTGCTCCACCACTCCACATCCGGCCATATGGAGAGACTGTGGACAGATGAGTTTTTAACTGCGGCATTGTGAATCCAAGCCCTCAAAGGGGTTTGGGATCACTGCTATACAGCCAGTCAGCAGAATTCAATACAGCACAAACACTTTCACTTTCTCTTATAAAAGTTTCTAATCTCAGGCTGAGCTTGGCCTTTTCACAACACAGCCACTATCAGTCCTATCTATGTGGTTCCCACCAAGACCCTGACTAGCTCTTGCCAAAGGACTGTGTGCAGGGCCTCTGGGGAGAGAAGGAAATCAATACAGGATTGACTCTCCCTTCTTCGCACTGATCCTCCCAGACCCTTCTCATGTAGAATCATTTTCTTTGTCATGTCTGTGTTTATTTGGACTGAAGCCTATCACTAGTCAGCCTGCACTGACCTTAGGATATCACCAAAGGTATTCTCAGTGGCTTGTTAAAGGAATTTTCTTTTGGAAGACTAATGACTAGACACTAAAGGGCAATGAATCTTTATCTGAACAACCTCTTTGCCCTGTCCTGAACTACTTAGAGAACCTAACATGCAATCACATCTGTGCACAGACTTGACCAACACAACAGTTTTCTCCACCAGTCCATGACATGTTGGCCAGTGGAGCCAGAGACTTTAAAGCATCCATAGGTGTAAATCAGTCAGCGTATTTGAGTGTCTTCCTACACAGGTTCCTGGTTGATGACTTGTCTAGATGTTTGCCTGCATTCCTTCCAGTGCTTCAAATAATCTCCTGGCCTTGAATAGAAGTTTGTGAGCATGGAAAATGGCAGAACAAATTACTACGTACACGCTCTTTTTGGATTAATATACTTTGATTCATCCGATCAAGTTATTATCAATAAACATGGTGGATAATCAATGGCAAGACAGTCATCAGCGAGATTCATTTTGACAGCAGCTCCCCTGAAAGCACAACAATAGAAGTGTGAGACATTGCAGCTGTCCTCCCTCAGGCTAACCTTTTGCAACTCATCATGGCCTCATTCCAAAGCATTTTATTATCGCGCAGCAGTAGCAGCCCCGGCTGAATACAACCAATATCTCTAACGACATTCTAATGTGCCGTCACTTCACCAGCTGAAACAAACAAACCATCAGCCATGCCGTCATTAACAATTCACCATATTGTTGGCCCTTCTCTGCAATGAGCACTGCTGTACTTCGCCTGGGCTCATTTTTGCAGTTAACCAAGGAGCATTTCTTTACATGATTTAAAACAGAAATTTGTGAAGGACCCTGAGAGCATTTTCTCTGATTTGTATTTCTGGTAGATACTTATGGTGAGGGTGGCTTACTCACTTTATGGCTTCAGTAGCTTCACAGTAATTGCCATTGGGTGGTAAATGGTAAAACACTGGTAAGTAGCCTACTGCAAGGGCTGGGCCGGGGTAAAGCTCTTTGGTTGCCTTTTAATTGAGCCAGAGGTTATATAAGCAGCAAGGACCCTAGTTACTGGTACTAGCAACAGGGTGTTTTAAAGGCTCTTTAGCAAGTCTAAATGTATGGTAATTAGTTACTTCCAACACCAATTAAAAATGCATAGCATTGTTGTTTCAGTCATATTTGACTTGTCTGTCGCATTTTAGCTGCCATTATCATGTCATTACCCGTTGTTTTATTCAGTGCCTGTATTCTCAGATCAAACACAAACACAAACCTGTTTCTGGCCATATACATTCAAAGCATATCCAGCATGCTCACATTAAACATATGCAAATCTGACCCTTTTTCCCGGTGTGCAAATGATGAGTCACCACTATTAAGCAGGAAGATCAGTCATTTTTGTAACTCCAGAGCACCGGTAAACTTTTGGGACAGTCTCTCCCTATTATGCACTTAAAATATCATTTTTATTAACCATAAACAATTCCAACAACCTTCAGTCATTGGCAATGGCTTAGCAGACCATGAGAAATATATAATAAAGTGAAAAGGTCTACCTAAGCACTTAGCTTGTGGATTAAACAACCAATTATGTGTCTGGATATTACAGCTCACACAGTCCTTAACTGCCTTGCTCCAGCAGAATGCTGTTTTATCTGTAAGAATATGACATATTCTTCCAACAGAGTAACCTTACTACTTTCCATTTGTCTTCCACTGTATGTTGAAAACTCATCTCTGAACCTGGATATGTCTCTCTCTCCCCACTGGATGCCATCACATCGCTCTCCTTTCTTTAAAAACAGTAAATTGATTCCACTCTACTAGACCTTTATATTTATTTCCCTTGTACCTTAAAAACTGAAATAATCAGCAAATATGATAAAGAAAGGGTTCCTTTTCACTGCCTGTGATTTTGGTGATTTAGAAATTGAAGGTTATTCTGGTGTGAAGACATTGAACATGTAATTAATAGTCATTACAGCCCAAATTTGAAAAGAGGTAGTTGGTGACTTGTTTATCGAATAATCAGCCAAAAAGCCAATTTCTTCCTAAGTGTTCAAGATGTTAAGAGACAGACACCTTTGGTACACAGAAATCTCTGTAACAAAAAGGTCCTTCTTAAGTAAACGTGTTTGCATTTCTTTTTTGCAAATCCATGACACAAGCACTTATGGGTTTATTTGTATTGTGTATACAATACCTTAAAGGTGACTTCATTCTTCAAGAAAGTTTGACATTTTGGGAAATACATGTATTGACCTTCTTGCTGGGATTTAGGTGAGAAGATTAATACCACTCTCATTGTCTGTACACTAAATATGAAAATTATCATGCCAGCAGCCGAGACGATGATTGTAAACTGGGGAGAGTGCTGGCCTGGCTCTGGCTGAAGTTAACAATATATGCCCCTCACTAATTAACATGCCATACATCAACTATAATAACAAAAATTGCTTTACAGGGGTTATTTTCCCTGTTTACAGTCTTTATGCTAAGCTAAGCTAACTGGCTGCTGGCAGTAGCTTCATATTTCCTGTAGAGTGGTGTCAATGTTCTCGTGTAACTCTAAAGAAGCTGATAATAATTATATTTCCAACTCCAAACGTGTTCCTTCCTATTCCTTTAAGAGACAAAAAATTGTAATGAGACGAGAAAATCAATGACGATGTCTGCATTGTATACAGGTAACCTTTTTCTGAGTTTACTCTTCAGTTATCCTTATACAAACCGCATTTTGATCTTTGATTGTCTGTTCAATTCCATGCAGCAAGGCAGAAGAAAACAATCCCATAATCACTTGAAGACAATTTCCCTTCCTTCCCTTTGGATATATTACTCACTATATATGCAATAAAAACTTCATGGTGCTTGTCATCTGTATTCATGAGAGTTTGTCAGCCAGAGTGTGACTTTGGTGTCGTCTTTCCGCAAGTTAAGACTGTTTCTGGTTTTCTGAGGCTCTGTGGGTGTTAAGGGATCCTGTCAGACGTGGGAAGGAACATGAGTGTGTAAAGAGGTAGGCTGCTTGCGATGAGGCTTCATCCGAGAGGAGGAGTGCCTTAACATGGCCTGTAGTGCCATCTCCTCTCCTTATAGAGATTAATGACCTAGACATCCATTTAAGCCATATGGACGAGCCTTATCTACTGCGTGCCACAAATCATTAAGTTTTTCAATGCAGGTGAAGGCAACCAATCCTCATTCTTTAGACAACGCAATGTGGATCAGCTCAGTGAGATGTGAACACTAAATCAAGGGGCTGTCTTGCTGGGACACCCTCATATTGGTATGTACACAGAATGGTTGTCTAATAATACTTCTTCCTTTTCGAACTGGCTATTTAGGTGCACAGGCCCCCATTTAACACCTGTTTCCTGTAATTTCCATGTCTGTATGCCTTACTTGATGCCTAATAGCAAGTGGCTGTATGGCATAAAATAAAATATGTCTACTCACAATCACAGATTTATGCATTGATTGAGAACAGTTTGAACTTATCACATCACGGAATATAGTCAGGATATCTTCAGCAATCTCTCCTGAGGGGATGCCTCAAAAACAAATTGGAGGTAGCAAAGCAAATGGCCGCCATAGCCAAATCGGAGCAGCAAGAAGGTGGGCTCAGAATCACCAGGTGCATAAAATAACTGACTCACTGACATGGTTGTGTGTGTCTCAAAACAAACTTTTACGGCTAAGCACTACCTCTGCTGCTCATGAAGCTCGCTTTACTAGCCGAGAGGAAGCAACAACAAACTCTAAACAGATTGGTGGACTGAGAGAACACTTAAAGGGAGAAATTAACAAGCACCGGAGAACCACCCAATTTCTAGGGATCAAAGGAAGGTCTGTACACATCACCTGGCTTAAGTCACGCAGTATGTGAAGATAACCACATTTTATTGATTCCCTTTGGTAAATTAGGTCATTACTGCATCAAAATTAAATAAATTCAACAGCGAACATGAAATGAAATCAGACCAAATTGAGTAAAACAAAAAGTCTGAAAAAGCAGGGATTCATGTTTATGTCTCTCTCTCAGGAATAATCCTGTGCAGGAGTGATACAAACATAATTAACTGTGAAAGGCAATACTGTTAAGCTAGAGGCCTACTGGAGGGTAAATTGTGCAAATTGGTGTGTTACTACCCAGGCACTAAGGCAAAGCAGAGTTACTTTTCATTCATAAAATACTGTAATATCATGTTAGGAATACCAATACTTCCAGTTCAAGAGTTGGCCTCAGGCTCCCTGGGGCTGTGGTAGCTGCATCTGGGTGCAATCTATTGCATCAGTCACTTCAGTGCACAACATACAGTAGAAGTGAAATTATTACAATGACTCTGGTCAACTAATGTACTGTAAGCTATTTGCAGTTGGTGTTTTAAGTATGCAGTGTGGTGACATGGCCTGTAAATAGTAGAAACTTTTATTGCACATTATCTGATATAATTAGTCATTAGGGAAAGAGGAAAATGTCCCTTATGCAACCAAATTGGACTTATGCTTCTATACATCTGAATCTGATAGCCTGAAGATAATGCTGCTGTGGAGGAGTTCATTCAGATCTTAGTTTGCTTAATTAATAATCTTGCATCATGAGGCAGCTCTGTGAAGTCAAACAGAGCGGTGAACAAAGGAGGGATACTGGAGGAAGCAAGAGAAGAATCATATCACTGTATAAAGAGTAAGATGTTCAAGGTGTTAACCATGCTGCTTATATTATAATTTATATCTATATGTTGATTATTTGACAGTACAAATGATGAATGTTGTATATATGTTACTATTACACTACATTATTAATCTATATTGCTGGTAACACCTTTTAGCCCTACAAAGATTTTACAATCTCTGCAGTGATCCAATATTCTGAAATACAGTATATTGATATAACATAATAACGTTGCTACTGTGTCTCCTTAAGACAACCCTACAGCAATTTATGGTTACATACAGTAATGTGCAGACAATATGTGACCATAAAACGACAAGACTAGAGCATCCGATGGACAGCCATGTAAGGCTCTGTGAGGCTGTACTTAAACACTGTAGCATGAGTGCAGGGACTTGCACGTATGTAAGTGTGTGCATGTATTCATATTTAGACTAAATAACTGACAGATGACTGACTAAATTTTCTATTGTTTAATCTGAAGCTTGAATGGAAATAATGTTCAGTCAGAATGAACAATATGAGCCCTGTGATCGAGGATATTTAAACCTGCAACAAGCTCAGCTGCTGCACATCAAGAGACAAGTGAAAGTGAGAAACAAACTGAAAGAATACAGACAAAACCCTAACATACATAAAACTAGAGCCCAACTGACCGACGCTGATATTAAAGTGAAAAAAAGCTGATATTTTGATTATGGTTATTATGACAAATGACCAACTCACTGGGAACACAGATAATCTCCATCGTGAGTTTTGTATGGTCTTCTTGACTCTAGTCAGCTGATTGCTTTGTTCTGTGGTGTATTTGTGGCTGTTGCCAACAGGGGAGTTGCAAAGTGTCCTCTAGTGGGCAAACTATGCAACACTCATGGCATAAATGAAGTTTTCTTTTTATTGTCATTAATTGGCTGTTGTAAACGCTAATACCAGTTTATGCAATTAGCTCATATTGGCTAATAATATCAGCATGCCAATAAATCAGTTGGGCTCTACCTCAATCCTACAGGCTTAGCATGTTATGTTTCAGATACTGCAGATGTCCAGCCTGTCTGTAGGAAATATATCTATTAGGGCTGGGACTTTAACACGTTAATTAAGATGAATTAATTACGGGCTTTAACACGTTAATTGAGATTAATTACGCAAAAAAATAAATAACATAATTTTAACCACACTTATTTTTGCACCGCGGAACGTTTTTCAATGAATGAATTTCGACGGACCGATTATACTGGAGCACCAACTAGCGTTCTTGACTTCCGACAACAACAAACCACAGTGAACATGAACGAAGAAGCTGACGAGCCCGCTTTGCTTGGATGGGAAATTTTGTTTTAAAAAACAAAAGGATGGAAGCGTCGACAAGAGCATGGTTGTGTGCAAGCTATGCAACAATGAATTTGCGGATCACCGCAGTACATCGAGCCTCAAATATCACCTCAACACAAAACATATAGGAGTTAGCGTGGACGTTAGCCGGACTCAGAGTAAAGTTACAAGGACCCACACCCAAACCACACTCCACCATTATGTTGTTGATGCAACTGGCACTTTATGTTGAATTTATTGTTTTGGCCAAGGTTATTGAGAGTTTGACTTAGTCTGTTATGGCCTCTGAAGCAACAGAGAGATTTTTCTAATAGTCAGGGTTTCCAATGTTCTGAATGTACTTGAAAGTATTGTGTTTTACTTAAAAAAACATAGTTTACAGAAGGTCTACCCATCTATAGGCTACCTGAATTTCTGAAATGTACTGTATTTCTAAATATGTTATTGCTACACTTAATGGCAAACATTGCACTGGTCTGCTGGACTGAAACAAATAAACAATATTTTGTTGATCAAGCTTATGTATTCAGTCATTATTCAATGGTATACTAAAAATCCATGTGAAAAAAAATACTTCTCACTGTTCTCAGGTCAAATATTTATATGCAATTAAAATGTGATTAATTTCGATAATTAATTACAAAGCCTCTAATTAATTAGATTTTTTTTTTAATCGAGTCCGGCCCTAATAGCTATATATGTCTACAGTTATATATATAGTTATATATAGCACAATGTTAATGTGAGAACTGATGCTAGTTTCAGTAACTTCATGTTAGATGACCATGGTGCGTTTGGTGAACTAGGTGTATATTTTATGGAAACGGTAACATGAGTGACCTGAATTTACATTGTTGTGTTTTCATGCAAGATACAGATTGTTTGTGTTCATTTGTGCTGATAGAAGTAATCTTATTTGTAAACCGGTTGTGTTCTGCCCTTCAGGCATTTAAGTTTAATTTTCATGGATTTTTTTTGGTACAACTTAAGTTTTACATGCTTTTATTTTGACATCTGTAATTTCCGTTGAAACAGGAAGTAAGAAGAAAAATCGATAGTAATCACGTTTGAAGCACGTTAGAAACGGCGGACTGGTTAACAATGCAGACGTTCATTACACCAGAGAAAGGATATCTTACCTGTTGATTCCTCAGCAGAAGCATCGCTTGTATGTGTTTCATGTTTGTTCTAAGTCCACTGATTCGTATGTTGATTTCATGTTGTAAAAACAAAGTTATAAGGCTTAAAAACACTGTGACGTTGTTAAACTATGGATGATAATTTTAGAACAAGGAAATGTTAGCATTACAAGATAGTTAGCTTACAAGTGATTTGATAGTTTAAAGTAATGTTCGTGAAACTAGGTGGCTAACTAATTGCAGTCTTTGTTTATTGTTTTTCTCCTAGTTTCACTCTCAATCTCCCTTTTGCTTATCAAAGTGGATTCAGTACAATGTGAAGAGTGAAAATAAATCTGCAAACAAGAATTCAGGCATTCTTCACGTTCTTGAATATAAGAGAGTTTGGCTCACTGTCTAGTTGGAGTTACCACACCTCAGCGAGGACAGTACAGGTTGAACATTTAACTCTGTTATAATATTGGTTACTGAACCTTTCATGTAATGCAATAATTAATTTCAGTTTGACATTTTGCACATTGTGACAAAATGATTTTGGCTATAATACCGTTTTACAAGGAAGTTAGCCCAGTCGTAATCATAAGACAGTCAACAAAGCAGCAGAGGAAGCCGATATTCATTCAAGACGGTCTTTGTGTTATATTTACAGTGAAATAAAATGAAACTGGCACCTGAAACCACCATGTCTTCATTTCTGGTGTAACAGACACAGCACAAAAAGTGTTGTCTTCTGAGACAGAGAGTGGCCAGTCAAGAAATATGATTTCTTTAGGTAGATATATTAAGAAATTATATTTACTTAATTATTCAATAAAACCATATGTTAATGCCACTGACAGATAACAAGGAAAATGTAAGCCAAGAGTGTGAAATATTGTCACTGTTTGTGCACCACAGTCCATTATAAACCACATAACAGATAATGTTTATAGAAACATTGACAAGAGAAACATTTTTCATTCAGTGATTATGTATCCTTGCCAAAACTTTTCGCCATCACTAATATCTGGCCTGCAGCCAGATAATAGTGTTTTGATAGCGGCAAAAAATAAAAATAAATTAAAAATGTGATAGCGGTGCTGAAATAGATCTCAGTCATGACAGCAACCGTACATAATCACTTCCTCTTTAGTGGCTTTGACTAAAAAATATAAGCGTGAGAAGATTGTTTACTGTAATGCTTTATTTGGAGTTGAACTGAGCTTTTACTTTTAAATATTTTGAACGACATTAAAAGAGTCTGCAGCCTGCTTGACACCTTTGAAAGAGCCGTCGTGATTCCTCCAAATGTTCTGTGCCTGGAGATAAGGGGGGAAATAAAAAAGCGTTCATAGGTTGATTCTTCAAAAACCAGAAAACACACCGCAGCACATGCTGTAATGTGAAAAACAGTTGCTTGTATTTGTTGAAGAGAGAAAAATAATTGTCCTGCTGTGGAATCAAAAATCACAATCCTCAAGGTGAGAGTCCTGTGCTTTACTGACTGAGCTAACCAAAGACCATGTCAATGCCATCCAATTTTATGTTTTATATTCTTACCCACCATCTAATGGTTGAAAAATTGCCCCCATACAAAACTAATTTGCTTGTGCGTGCTGTATGTTATTTCTCCTTCTTCTAACATACGTATTCAACAAGAAGTAGAACAACAAGAACGTAGTGACGACATTTTTCAGCTATTGTGGAAACATGACAACGTCCATGAAAGGGGGACCCACAGTTATGTAGATAGAAATGGCTCATTCAAAGGTAATAAAAACATTTATTTTTATTATGTCAGGTCTTTATACCCCACTGAAACACAAAACACAGTTATGGATCTTATGTTGCATTTCTGTCAATATATCACACACTGGACCTTTAGGTGAGTGGGCTAATATGCTCACAAAGACAATACTAACATGCTGATGTTTAACAGGTAAAATGTTTACCATCAAAATGTTCATTTTAGTTTAGTGTGTCAGAATGCTATAATTTGCTAAGTAGCACTAAACACAAAGTGCAGCTGAGGCTGATGGCAATGTCATTAGTTTTGCACATATCTGGTTATTACCAAAGGATAAGGCAAATAAAAACATTGATGTGGTGATAGCGCTTGTCACGACCCCCACCAAAGCTCGTTAAAAGTGGTGGTCGAACATAATTAAAGAGGTGGTATGATCATTTTCAAGTTCAAAATCTTAATTTTGGGTTGTACCAGAACAGGTTTACATAGTTTAAATTTCAAAAAACACCATATTTTTCCTCATACTGCACATTGCTGCAGCTCCTCTTTTCACCCTATGTGTTGTACGCCCCGCTCTTGAGCTACAGAATGATGCATCTTACTTGTACAAAATCTTTGTTGGTAGTTGAACATGCGCAGTTCCCAGGTAAGGACTACTAGCCAATCAGAAGCAAAGAAGGGCGGGTCGTAAGAAACAAGATAGTGTGAGCCAAATCAAAGCCTTCAGACTGTGACCGTAACCTAGCAGATGGATAAGTTTCTCTCAAGTCCACAACCACACAACATTCTTCCACATCTTTCCATCAGGACTAAACGTTGAACTGTTGCCAGTGTTCTGACAATCTATGCTGCCTTGCCAAAAAATGCTACCATAACGCAAATTGATAGACTCGACTTTACTCGGCTCTGCTCCGTTGTCCATTGCAGATAGTATGTAGCTTGTCTTCATAGCAACGCCACACACAACTGCCGCAACGTAATGTTCAATGTGACACATACACCAGCGATCCACATAGCTTTCTCTTTAAGTTAAAACGTTTCAACATTACTCAGAATGTAAAGACAGATAAAAATAAGCATTATAAAAACCTTCCAGCTGTGTTTTCCTCTGCCGTTGTTGCTGCAGCAGTCTGTGCGAAGGCGAGAGCAGAGGGCTCTGTGAGCGGGCGGCTGGCCGGCCTCACACGTGGGTCCTGCGGATTGGCACAGGCATCCCCTGCAGCCACTTGTGGAGCTCCTCAACTCCGAAAATATTCAAGCACATTTTTGTTCCGCCATCACTTCTCGTAAAACTGTCAATATTCGAAATCTACACAGCTGATTTCTCACCTCAAAACTTCTCAGAAGTGGATTTAGTGATTAAATTCCATACGAAAACTGTAAAATATAAAACTTTCTGTTGCTGGCCTCTGTCTGGTGCACACAATGATGATGCAGTGAATGGTCAATGTTCTCTCTGACCAATCAGCAGTCTGTCTGTTTTCAAGTTACATTTTAGTATCTCTCAGCTCGCTTGGAACCTCGACGGAGGTGAGGTGATATAGAAAAAAAGTACCTGGAAGCAGGTACAGGTGCAATATTTCTACAATGGAAACCCAAACAAAGGTGCGTCGAGCCAAAGGGCCTCTGCTCAGACAAGCTTGGTTTGAGGGCATGCCTGACCCCACCAGCCGCTTGGCAAGCTTTATGACGTGTTTTCATTGTGACATCACAAGTAAAGTGAAGGGCTGGACTACAAATGAGCTGTTCTCAATCAGTTCAGAG
Organism: Lepomis macrochirus; assembly: GCA_024633595.2. Taxonomy (NCBI): domain Eukaryota; kingdom Metazoa; phylum Chordata; class Actinopteri; order Centrarchiformes; family Centrarchidae; genus Lepomis; species Lepomis macrochirus. The sequence continues at coordinate 13,849,877 of JALXJV020000006.1, forward strand.
CAGTGCTTTCTGTGGGAGATGGGAACTCCCTTTGGGCTGGACTTTGGGCTTTTTCACTTTGCAAACCTGTTACATGCACAAAAAAGATATACAAGTCAATAAAGGAGAGGGAAAAATACCACCATAATACCATATTCATAATACCACATCTTTAAGTCCAGGAGTTGTGCCAAAGAGCACAAGTTTAATGAAATAAACATAAAATAAGTTCAAAATGACCAGCCCACAAAGGGCTGTAGGTTCTGGAGGCTTCCCCTCTACCCTAAACCAATACCTAACTAAACAAACAGAAATAAAGCCACAGAAACGAAACTACCAGTCCCATCAGAAATATGAAAAAAGAACAATTATCCAAGGAAATACAAATTAGCAGCAGTCTCTGTGGTCTGCTGCTGCCATGGCTGGAAGGTGGACAAGAGAGAATGCCAAGCGCCCAGCCCCCTCTTATGCATTTCTCCCCTCGTCACCCAGACCTGAAACACCTGAGGGAAAAAACAGACATACACGAGTCATCATCATCTAGAATTGTACATCATGAACAGCAGGGGGAAGAATGTAACAGGAAGAATGTAATAGTGCTATAGGAAAAGTTAAGGAGTGCAGTTACTAATGTTCATCCTGAGGGAACATAAATATCTGACCAAACTTCATAGCAATCCATTAAATAGCTGGTGAGACAACAAATATCAACTTCAAGTTGCAAATTCAGTCTGTATTATAAAGTAGCCTAGTGCCATTTTTTGTTTGACTTGTGGAAATAGACATACTGTAGAGTTTAGAATAAATGGCTGGGGACGCTGCAGTGCCACATGTCCGTTTAGAGAACCACAGACACTTAAGCAGTTTGGTGGAAAGTGATGACACCCATTTCTCTGACCATCTGCCACGGGGTTTTCCTCTGTGCTCTGCAGTCTGGACGGAAACAGGGGCAGACTGTGGCGACCTAATGTTGAAACTGAGACACATCTCGTACTGCCCAGCCTTCCAACTGGGCAGAACGTCCCTGCCTGGTTATTGATTGTCAGATTTGGAGATGCAGCCACAAGGAAGTTATGCATCTTAAACTGTCACTGCTGATATTTGCAGTCTGACAACCTGCCTGAACACACACGCACACACTCATGCATATACAAATATACACGTAACCTTATAAGCAAATATACACATATGCAAAAAAAAAATGCCATCACACCGTATGCCATTGAGCAAATGGGCTACTTGCTACAGGATGTGAATGAAGTGTGAAAAGTGGTGCTATTCAAGTGATTATGATTAATGGCAAAACTGTCACTGTGCAGCAGCTACGGCTGAGTGCCTGCATATAAAATTATGTTCCACACTATGAAGCTATGTCATAGATTTGCAAGGCAGCACATGCATGCAAGCACCTCCACATTTCATTAACACTGAACATGTTGAAAAGCCCTAACAGAATTTTATGTGGCATTACAAACATTATGGGCAGGCTATCTGTAGCCTTGACAGATAGTACCAGAGGGGATCTTAATAGTTGGTGGGTGGAAAAAATAGCCGATAAACCACATTGTAAAGCCATTATCTCTTGTCTTAAATAATAAACCACTGTCTGTTTTTTTCCTCTTCAGATTTCCCTCATGCTCAGATCCAGTCAGCTAGAGAGGTATTTAACAGCTCACCACTGAATTAAAACCATGTAAGCTGCTGTGCAGGAGACAGAGCATTTACCTCTCAGCCAGGCTATAGGTTGGTCTGGGGGCCCCGGATTCAGAGAGCAGAGAGCAATCCGACTGAGGCCAAAAGCTGTAATTACACATGAACAGATGGCCTTGCTGGAGGTTTCTCCTCCCTGAGTCCCTTCTTCTCCTAGAACTACTACCTGCAGCGCACTGAGCTCTTGCTGCCCTCAAAGCGTTGTTGCACATAGATTATTATGCACAGTAAATAGGGATGGGGTGGTGGCATGCTGGCTTTACAGTTAAAGAGACAACAGTGTTACCAGCGAGCCATAATCTCGTCACTGAAACAGCCAAACCATCATGCCCCCCATAGCTAATAATCTTTGAGCAGAGTGTGAAACCATGTGAGTCTTAGAACCATGTATTGTGCACATTCTGGTAAGAAGACATCCCTGAAACTTAACTTTTGTTCCATTTCATGAGACAGAAATATATTAGGCATAACATGGAAAACATTTACTTTCTCTCAGATTTAAATGAATGCTGCATTCACTGACTGCAGCTGTAAGAAAAAAACGGTATACAATGCAGTTGGCATAGTCTGAGTGTGTGGACTCCCATGAGATAAAGATGGAGTTGGATAGATACTTGCTGTGCTAGCCATGTCCTTTGTTCTCTCTTTGAAATCATGCAGGTGATTTATGAGTGAGGAATACAAATAATGCCTCTGTAGTGTTTCATCAGTGGCCCAGTGCAGAGTCAGACATACGCAGAAAGATATATCAGTCCAATTCTGGTTGTTCTTTATGCAAAGACAATGTATAGCAAAGAAAAAGGAGGTAAAAACAGGGAGAAACTCTCAGATTTTATTTAGCCCTCAACTAAAGCTTCATGCAAAGTACTTAGGGGCACAGTACAAATGATTCAAGGGCCCCAGACCTCTGGAACAAAACAAGACATTGTTGATATTTACAGTTTCAGGGGCCCAATTCAGCTGTTTTTGAAAATGCCTGATAGAGATAAGACATCTGTGGGCTTTAAAACGTAATGATTTGTCAAATCAAAGTGATATACTTCCCATTTGAGCAATCCGGCGACAAGATTCTAGATGCAGGCACGTCCTTTTAATCAAAAGCTGCAAAATGAAACTGTGCGCAGTCAACTGAAAACTACACCCAGATGACTGTATCGCAGAGGGAAATAAATTATGTTTCCCCCTCCCTTGTCGTCATGTGTGTTTGCTATAAAACTGTCAACCAGCAGAGGCATTCACAGCATTGTTTGCACCAACTACACGCTAACGGTTGGCTGCTCAGTGTCATGCTTCATCTCAACATCTCATCTATCAGGGTTGAAGCGGCAGTGCTGTTATCCCACACACCCTCACAGGGGTCGCTGCAACAATCCCTCACCGTGTCTAATGACCATCAGATCCCACCTTGTGTCTCTAGAGTGCTGCGTTACTTAGAGCTCAACAACTACACTGTCCACCTTTGTGGTGTGATGGCTGGCTCTTGCTTACCCATTGTGGCTGTAGACCTGCTCTCTCTCTGTTTAATAGCAGGCTCCCCGTGCCCACTGAGACACATAGATCTGTAATTACACTCACCCAGAATGGTTAGGGAGAGAGGGCAGGGCACACGTATACCCATAGGACACACTTAAAACACATATTTAAGCACATACTATGTATATACTGTAGTTCACAGGGACACAACACACACACAACATATCCACGTGGATGGTATAGGTCACACAATGTTATCTTTCTTATAGCACACACACACAAACACATGGTCCTGATGATTTATTAAAGGAGAAGGAGAAAAGGATAAGCACAAAACAGCAGTGATAGAGAGGGAGGGGGAAAGCCGTGGGGAGATGAAGTGGGCCAGAGACCTGGACGACTTGTCACAGTGATACTGTGTGAGTGGATCCGACGGGAAAACTCTGCTTACAACAGAGAAAAGAAAGTAAAATGGGTTGCTTAGTTTTAAAGGTAATTACTGTAACTGTAATCTGCATCAACTTTCTCCAGGTTCTCTAAACATTTTCACTTGTCAAACACGGGTGTAACAAATAACTAATGATGGCTTTGTGTATTTGCACAGCTATGTGAAATTGTATGAAAATGTGAACATGCCTTGAAAGCTGCTTCTTTTCATGCCATTGTGGGAAATTTGTGAGGGCACTGTATAGTGAATGAAAATCACACAAGAATTATGACACAAAATAGCAGTAAATATAGTGCTATATGCACAGTGAACCTGGCTCTGGAATACGTAAAAGAGATGCAGCTATTTTAAATGTTATTAGCTAGGTTTGACAAGTTAATTGTCCTGCTTTGAAAAAGGTTTGTCTGTCAAGAATGAAATACCTAGGGAGGTGTCCAGAGCCACTAAAACTGTGCTTTTTAGTGCTAGGAGAAATAAAAATAATCTGGTGGTGTGCTGGGAATGTAGGCATTTTAATATATAAGCTAGTTTTTCATAAATGAAATTGTTTACATACCATCCACTTGGTTTATTATTACTGGAATGTGTTGCTTGTTCCCATAGATATCAGACTCTTACCACATTTTTTTTTACTGCAGTACTGACTAATATATCATTATACATAATGGGTGTCAAGCTTGACTGACCTATGTAAAATTAATTCAAGTGCACAGAATAATCAAACTAACATTCTTATACATACCTACAACAGTAATTCAGTTTAGTTTGCATTTATGCACTTACTTGCTTCTTATATTTTGTTCTGCTATGGAGAATCATTTTAACATTTATTCTTTAAAACCAACTAGTCACCATTTAAAAGCTACTAGTACATATTTAGTTGTTACTAGTGACTATTCCATTAGCTACTAGTAACAATTCCAATTTTACTAGTAACAATTAAGTACTTGACTAGTACTTAATATTTAATTAATAGTAACTATTCCCATTTTACTGGTGCAGGAATCAAAATTCAGTAATAGGTATTATAAAACTGCTCAAAAAACACATCTTTTCAAGCTAGTACAAACATGCAATATTGACTTTTACTTTATTGTTTTATTACTGTGGTTATATTATTGATACTATAATTTCTTATGGTGGTATGTTTTCTTGTACCTGCTTGTTCTTCATTGTATGCCTATTATAATTAAGTTTTGTATGTAATGTAAGTTGACCTTGAGTGCCATGAAAGATGCCATTAAATAATATTACCATATTTTAATATACACTTAATATGTTGTGTGCAGGGTGCGAATTATACAATGACAATGTGGGTGGTGTGTGTGTGTGTGTGTGTGTGTGGGGGTAAACTTGTTTTCCAGTCTGCATTAGCATCTCTAATTCCTAATTGTTATCATTTCAAGTTGTAAGTTTCGGCTTAGTCTTTTTTCAGTAAATATCTCCTTTCCTCATGTTGACTATGAATGCAAAGCAATCTGGGTTCAATAAAGAGTAGTCATGCATGGTTGGGGAATTGGGAATTGTTGGATCTCTTCCCTGCTCTATATAAAAAGTGCAATGAGATGACTTTTGTTATGAATTAGTGCTACTTAAATGAAACTGGAACTGAATACATTTGAAATATGTATTCAGTTATATATGTATTCAATTATCTGGGCATCTGGTTGTGCTCTCTTGCCTATTGCATATATCATGTTGTGTATATTACATGAATCAGCAATATAAACTAACTTTAATAAATGTAATGCATTATATCAGATTTATAGATGCGTGCCTGAAGGTTAGAAACCGACCAGTTTGGATCTGGAAAAAACTCCCTGCTGTGAATTACTTATCCCACCCTTGCTGCGACATTAATCAATCTTCCCCTGAAGAATAAACAGCCCTCTGCTTTGAAGGACACAGAAAAGGCCAGGTTGGATGCTTCATGTCTGTTGGGCTGTTACTCATACATAACAGCTGGCTGCATTGCATTATCACACAGATGGACATGTTCCCATGGCCCATAACTTCTGGATAATGTATCCTCCTCTTGTTGAGTTTCACTGCTGTTATATCCCCCTGTCATATGCCCAATTAACTGCCCCTGGAATTCATCTTGGCTTTATTCTAGCACTGTAATCCAAAGTATCATTAGTAAGAGCTGCTTGCCAGACCTTGTGCATGAACACCCACCCACACACACACACACACACACACACACAAAGATAGGGCCATGAGGTTAACAACATGGTCATCATTTTACCATAAATTACATCAACAAAGCTCATCCTCAGAGATCAGAATTTGCCCACCATCAGTTTGTCCTTTGAAATATGCCGCAGATGATGACTAAAAATTCCTGAAGGAGTTGACAATATGCAAATGAGAGGTCAAGGTTGTAGAAGTCAAAGTTGATGTAATTTTGCATCTTGGCAGCTCTACTGTAGGATGAGTCAGGTTGGTGTATTCCTCTGTTTTCCCTCCCTTCTGGGGAGCGCATGAGGGAGAGTTCCTAGCTCTTTTGTGTGTGTTTTCCTCTTTTAACTTCCTACTTTCACAATCTCTGATAACACGGTGAGGAAACAAGCTGGTGTGAGTGGCATAATTGGAAAAGAAAAGAACAGAAAATTAATAAATTGCACAAACAATTGCAGGCAGGGTTGGGGCACATCTGAGATTTGTTTTGAAAATTATGACGCAATTTCCTGTAATATAATTCAGTCTAAATTCACACACATTCAAATGCCCTAAATATTGCCATGACTCTGTAATGTCACATTATTAGCTCCAGTGTGTTTATTTAAATATGTTCTTTTAATTGTATGGGCTTTTGTAGTTAGTGAAAATTACATTCTCAGTAACTGACAATGTCCAACTACACAGTGGTTTTCTCTTTTTCTTACAGCATTTCTTTGTTCTCTATTCAATACCCTTCATTTTAGAAAGGTATCTAATATCCATGGCTATTATACTGTAGCTGCTATATTAGTTATTCTAATACTCCATGGTGTTGGAAGACTTGTACAGTCTGGATCTATATTCATTTTGATTGTCTACATTGTCCTGTAGAATCGTCGGCCCTATAAACTACATTTGTCATTCAGATAAGGTGTATTTTTATACTGAAGAGTGCAATATTTAAAAGAAAGGGTCAGATTAAGGAGCATGTAGTTGTCTCCTCCTTGTTTCAAGATCTCATGTGGTCTCAACTGACCACATTTCATTCTAATCATTCACCATATCCTAAACTATTTAGTTGCCACATGATTAATACATCCTATCTTGGTAAAGTCTTACAAAAACAGAAGTGATGAACAGCTGTAGGGGCATTATGCCCTGTGTCAGCATGTGGGATTTTTTATACATTTAGAAAAAGAGATAGAACGTTATTAATAAGGTTTTAGCTGTACAGCTAGACTTTGTTTCCTTTAGAGAGAGCATAGGCGTTGCACATATTTAGTAAAGTCATAGTATAAATAGTATTTTACCTGTATTAAAGGAAACCTGGGGGAGCCAGTGTGAATGGGCCTGACGGAGCTGATGACATTATTATTATTTATTATCTATGCTTAAGTTTCAGGCTTATTAAAGCAGCAATGACAAATTGTTTACATGGCTTACAAGTTAAGTAGGAGGGCCCCATAGCAGAATTTTGAATTTTGACTGAGCTGAACAGGCACAGTAAATGTTTGATTATAATTGATGAATTCATTATGTTCTGGCCTACCCTAATGACTTGAAAAAAAAATTGGCCCGCTGCCAGGCTTATTTGCCGACCCCTGCTATATGCTAATCTAAGGTAATATGGCTTCAGATATGAAGCACATAGATATAAAGTGGTATAAAGCTAAGTGTTGCACTACTGCTTTAAGGGATTGAGCTTTTAAAGAAGCTTTGTTATTGGTCTATTTGCCGGTATGTTAGTATGAAAAGAAAAGTGCATGACACTTTTTGTTTTACATAGGGCCTCTCACATTTTCACATTTAGCCAGAAATTAACTGCTCTTTGAAGAAGTAACATAGATGGCCCAAATAAAAAGACATGAAGTGGTTTTGGCAAGTGACATATTTTTGTAGGATTTTTGAGGGATTATTTCTGCCATAGACGTAAATTTCTTCTTGGGTTTCGAATGACTGACAGTAAGTAGAGCATAACTGATCTGGAAACATTCATCTCAGGCACCATGTAATCACAAAAATAGTAAAGCCTTCATGTTTGGTGCAAAGGATTACAGTATCTTCTAAAAGTATCTGCAGGTGTTTTTCAAAGAGTAAGCATCAAAAGGCAAACGGGTCTCAGATACCATGTGCAGGCACCACTAGGAAAATTATATGAGGAGGGAATGGCTCTTGAAACTTTTTTTATCCAGCGGCCAATAGTCAATCCCATAGTTAAAACGCACCATGATTCTTTAATTTTAGAGATAGTTTTTACATGTCTTAAAATGGCACAATGCTCTTTAGTATGAGGTTATAGTATGAGGAATAAGGTTATCTATGTGCTTGAGTGTGTTCACCTGCAATCTGATATGTGTAAAATTAGCCATTAAATGTCCAATTGCAAGATCATTGGAAGACAAAGTTGAAATATTTGTTTAATAGTGCAAAATGTGCTTTAGGGTGTATAGAAAGATGTTTATAACATTGTAAAGAGGAACTCCACTCCATTTAGACCTCAAAGTCCGTCAGCGCATGGGGTACTACTAGGTGTGTGAAAAAAATGTACAAAGCCTTTGATAGATCCAGAGGGAGCAACGTGAAGTATGTTAAATTGCCTCAAGTGACGTTGGTTGGAAAATGCAATGGAGTGACTTAGCCAGACCTCTGTAGTCCTCTCCTCATCTCTGCTTGAGACTAGCAACTTGAAGCCACATTAGCCGCTACTAGCATAACACACCTCTACTGTCAGTTGAGAATTGTGGGTAATATAGTTTCAAAATAAAAAAGATGACCTCTGGTTCTGATCTGCATCGGTTTTGATCCTTTTTATATCCCCCATCCATCGTGATTTTCAAAGTTATGAAAAGTCACGCTATATCGGTGGAATACTCTTTTAAGAGGTTATGTTATTTTAAAATAGTTTATAGAAAAATAATTTTCACATTCAACACAGATTATTTTTCCACTTAAATACTGGCATTAACTGGCATTAAATTGCTGATTTGCTCTGAGTCACTTTGTATGCAAATGACTAATGTATACAGTTCATGACAGAATTGTATGCAAACTTTGTCAAACTGTTCCCCAAAAGTAGATGATCTTTTCATTTTTATATTCTAGCTCTCAACAAAATGGCAGAAAGCAGGTGCAATGAATTTGTATAAAGAGCAGTTGGCAGGTTAGTTCTAATTACTTACCTTAACCTGAAGATTCAATTAAAAAATAACCTCAGAAATGATAGGATGTTTACAAGAAGATTGTTCAAAATAACCCAGATGTTTTAACACATTTGCACATACTTTATGCACATTGAAGAAAAGTAGACTTTTGTACAATATCTCACTAAATATATTTACATGACATACAATTCGCCATCAGTGCAATACATAGGAATGTTGCATATTTACCAAATGTTAGACTCTTTCCTTTATGAAGAAAAATAATTCCAATGACAGAAGCTGATATAACTAATGTGTAAAGTAGCATGTGCAACTTTCATATTGGTTAACAGCTTCACAGGAAATAAAAAAAATAAAATCTTAGTACCACCCTATCAATAATCAAATATTAAGCATTGAAAAAGTAATAGATCACATGTACATATATATCTTCATACATGTAATGGATTGCTTTTGTACAAATATTTTATATAACTTTGGCAGTTTATCAGGAACAAAGTTATCGGAAAAATATGAAACAATAATATCAAACTGTCAGCAATGTCATGTAAGCTTGCCTTCCAAAGCTCATGTTCACAGTGGTCATTCAGAAAGGCTGGAAGCTGATGGCCAAAAAGAAGGAACAAAAAGCCAAAAAAAGAGAAAACATTTCCATCCTTTTTGCTAAGACTGTTAGCACTGGAGGCTGTCGTCATTGTTGTCATGGTTATAAAATTACAAACACCTATGAAGGTTTACATAGCAGTCATCGCCATTTAAAAAAACATGGTCTATTTTCAGGTCGACTTAAAATACAAACAGTTTGAAGGCAAGGGGACAGGACCCTGCTCGGTGGTCACTGTGGAATCATGGGAGAGACATGACCGAGAAGAGGACATGCACAACAGTGCTGTGTGGAAGAACGTGAAGCCAAAAAAGGAGGGTGCAAAATGAAAGACTTTGCAACAATCAAAACGCCACACGGTCAGAAAATGACTTACACCGGACAAAATAACTGAGCAAATTTCAAACATACAAAGTTCACCATAATTCATATACGTTGGTTTTGTTCTTTTTTCACTGGTTTGGCACTTTATTGGAACAAATCTCTGTTCAAAAAGACTAAATGTTGTACAAAAGGTATTTCATGTCTCGTTAACATAACTCGTAGAATATAGTACTTAATAGTAAGCATACGGTAAGTAAACACTTGTACATACTGTAGTTTTAAAATGAACATTCCAACAGATGTTTTACGCACATGCACAAAAACAAACAAACAAACACAACTCTCTCTCTCTCTCTCACTGTCTTGCTGCCTCGCCACATTTGGGCCTTCTGCTCTTCTCTTTGGACAATCTCATTCTCCAGCTATCCAGAAAGAACAACTGTTGCTACTGCTCTCTCCTTTTTCTCTTTATCTCTCACTTAAGACAACACAACTAGTTTTAATACTGCATTTTTGCTCCACATTACGACACTTCCTCTGCCGAGCGTGTGTCTGTCTTGAGACGCACAAACTCCTTGGCCACCTCATCGTTGGTCCTTTGAGAGAGTATCCTCATGATGGTGAGGCCAGTTTCGTCCATGGAGATGCTCTTCATCAGGGGGTAGCAGGCAGAGCAGCTGCCCTTGTCTGCCAGCTCTCGAAGCTGGATGACCGTCATGCCGATGACACGGTCCTCGCGGGCAAAGCAGTAGTCCTTTACTGAAACGTGCAGCTCGTAGGCCTCTGGACCATGTTCATTACTTAGAACACTGGGAGAAATGACACAGTGAAATGACACAGAAAGGTCAACCTCAAGAGTTCAAATATATAGAGCATGTTTTACTCTACTGTAGTATTCAATACGTTTAGAAATTGTTCAACCTGAATGGATAATAAAAAAGTAGTCTGTAAGTCACTTAAAAGCAGCCTGTACTAAATTGTCAAAGAGGGCACAAGTCTATACTAGGATTGCTAAACAGTCTCTTGACCTTCTTCAACAGTTTCAATGCAATGAGCAGAAGTGCTGGTAAAACATTTGCATTCTATTCTTTGATATGAATAAGGACACTCAACTTGATTTGCCCATGGGCCACTTACGCAAAATGACACAAAGCCAGGGGCCAGGGACAAAGTCCCCGTAGGGAGGAGGTCGGGCAGATTGATGGGTCAAACACAGGACTTTAACACAGAAGGCGGCTGTCCCGTATGAAACCAAAAGTCAACATTGATTTTTTATTTCATCCCAACCTGTTCCTAAACTTGAAGTATTTTTGGTGAAGTTTTCTGAAGCCAAACTTCTCCCATTTGCCATACACATCAGGGGCCGTAGTACAGAAAGTTTCCTATCTTAAGTCTTAAGTTAAGATAGGAAGAGTCTAGATAGGATTTTTCTCAGTTAGGTATTACAGAAGCAAATCCCAACGAACTTTAGGAATCCTATCTTATCTTACTTCATCCATCTTATCTCAGGTTAGGAAATCCTATATACGCAATCCAACATCGGTGATCAACTTTTATGTCTGTTACCTAGCAACCGATGACACTTTTCTCTCGTCGCCGAGCTAAACTGATTTTAATCGCTGTATTTTGTAGTTGTTGTTTTTTAATGAGCCATACACTGAAAATGGAGCAAAAACAAGAACTATCATTGAACTTCAAGCCAGATGACTTTTTGGTAACCACCGTCGAGAAATCCAAATCCACATAACGCTTAACTCGGGTAGAGTCAGATAAAGAGTGGGCTAAAATAGCGAACACTGTCACCGCCTCAAGGTTGTCATAATGGCCATCACCATCTTGTTTATTTTGAGCCAGAGGTGACCATATTTTAATATGCCACCTGGCATCCTATTGCGGGCTCTAAGTTGAGTATCACTGGCTTAGAACAATTGCAAGTATTTTATGGTATATACTAGCCATGTTTCCATATAATTGCCCCCCCACAAAGAAAAAGTAAATGCAAAATATGCGCATGTCTATCAGCTGGTTTGGAGCAAATAAACCAGTCTATGCAAGCATAGTTAAGTAAGTTGATGTTACACATGGCTGTTATAAACAAGACACATGGGTTCCAAAACAGAAACAAAACCATCCACATGGAACTGATGGCAAATGATTTTACAAAAATGGAGAGCTCCTCAGGAATGTGTTTCAAGCGGGCAAACTGCCGCCAGCCATGTCTCCGCACGTTATGAGAATATCTGGCAAGACGCAGACAACAGGAACAGCTGATCAGAGGCGAGTTACAAGTTCGCTACATCAGAACTTATTCGGCAAGTGTTTCTATCTTCCATTTAGCACCTTAACTGGTTTTCGACAAAAGCAGAAACCACTTGAAGCGAGTGTAAAAACGTTTTATGTAATTTAAGAATAATTTTTTTAATTTTACCATTTCCATCAACCTTTTAAAATGTGAAACTTCAAATTGCTCATAAAAAACACTGATGGAAACAAGGCTACTCTTACCAAAGCATTATTACCAGCTGAAAACGCCACATGCTTTTCTTAAAATGCCTGGCTGGGAGTGCTAGGGTGTGCTTTGGAGGCGCAGTGTTTTTTTCAGCTGAGACACTTTGGTTGCTATGATACATAATATCTATGGAGGTGATGTGCTGCAAGTAGGTTATATTTTATTCAATGTAAAAATGTCAACACAAAGTACGGTAGGCCTAGGTCTACTTGCTCTGACCCTCGCTCTGCATGAAGAGAAGGCTGAAACATGTAGAGCAAGGGGACGGACTCGCCGTACGTGGGTCCATGAGATTTTGCTGGCAAGGGAATAACTTGCCGTGGAGGTACGCGTGTTTCTTTCAAAAGCTGAGATGGCTTAGTGTGGTGTTTGTCCTGCCCTTCCTGCACTGTGATTGGACAGCTGGGTAAAAAGTGACAGTGATGAACGCTGCATTTTTCCCAGAGTTGAACGTTTTTCAGCTCTCAGCAACTGGAAAAAAGGCCCTCCCTATGCAATGAATTGAAAAAAGACGCTGAAAAAAAAGCTTTGGTTGACACAGGCCCTAAGTTGCTGGAAGCTCTTCTGTAGTATGTAGTTAGCATACTAAAAACTAGTTTGAAGGTACAGCAGCATTTAAGGTACAGAATGTTGCACACTATATTGTAAATTGTATGCATGTGGGTAAAATGCTGCAAATAATAATATTCTAAATAATATAGTGACTCTTTAACTAAAACAAAGTAAGCATGATTACTCACTATTGGAATGTTTCATTGTACTTTGGTGACCAATTGTTATTCTTGGTCTTGGTGCTGAATTTGCGCTTCTTGTCTGCCAGATGTGGTCCCACGGCGTTAACCTCTACAAACGGCCGGAACATGGCGTTGGTTTGCCAGATAAGGTTGTTCACTGCAACCACTGAGAAATGCAGAGAAAATAATAATCAGCAACATCAGATATAGTTTACTAGAAAGTACAGGAAAATCCATGACAGACACTAATGGTGAAAAAAACTGTTTGTATTTCTGGCCCCATTTTCTATTTTGGGAAGTATATTCATCTTATTCCCAAAGATAACTGGCTAAATGTAGAAAATGTCATTTGCAGACTGTTTTGCACCTACATTAACAAAGAAAAACATTGTAAATGAATAAATCAATCAAAAAGAAGACTGAAATGCTGATTGGCGCAGCAGCTTAAACAGACCATAGCGTAGTGTTTTGGGGGGTTTTGCATTTAGTTCTGTGGTGATTGCCAAAGTAATTCTGGGAAATGTAGAAAAATCACACAGAAATAGACAAGTGTAGAAATCAAATACAAAAAACCTAAACTGTAGCTCTTGCTCCTTTAATAATGGATTTTCCTTTAATAAACATCCATATATGATTGTCATAGTAACCTAACTGGCAAGTTACTGCCGGCTGATTATAGCTGATTGTTGGCTACAGTGTAGAAGGTGCTACTGCAGAAAATAACAGAAGTCATTGCAGCTATAGGGGTTATTATTTTTAGCTTTTTGTTGCTAACATTTAGTAAACAAAAATCAATGTGTGTGAAATGAAAGAAGTGGACTTCAAACAACAGTAGTTCTTATTTACACAAGTAAACAAGAATATGCAAATTGTTTTCTTCAGAACAAAAAATTTAAATTAATGATACAAGTGTTAATAAAATCTTAACAAGTAATTTCAATTATTTGTACTTTGATTAAAATCAGTAGTATCATAATACATTCAGTTAGTGAAAAGTCAGAGTTTAAAAGTAAGAGTCTACAGCAATGATATTGGCTCTGCGAGGCTGTACTGAGACACAATGGTGCTTTGAGTAATGCTCACAATGCTAACATGCTGATGATAAGCAGGTATTACCACCTTAGTTTAAAGTGTTAGCATGTTAACATTTGCCATTTAAGTCTAAACACAAAATACATGGGAGGCTGATTGGAATGTCATTAGTTTTGCACGTATTTAGTTAAAGTATATTAAATGTTGGTCTTGTGACGGCACTTGGTGAAAAGTTAAGGGATCACCAAACAATTGGGAAGTACCTCAGATACCTGAGAAAACCTCATGGTGGCGCTACAGGAAAAGTCAAGAGGAAACATCCTCTGAGGAACACAAATCATGTCAGCTATTCATCAAATGTTTTTTTGAGATATTACACTCAGGTTCAAAGTGGTGGACCAGCTGACAAATCAACATTGCCATCCATAGAGCAAGTGTTGGGGTAAGCCAAAACATTTTTTATCTCCTCTGCAAGAACAGAGAAGAAACAGTACAGTACAACCTCAACTTAAATGATGTCATCAGCAATCTTTCAGATGTTAATTTCCTCATTTGTTTCCCTAAAGCAAGCTCCATGACTTTACAACAATGCTGGTGGTTGTGGCCCGGCAGCACTATCGCCCAAATGAGATTATCACAATAAGCTGTCCATGGTGAACATTTGCAGGTGCGAATATATTTGAATAGAAATGACAAAAAAGCAGGCCTCTGGGTATAGGAAAAATCTCACCCTTCACGCTGACTTTGTGCTCTCCAGTGCCAGGGTGAGAGATGAGATTCACTTGCATTGACACCTCCCCCACCGATCCGTTGGATGACTGACCTGGACACACACCAAAACAACAACAGGAGAATTGGAAAGAGGCATAATGAAAATCAGAGAGAATGGAGGAGTGGCAGAGTGGGAGCCACGGAGAGAAACAGGGAGAGGATGAAAGAACAGAATCCAAAACTGTGGGTGCAGCTTTTTTTGTAGTTGAGGTATACAGAAATTGATCCAAAAAGCACTGTATAAACGCCAAACGTCAAAGCTAGAAAACTAAACCCAAAAAATACAGTAGGGGAGTAGACTTGATTTCACACCCATGGCAGCCAAGTAGCAAGCACAGGGTTTCCTTTAGCTTGAGGCTGAAAAACAACAACAAGAAAAATGAAAATAAATAATCTGACTGGTTTAAAGGCCAAGGAGGAGGCAGATGGTGTGAAAGGATGCACTAAATAAATAATGTTCTACACAATGAAATCATCAAACTGTTCAGCTTGACAGAAATACAAACAAAACACTGGATTTGACTGCATGCAGACAAGTGGAAACAATGCATGCGAGTATAAAGTGGGAAATGCCCTTTTGGGCACAGCTACGTGAGCATTATAGTTTGAATCAAATAGGGACATGTTGTTGCCAGGAACCAATTAGAATTGATTGCTGACCATGTGTCTCACATTGCCTGATGCAGGGATCCCTGCCCATTTCAGTCGCCTCTAAACACTGCCTTGTGTTTCATCCAACCCGGGACAAACAGATGTTGAACACTGGAAGGCAAGTGCCGATGTGGTTGATGAAGGGGCATGTTGATCCAATAGCTAATCAATATGTGCCAAACATGCAGTGTCTTTTATAGCTGGTAATGAAGAAACAAGCCTCCTGATTTATTGTAATGAGAGGCTGGGGGAGGGCACAAAAACATTGCTGCTGCACAATTAAGCCCCGGACTTGTGGGAAATTAACAGAGCCAGGCCATGGCATATTTACCCAAACTACTGGCTGAAATAATGTAATAAATATAAAGATTCTGCCTGCTTTTTGAGTGGAGTCAGAGACGAGACAGTTAGTGCCTTTATTATATAGTAAATAGACATGTACACAGCAGACACTGGAATGGGCAGTTTGAGGAACCTGGGAGAACAGAGTGTGACTAAGATGAATGATACATGAGGAAGATAAAGGAAGGCAGAAGTAGATAAAACAAATGTGCCAGTACGGTGGGTCAGCAGATTAGGTGAGAAAACTGTTAAATAAAGGAACCCACAGATAAGTAAGGTGAATAGTAGGTATTAATTTTTGCAGAGTTGCAGTTTAATTCATTGCATGTTTCCCAATTGCTGTTTCCAACAACCAAGGTTACTTAATAAGCAGAAAGCTGTGAAATATTCACATGAAATTACTGTATGAAGAAACGTGTGTTTTGGTAGTGCTTTACACAAAGCAGCTATACAACCTCAGCTCACTCCCTAACAAACAGAAAGATACATGTATGCATCCGAGCGCAGGAATAGACTAGTGCATGCCGTGGTCTAAATGTGTCGCTGCCAGAGCACAGGGGTTGGTGATTAATGAAATACTGTCCACTGTGCTACATCAAGCATCAGCACATCCCCACACTGTTTACTGACCTAATGCATACCATCTACCTCAATATGTCCAGTTATAGACATCACATTAGACCACCTCAGATAGATAGCGACGACATGGTGTCAACTCAGAAGGGGGGAAGGGATGGGATGAGAGAGAAAGAGGAAAAAATCTAAAGAACGATCTCAAAATAGCACACAGTGAAACACTGTGCGTCTCTGCCCATCTGCCAGTCACTGAGAGCAAGCACGCTGGTTGGGCCTGCTGGCTGCCTGGCTTTCTCCCATTGCTATTCTGTTTCCTGCTGTCTGCATCGGCAGCGTTCTGCAAGGCTGAACACACTGAGGCAAACAGG
This sequence comes from Lepomis macrochirus, assembly GCA_024633595.2. Taxonomy (NCBI): domain Eukaryota; kingdom Metazoa; phylum Chordata; class Actinopteri; order Centrarchiformes; family Centrarchidae; genus Lepomis; species Lepomis macrochirus. The sequence goes on from JALXJV020000006.1 coordinate 13,866,722, forward strand.
AGCTTAAAGCTTGAACTCCCAACTGGACTGAATTCCCTCTTGAATCTCTCCGGACACCTGAAGGTATTTCAGCCTTGTTACAGAGAGGGATAGGGGGAAAAGTTCCATATAGTGACAGATGAATGAGACACTTAAAAGTCAGACAGTGATGACGTAGAGAAAGAAGAGAGAGGGAATTTATGCATTTACACTACACATATACTGTATTTCACTTGTCATGACAGTAGGTTTATGTGTTTCTAATGAGAGCGAGATGGAGAAAAAGAGCATGGGAGCATTCAATCCCTTCAGGGTGTGGAGTGAAGAGGCCAGAGATAACTCAGCCTATTTGTTTTTTTTTCTTCAGTGAAAGAGACAAACGAGTTATACAGTTAATGGACTGATGCCATTACTGCAATGTCCACTGTACACATAAGCCTATAGAAAATAAAGTGACACAATGGCATCCTCAGGACGCACAATCTGTAATGTAAAAGAAGCTAAGATAAGACTTTCCTCCTCACTTATCGCTTAAAGCAAGGGTAGGTAATGAAATCAGTAGCATTTTAAAATATACATTCTATATATACTGTATATATTTTATATTTTTTGTTATATTTGTTGAAATTCTCTTTACATCCCTACAGCAATCAATAAAACATATACTCTGGAGACAAAAAAAAGAAATAAATCTGGTATCCGTGGCTGTCACAGGACTGGAATAAGGATGCCAATCATTTTATTTGGCATGAAATGATTGACTGACCTACCTGCCTGTCTACCTATCTATCTGACCACCGTCTACCTTAGCGTACTCTGCCTATGAACTCATTGTGCATGAAAATGTGTTTTTTGATTTTGGAGGGAGATCTGAAGAGAGGGGGTAGGACTTTTCCAGTGGATACTTTCAAAATCTAGCTTTCTCTTGCTAGTTTCTCCAACGTTATCTACCCCAGCTTTAAAGAGTATATGGTTACAGTAGTGAAAGGCTGCAAACATATGTATCAGAGTTTATAAGGTTTAATTTGAATATGTTCACTAACTAGTGTCTGGAGAATGTGCTAAAGTGCAGCTGCACAAAAGTATACACAATCTGTGTTTTTATCACACCTTTCTAGCAACTTTCACAAAGGGCTTTACTCACTGACTTTGGACAAAATAGCACAATAAGCATTTTATCTTGATTATGTTGTTCTAATAATTGTTGAAAGGCAAAATCGTAATTGAAAATTAAATTTGATTAATCTGCACTCACACCTAATTGAGCATGACCCCCTTACCTTGAGAGGTTTGGGTGCATATATATTTCTTGATCAAGGCATCTGTAGGTTGAGTGTAAAGGCTGAGAGCATATTTGAGGGATTTCATATCAGCGCTCTTTTCAAGGAATGTTTTCTTCAGCCCGTTTCCTCCAGCATGGAAGTATTGCTGCAAAACAAAAAATGTAGAACAAAGAGCAAAAACAGAAACTTTAGAACAACTCTGAACAACTATTTTGAGTTTATGCACAACAACAGGTTACAGTTGGCTGAGAGAATAGCCTAGGATTACATGGACAGTATACATTTTACAAGGCGGAGGAGACAAATAAAGAGACCAGACAAGAGACAGCAGTAATAGCCACCTTTGTAGCTAATTACTATGCATTTAAATCTGAAATCCGTGCTTGGGTGGTTAATGCCCATTTGTGCTGATAAGCCTGATAGTTCAGGACAGACAAGGCTTTGCTTTCTTTTCAAATGCTGTCACCACTCCCACATGTGGAAGGTGGGAGGGTGGCTGTGGACAGATCTTATTAAGAAAGGAGGTGTTGCTGAAAAGAAAAGATGATATGAACTTGGAGACACATTTTTAAACCCCTTATAGTCATTATTCTTTTGGGTTTGTTATGTGTTTAGCCAGCGTTCCTCTGTAACACATGATCATTACAGGAACAAAGGAGTATTTGTAGAGTCAGTGTAGGGTCTGTTGTCGTAAAGTTAAAAAGTTGATACATCTCATATCCTTACAGGCACTGGACAAAAAAGAATACTACAGTCGATGGACATAGGGTTGTATATAGCAGCCAGGTGATATTTGAGCCACACCATCTTCATCAGACATAGACTAATTTTTTTGTGCTGTTGTGTGACTGTGCCTCAGCACCGTGGGAGGCACTGTTTTCTGCCTTGACTAATGACTCATGAGTTACAAAATTTGACTGACACGTGCCTCCGGTGACCTATACATAATCTGGCACGCAGGGCGTGAGTCATGGGTGGAGATTATCAAAAGCAAGAAAATACAGTCGCACACACTAAATGGGAAACTGCATTTAATTAATCCAAAACATAGCCTACAGCAAACAATAAATATGATTTATGAATAAAGGTTCATGCTTTCTGTCACAAATGAATACTGAAAACAAGGCTAATCGCCTAATTTTGTGATGATATTGTTCTACTGGATTTTGTGAGAAAGAAACAGCTGCCTTTTTTCTACAATCACTTCCAGGTCAGAGTTCAAAGAAAGGAACAAATGGTGCATTATCCGGAATACGTTAAATGCACCATGACTGCATGACATCTTTGGCACTTTTCTATGGGATTGTGCATTTACCCATTATCCTACCCATTATCCTACCCATTAGTTTTCACCGGTTCAAAGTTCAGTCTACTAGATTCTAGATACTATGGTTTATTTAGTAAGTAGACTTTATAATCCTTGCTTGTGTGCTGACAGCATTTGCCACTTTACTGCATTTGCATGTATTTAGCTCTTTAGTATGTACTTTATCATTACTAGTCTATAATAGAAGTCAATAATACATATATGTAGTAGTCAATATTTACAGTATATTTGGTTCTGCTTCAACGCACCATTTTTTGTCTTTTGTAGATTAAAGGTTTAAAGCTCTTGTGCCTGCAAAATGAAAAATATGATCCAAGTAACCCTCTGCATAGCATTTGTTCATCTGATCAGTCAACTCTCCTGAGGCACTATTTAACTGTGCTAATTGACTGTTCTCATTGGAATAATGATGAAAAAAATTCCAACAACTTGATTGATCTAAACCTGCAGGTAGTTTCCTTGGAGACAACAGAATCAATTACTTTTCTCAGCACTTTATGATGCAGTGTTCCCCCAGTGGCATCTCACCATAACTCTCCTCTTGTCCCTGTAGAACTGAGTCATGGTCTTGAAATTGTCTCATATCCCTTAACAACAAATGGCAGTAAATTAACATTGCTGCATTTCACGCTTTCTTTTGCTGACAGGCGTTGAGCATCTATTCGTATACCAGGATATTAATTATCCTCAGATGGGTCTAGACTAGCCTCGTCTCATGTGTTTTTAAAAGTATAATGGTGCTTTCTTTCAAGCAAGTTGCTAGTACTTTAATTAAGGCCTTCTTGAAACTACATTGTGTCTCATCACAGCCAAAAAGTGGAGATTCAGAACAATTCATACCAGCCTCTGTTTCAAGCTCTTGCAATTTGTGAGGTGACAGTGAAAAATATTTCTCTCTGTTTTCTGATGATGTTAAAATAAAAAATACTCATGCACACAGTGTATGTTTTTTTTTTAATCTCCAGTAAGGCGTAAGCCTTTAGGGATCATTCATTTGATCATGTGCTTGTGGGCTCTAGTGTGCGCAGCTAATCTCGCATACTACTGGAGCCATCATCAGCCTAACATGTTTTGTACACATTTATGTATTCTTAAGGACCTCTCATGGTAGTGGTGATTCACACTTTTTTAAAAATACCTATTTTATTGACTGCTCTGTTTTATGATTGACTACTAACTCCTGACTCTTCTTAACTGGTTTGTAAGTACATAAGGGCATCAGCCTCATTATGTACCTTTAAATACGTACATTATACTTTATGTCAGTTAATTTACATACATGACTTCTGGTTTCACACAGGACAGCGGTCTCAGTCCTGTATCTGTTTGGACCCTCCATCCATGCCTACGCAGACTTTGTCGCTCGTTATACTACAAGTCACCTGACACTTTTTCCTCAATGATATTCGTGCGTAAAATGACTCATCTTCTCTGGACAACATAAGTCACTAAATGCGATGAAAAAACAAGCAAAAAGCAAAAAAAAATGTTGTGATAACACACAAAATTACTTTTAACACATTGCTGTGTTAGTCAAACGCCATTTGGTGATACCAGGCCAAGAAGAGATCTGCCTTCTACTCAGTGCACTCTTCTAGTTTCCTTTTTCAGATATACTTGTACTGTAAATTGATCTTTAAGAACATGCAAACATCTGGATAGAAAAATTGCTACTACTACCCAGTCAACTTAAATTCCAGCATGAATGCTTGAAAATTTTAGATTACAGTTTTAACTAATCTATTATATTAAAAACAAATGTCCTGTGGCCCTCTTGTCTTTATTAAAGGTCAAGTTTAGCTGCCCAGGTGTCTCTTGCTGTACGGCCAACAGTAAAATCAGCATGAAACTCACCTTGATGGTGGGAAGCACAAGGTCCATGGCTGCACACTGTCGTGGGGTCAAACTTCTGGCTTCCTCTCGAATTACATGCTCCTGGAGGGAAATCAGATCAAGTTACTCTACCAGTTGGCAAAACAGGAACACAGGTCACAATCAGATGCTTGGAATTTTAAAATGTTTCTCTAGTGGTGGCCCTAGGTGAGGCAAAACAGCGCACAGTTGCAGTCAATTGCAGAATGTATGATACATTTTAGCCTTGCTGTCTCATAGCAGCTCTAAAAAATCTATTTTAACCAAGAAAAATGTTTTTTTTTGTCAATTATAATTGAAGTTTTCCTAATTAGTGAATTGATTACAACAAATAACTTCTGACACTGCCTTATTTCCCAGGTGTTTCCCTTACAAGCCATAGGCAAAATGACATTAAAGTTTTATGAAAGGGGGTCTGAAGAAACTAAATCACAGACAGTTTCATGTGTCTCTCCCTTCGTGTGGACAAAAGCACACTAGTCTGTGCACATGAGCTTGGTTGGTTGCTAAGATTTAATCAACATAACCACACTAGAAGAGCCGTGTGCAAAAATGCACATCCCCTCTCTCAAATCAGATGAAACACACATATGTATTTTGTATTCAGAATATGATATAGATTTTATCAGCTACAAGTTAGTTTTAAACAGATTTTACAGAGGTGGTGTGAGATGAAAAACACTCCAACATCTGTGCCGAGATGTCTGCTTTGATGCCAAAAATGCACTGGACCCACTTGATTTGTATTGACTCACTTCCAGTAATCTCCCCATCCCGGGAAAACAATGTCATGGTGAGCCCCAAAATAACTAAGGGCTGGAAGAAATACTTCTCTCTAATGAAAACCCGATGGTGAAGATGTATGGACACCGTGCTTTTTACTTGATGAAAAAAAGGGCCTTTCTTTGGATTCAATTTGTTTTCATTTTCCCCATGAGTATGATAATACAATGATAATATCATTATTCGTAAATACAGAACTGTATATTTAGGAGGGAGAGCACATAAAACACTAGAAATACTCCTTTAAAACATATTTGCTTAAGCAGATATTTGCAACCCAGAGATGACCATGGATTTGTGAAGGTGGAAAGATGTGATTTCAAAGTGGTACCACACAGCATCATTTGTTTCTGACAAAAAACATATCAGCCTGAGTAACTCTGGTCTTCCATGAATCCATTACATGGGTCAAAGGTCAAAGCACTTTGACAGGTATTCATTTTACATGTTAACACGTGTAGTAAATGTTGTTACACATATGCATTAATAATATAATAGAATATATGCATCACAAGCGTCACAATTTACTTTAAGTCAAAGAACATACAGAATATAAATTATTTCGGTAAGACGAGCTGAAAATTATAATCATAAATGATAAACCACTTCATTGCTTTGGGAGAGAAAAGAAACAAAACCATCTGTACACTGATGTACAGTATCCAGACGTTCCCTCAAAGGACATCTGACACACACAATACAAACAGTGCGAACACACGAACAGGTAAACACACATATAAATGCTGCTAAAAACACATTCAGCTTGCAGCCTCTGTGCTAAAATACCTCTCTGAGGTACTGTCATACCACAGTTGTTAGTGAAACCACAGTGTAACCACTGATCCATTCCAGCGCCTCACTACACCAAGCTCGAGGGATTAAACATCCTCCGGCCACATCGGCAATTAGTTACCAGGCTAGTGTTGCACTGTGTTACACTGTGCAATGCAAAGCCTACAGTATCTTACATGACTAAGCTTCCAAATTACATATCAGTATGTCATTTTGATGTATCAAATACAGTATATCATGTATATCAAATCTGCAAATTAAGTAAGTTAGGTACACTTGGTAACCAATACATCTACTTGTATATTTCCATCAAAACAATTTTACACATGTATTTTATATGTATATCTATTTTTTATTTTTGTTATTAAAGTTTAGTTACATATCTGACTACCTACAAAAGATTTGAATAAATTTAAATATGGCCTTGTGGGGAGTTCCCTGTAGTGCATTAAGTTTGTGTATATCTGTATTACCTATAATGCCTCTGATATATTGTTTACAATATAATATATAATCCATGTTCAGCATAATTACAATCTCATTGTGTGTAGACATAATGCATGTTTTACTGAGATGATGAGTCGGCTAAGCTTTGAGGAATCCCTTTAGAAATGAGACACTAGAGGGTTCAGACAGCGTGCTACTGAGATTAGCAACACCTGCTTTGGGTTCATCCAAAAATTACCTTCAGTTTGGATAGCTGTCCCAAGTCCTTGGCAGCATTGAAGATCATCTGAGCCCCTTGCTGTTGGAGTGACAGATATTGTTCAGTTATGGCAAAATACACAGGGAAACACTCAATAGATAATTATAGAAAAAAAATATAAAAACAACATAAGCAACGCAATTTTGGTACTTAAACCCAACCAAGTACTTTTGGTGCCTAAACCTAACCAAACTACAGCCGCTTCACATCGTCAACAAAGCCTCTGGCACTTAACTTCCCATTTGGGTCACAGAATTTGATAGGTCACACATTTTGGTGTCACACCGGCTCTGCTGGAGCTACTGTGATTAGCTCAGCTCCCACAGTCTGTTCACAGTGAGTTGGTCATTTGTCACTTCAGTTACATGACTTAGATAATAATAAAAACAGCCCTCATCACTTCTCCTCTCGTGAAAATATTAATTCCTGACTTGCTAACCCTCCCGTTTTTCACTGCACTCTCCTGGGTCACAGCAGGATGTTTAATGTTAAAGAAGGTGAGTGATGGAGGCTAATATAACACTGACAGACATAATTGTAGATTTATTGCGAAACAGTGCTGCACTCTAGTGAACGGTCCTCTCATTTCTACCTAGTTTATCACTTCTAAATATGATTTAACACAACTTACAGCAGCTAACGCTGCCCATTAGCTAACGCTGCTAAATTAGCCACAAAGCCAATGACATATTGTGGAGGAGCTCTAATGTTAATGAGCGATTATACTATAGTGTTTGACATATTCTAAACCAGAGCAGACTTGTGAATAAATGTGAGCTGTACAAGCATCTAACACTGCTTTCTGCCTAACATAGTTCTATAACGTTACCTCTTATTTTGAATGTGAAATGTTAGAGTGAAATCTCAAAGTTGCAGGTCCTTGTTGTAGACAGACTTTTATTAAACAGCAGCATTTCCTCTGGGTTACTGTATCATAGACGATATGTTTTAGAGCCAGGTGCTGGTTCGGAAATGGTTTCTCATAGCTTTGGATAGAGTTAACAGTGCTGGTAAAGGGATAAACTAGACCTGATTATGCTACATAATAGAAAGTAGTCATTGTGGCAGATTATATGTAAGGTAATAACTATTGCATGACAAAAAATATATATTTAATTATTTGAAAGAGAACTGTTTATTATAGCAATGACATGAGAGATGATTTATATAGTATTATTATTATTATTAGTAGCACTAGTAGTATATTGTTATTTTTTTTATAGGTTCTGTTCTGCTGGCCCCCACAATACACTACTTACTTTAATGTTTATTCGTAGCAGTACTCTATAATTTATTTTTCTGTAGATTTATTTGACTCTTATTTATCACAATAAAGGATTTTCTTTTTATACTGCATTACGTCATGGTATCTTGGTATGGTCTCAACATAACAAAATTTTAGAGATAATCCATCCATCCATCGTCAACCGCTTATCCTGCGTACGTGGTCGCAGGGGGCTGGAGCCAATCACAGCTTATATCGGGCAAAAGGCGGAGTCCATACTGGACAGGTTATTTATGTCATGTGTTTCTTAAAATAAGGAGAAAAATTTTTTAAATTCTCAAATATCAAAATCAGTATCGGACTTAAAAAATCCATATCGGTCAAGCTCTACTTTAACATGCACTTTCATGTTTCCATCGCCAAAAAAAAACAACAAACTGTAAATAAGATATTCCTGAGATAAAAACGTCAACTTGGCTCTTAAAATGCACTCCACGTGTGTGACGATTTAGAGATTTCATGTTGTTTCATCTCATGTACAGTTATGTGTGTTATGAGGAAGAGAACAGATGGAGGAAATGAGAGAGAGACAGGTGGAGAAGAAGAGGGAGGTGGAGGGCAGGGCAAGAGATAAAAGTGTAACAGAAAAGGAAAAAAAACAGATAATTAATCAAACTCACACTCTGGTCATTCAACGGAGGCAGAACAATTGTTCTCTCGATTGTATTCAGCACGATTTTCCATAGCTCTTTGAGGACTCGTTTCAGCACAGTCTTCTCACAAATCTTGGCAAATAACATCAAACTGCAAACCGACAAGAGAAGGGCATTTATCAGGTCAACAGTCAAAGCACAAGTCTCAAACTGGGACACAGCTGAAGGCTCCAAGTGATGATGTCTTCATACATAATATGATTAAATAAAGAAAAACACTTGTGATTCATAGAATGAATGCAGCCCCTTTATGCTTTAATCTCACCCTATTGTACAAGCAAGCAGGGTCTCAGAGACAGGAGGAAGCTTTTGGTATTTCCATATCATTAAGAGGATTCCCTGTAATACCCCATTGGCCTAAATGTTGCTTTGACATATGGTTGAGAGCGATTCCCAGAGCTCACTATGGTTCTTTTACCACAGAAGTAAATCCAGTCCCTAGGTTGAGTTAATAGACAGTCACAAATATTTTTGGTCTCTTTTTTCTGAAAACAAATGTGAAATGCTAATAATTATTATTTGGCTGTAATCATTTCAGGTGCTCTGTGTTGTTACTGATCAATCTGATAAAAGAATTATCAATTTACTATATGTCTATACAATATAAACAAATTGTTAGATCAGAATTATAGTTCAGTATTTGCATGGCTCTGGTCAAAGCAGCTTAGTTACCCATTCAGCCAACTAATAATGCAAGAGTCAAAAACCAAACCCACAAAGAGAATTAGTCAACAGATCCATGTTTGAGCAACAGTGACCGAGAAGCTGGTTTTCTACTCTACATTCACTGACAGTAGTCAGTACCTGTTTCTTCAAATAAATCAATAAAGCTCTTAAAATGAGATTTTGACACATGAGCCATATATGAGACATTAAGTAGCAATGCAGGAGTTTATTTTGGTATTTAGTGGTCCCTAACACATTGCAATTAATCAAATAAAAAACCAAAAACAATTGAAATGCAATAACCCTGGGACATTAAGTTCCCAAAGAAATGGGCATGGCAAATGGACTACATTTATACAAAGCTTTCGATTCAATTTAGTTTTTCTTTATTGGCATGAATGTCAAAGAACAATATTGCCAAAGCTTAAAAGATAATGCAAAAGAACTTGTCCTACTGACCACTCTAAGCACATAAATACACTGATGGCAGAGGCTGCCATGCAATGTGACAACCTCTCATCAGGAGTGGTTAGGGGTTCAGTGTCTTGCTCAGGGACACTTTGACACTCTCTTTGAAGGAGCTGGGGATTGAACCACCAACCTTCCAATTACAAGGCGGCTCTACCCCCGCGGAGTCATGCCCCCCCCCTCCATTACACGAGTGGGTAGATCATTTAACAGAAATAACACAAACAGCAAAATAACAAACAAAACAAAACAAAAAAGCAGCAGGTGTTGATTAGCACATCTGTCCTGTAAGGTTTTTGTCACATCATGCGAGTAAATTTCACCAGGCGAAATCCTATTCCCACAACGCCTAAGGTCAGAACTCTCAAATTTGATGGCAATGGGAAGCTGAGTCTATTAAATCTTGAATTAATGACTTTCAATTGGTTTCTTAAAGAGGTTGGTACTCACAGAAGACAGTATATACCCACTTTTTATCCAGAAGGTCCATAAGAGGCCGGAGGACTGTCTCTGCATCCATGGCAGCGTTACTCCCTTTGGCTGGACCTTTCATCTGAACCAGCTCCTGGTTCATCTGCTTCACACAGTCCTCGATCACAGGTTTGAAACTGTGTGATGGAAAAAACAACAATCCTTTAAATACTTTGTTACTAGGTCCCATATTTTAGGCTGGAGCAGTGAGGTATTAGATTATTGAAAAGATATTGACATGGGTGTGTTTTGTTCAAGCTGAAATGTTTAGCAACGTGCTGTGCTCACTGAGCATGGTGCACAGCAAGAGCTCGAGTCAGTTATGTTTTGAGTACAGAAAAGTCTGCCAATAACTAAGCGTTCTTGTAGTACAATTTCTTTGACAGAACAAGATGTGAATGGAGATGTTAACCTTAATGAAAATGATCCAACACAGATGCACACTGAGTCAAACTAATGCTCACCTGCAGCCAAACACTCCGCTGAGCTCATCGAGTACCGTGTTGAGCTTATTCTGAAGCTCCTTTAGCAGATCACTGGCCTCTGCATCAAGCTGTCAGTGGAAGGCAGACAGTTACTACATCATTACACTTCATACTCTAGCCCACACTGACTAGAATCTCTGCCTAAACTCGGGTGGGGGTGCTGGGGTGGGGGAGCCGACAGGCACAGAGGAGAGGTAACCTGCCTCACTGGTGGCCTCCCACTCATTGTGCCTGCCATCTGTGCCGAGCGACGTTCTGAATACAAATGGCTGGCTCACCTCTGAGCGCTGCAATGATGACTGCTCATCGAGTCATGAGACATGGTGTCAGCAAAGAAGCAGCCAGCTAGTGGTCTTTCAAAATGAGAAGGAAGGGATTTTTGTGCACTGCTACACCAGTTACAGTAAAGATAGTATACCGTCAGGCAGCCTCGACATTGTAACATCCCAGGGGAATCAAGCTTACTGTCATATATACATAAATCCTTGTATCTACAGATGTTCTGATACTGTAATCCTCAGACTGACTTTTTCTGGACAAGAGGAACATTGTTACTGTAGGGGAATATACTGGTCATTTGTTTGTTTCATTTGAAAAATGTGCAACTTTTCAAAATTATGGTCATTATTCAGGAGATGCGGGTCTAACTAGATTAATATCAGTGACTATACTTTGCTACAAGTCTCTTAAATACATGTACCATGTGCCTAAATATTTATGGTGTAATGTATTGACAAATCAGACATGACATTTCAATAAACAATTTTCAGTACCAGCCTACACAAACACATTTGCAAAATGTATTCACAGCATGTACTGTATATAGTATGTGCCCATGCATGGTATGTGTTGGGTTTCTGTGGCACCATATTTATGAATGTGCATGTGATGGTTGCGCATCTGTGTACTGGAGCATGTTTTGAGAAGATGCATGGACAGATATTTTTGCTGTGTGTGTGTGTGTGTGTGTGTTTGTGTGTCAGTAACTGCATGAGTGAGTGCATCTGTATCATGTTTGTCTCAGTGCTTATGAATTACGTTCGGCATTGTACAAATGTCGAAATATTAATGTTTTTGATGGGGGTGGAGGACACACGTCGCTGAGGCTCAGTGCCTGAGATGGATGTGTGAGGCCAGGCACCGCACCACATGCATAACGGATCGTCACACTAGACCCGATAAGCTTAGCCATGGAGTCACTCATCGCACACATTCTAATGGCGGGGAAGTGGATGTGTACATTAAATCCTTTACAGACATTGTTATTCTGCAGACATACCTCTGCAAACGGAATAGTTTTATATTTGTGTGCGTGTTTCTTTTAATATACACACGAGTTCATAGTGCTGCCACCTCAATGGAAAGGACAGCAGCATGCATAATTTTTCTGTCACAGAGAAAATTGCCCATAACGTTGTTATTTTACTGTTTGAGTAACAGATAACATATTTTCAAGTGATAGCAGAAAAATACTGTAGGCCTTGGTCTTTTATCAGTTTCACTTGGCTTGGGGAAAGTTTTAGACTGGGCCTGTAATTTGCAGCCTGGCAGTCTCTGAAATTGAGATTCTCAGGCTGTTGTTTTTTTCATAGTTTTTTTTCAAGAACTCTTGTCTTAATGGCAAGTTTGGCACAGGAAATTCACCCCTCTTTTAGATAAACCAAGACACCTGTGGCATCCTCAGAAGAGAAAATTCCTTTCTCTCTCAGTGTGGATCATGATGCTGCAATCAAGTGTTTAAAGTGGTCATATTATGCTCAGGTTCAAAATGATATTTAGGGGTTGTACCAGAACAGGTTTTCAAGGTTTGATTTTCAAAGAACACCATATTTTTTTTGTCATACTCTACATTGCTGCAGCACCTAGTGTGTTGAACGCTCCGTTTAAGCTATAGAGTGATACATCTCACCTCTACAAGATCTTTGTTGGGAGTTGCACATCGGCAGTGCCTAGTTAAGAACAACTAGCCAATCAGAAGCAGAGTAGGGCAGGGAGAAACCGGAAAACACTGATTCAGTTCAGCTGTATATGTTGCCCTTACAAGCTTAGCAACATGGACTGGAGCAAGTGTTTCAGTGGTGAGTTATTAATCTGTAGCAAATTCATCTCTCATCCATAAAGTTATAACCAAGCTCTGTCTCTTCATCACATTAACAACTTTATGTCCATTGATTGTCCTGAGGGTAGCTAGTGCTTGGAAGCTGCTTGTCACAAGAAAGCAGAAGTAAAGGCTGGACTACAAACAAGCTGTTTTCAGGCAGTTCAGAGCAGTGTTTTCTGTGGGAGATGGGAACTCCCTGTGGGTGGACTTTGGGTTTTTTCACTTTGCAAACCTATTACATGCACAAAAAAGGTATCTAACTCAATAAAGGAGAGGGAAAAAGCCAATAAGCATACTATGACCTCTTTAAACTGAAGACTGCATTCCTGTCAGAAATACCTTTGTTCAAGTGTAGTCGCAGACTACCTTGCCAAGTGACGCACCTTTATAGTTTGGAAATATCAAAGATTTGTCTTCTGAAAGGTCAAAAATAAGGTCTTGGTGTAGCCCAGAAATGTGATAAAATGCTGAGAATTTTATTTACATAAATGTATATTGGGTACAAGGAATAGATTACGCGTCTGATGACTTTACTCTCCTTTTGCATTGTCACAAACTAGTTTAAATTGTCCATATGTGTACCAATAATACCACAAGAAATTCTTAGAAAGTTCTAACATTAAGTAACTGGCAACGTTTTGTATTATTTTAATTCAGATTTTTGCAAAAGAAACATCAACTTTGGAAACTATGGAGCACCGGGCTCCTCCATAGCAGATAGTTTCATTCAACACTGATGGACATCCAGAGTGTACAAACTCTCTGGCTGATAGCCTATCAACAGCAGCCCAGCTTTGCTCCCCTTTGCCTGTTTCAACAATACAATATCTACTCACTGACAGGTTGTTATTCCAAAACACAGTTTGTCCTAAACAATGCCAAGTAAATAAAGCTTTAGTAAACCACCATCTCTAAATAATAAAACACCCAACATAAAGCATGATACCAATCTGGGGAGATCAGTCCATGATGATTCCATAAATGTGGGCACTGTGTGAGATTATTGCTAATCTCTATTATTGGAAATGCTATGATAACAGCTCTTGGTAATTACATCGGCTCTCTGGGAGTTGATTGCTGATAGAAAACAATTCTGTATTGAATAGGATACTGTGCAGAGAGGAAGCTAAAGGAAAACCTTTACCTGAAATACACCATGGTAATATAATTTGTATTCAAGAGACATCATTAAAGACGTTCTTAAAGATAAATGTGTCAATTAACAATGCATATCTATAATTTTACTTTCTGAAAGCATGTAAAAGCTTCTGGTGTCATTATTTTTCAGACAATAATGGCCTGGGAGTGATCCAGGTCTTGATCTGCTAACTGTGGGGAGTTAGCAGCACCTCAGCCGAGGGCACAGCTGGAGAGATTTGTAAGTGTTTGAGAAGCTCATTAAACACGGTCTGAAAAATCCTGTTTGAAGCATTTTGTGGCTGCCGCCTGGGGAATGGATAGAGATGATCAAAAACAGCCAGCAACTTGGTGAGTCTCTGACTTTGTTATTTGAGTTGGGGGAAGGGGGTGGGGGCAAAAAACTAAAGTAAATATCTCACTTCCATATTAGCCATGGATAGAGAAGTGGCAGACATAAAAAATAGCAAGCTAAAAATAAAGATGAGATCGGGTGGGTTGAGCCACTATCCCCTGAGCGCTGGGGATGGTGAGCTCGAGCAGCCTGTCCAGAGGGGTGATGGGTAATTCAGATTCCGTATGCTCTGTGGCACATGCTGCTGGAGGTGTTGGGGGAGTGGGGTGAGAAGCATAGGAGCGTGAGGGGTGGTTGGAGAGGCACAGGGGGGAGGGGGCGTGCTTTTTCGTATCATTCGGTAAATGGTGGGAAGGGGTGTTGACGAGTCCTATTTCACACACCTTACAGAAGGACACAACCCCCTCCTCCTGGATACAGAGAGAGAGAGCACAGAAAGGAAATGGGGGGAAAACAGGAGACACAATGACAGGAGACAAAACGCAAGGCAAGACAGGCATTAGATACTGGAGAGAAACATGCGTGTAAGTCATAAGAAGCTGTGGCTGCTGCTTCTCAGGTTTGACTGACAGACTGACAGGGAAAATATTCAAAGGTGTTGCAAACCCAACACACAGAGTTATAGGGTTTTAACTCAATATTTACAAAAAGGCAACACATGTCGTATAGAAGGGGGATTAGGGGTGTGGAAATAATGATGGAGTACAAAGGAAGTTAGTGAGGAACTTTTGTAGAGTTAAAAGTTGAAATGAAGGATATTATCAAACTAAACTTCATGTCAGATTAGTCTATTAGATGGTTAACTACAGAACTGATGGGCGGATTACAGAACAATGCTGTTGGGGTCAATTCACTTTTACTTCATGTAAATGTCATCCGAATTGATAATTTACATAATCATGACACCGCATTTATTTCACAGCAGAGTGCTGATCTGAGGATGGAGGTTAAAGCCTCCATTTTAACTGGCATCAACCCTGCTGATTTGTCCTTGAGCAAGACACTGAATCCTTTGAAGCACCTGAAGACGCTGATCTTCAGCTAACCTTGTGGTTCGACCTTTTAGTGGGAGGACGATGCAGATTAATGGGGTATTGCATTGTGATTTTATATTCATATAATATATGCCCCGAAAAAAAATAAATAAAAAATCTAATCTCAATTGAAGTGAAAGTGAATTGCCTCAAAACTGAACACAGGCATAGCAGTCAGATACACATAGGTAGGTTCAGACCTGTTTGCCACCCATGGACTCAAACATCTTCTCCAGTTGAACACGGAGCTGCTGAATGTTGTTGAGGAGGATGCAGGGCTGTGAAAGAACAATAATTAATACAGTTAGATTGTTTTTCAAGTTACTGTACTAAATTTCCTTTATTTTTAAATGGATTCATTTATTTACAGCTACTGACCTTGTACTGTAACAGTTAGTGAGCTTGGGACTAACCCATATAATTGAAAGCACATTGCAAAACGTCAAACAGGCAAGAACAGTCAAATCCATCAGTTTTGATTTCCTGACACATCATCTATACAGAGATGCAAGGTTTTCTGCATGACATCGACAGTCAGCAGGGAAATGTAATACATAATACAACAAGGAGAGAAATGTCTGCACTGAATATGTCAGGCATTATCGATTCTCAGCTCCACAACAAGTTTAATAGATGACAGACATTAATCACACTGCTTTTTACAGAGACTGAGTTTTCAGTCAGTGACATATTATGTACCTTATATGCCTAAAAAACAACAAAATACAATGCCGAAAAATTATGATAGTGGTAATGGATAGTAGTAAAATGATAATTCCACGCCCCACAGGAGAAGGATGATTAGTGTCTTTCAATCCACAAAGGAGCCAATAGTGTCTCTGCGGCAGCACATAACGGTTTGCTCGCTACTAGATTTATGAGCGTAATCGTATGGGAGTGATTAGATCTGAATCTGAATAAAAGCAATGGAGATTTCTCTTAGCTACAGATTTCTAGCTTGATAGAGGCTGAAAAATGTAGAAATAAGGGTTTTAGATGTATCATCATCTATCCGTTAAATGCCAGGGCTTACTTTGATATCCGTAAGGACTGCAGATACCAATGAGGACTAAAAAGACAGCTATTGGTAGTGTTACAGGGATAATGATGTTTGAATAGGATGATGCTAAGCTAACAAGTTTGCAATTATTATCTGTATCAACAAATGTATTCATATCAACACTATGTCTTCCCCAACCTGGGGATGCCCTGAGGGTTGCCAAGATAATCTGAAGATTTTCAAATAAATTTTTATTACTTACTATTACTTTTGTCTTATTTGTGTTTTTCTCTAATAAAATATCTTACACTTTCCCATTTAGGTTTTTGACAAAGTAAAGTGATGCAAAAGCAACCCTTTAACAACTCATGTCGACCAGGGGTCACAAGTAGGCACTGATTAGACTGAGCCAGATCACACACAGGTTGGGAACTGCTGCTCTAGATCCTCATTTTTATTAATGTATGTTGCATTTTAGTGGTGGCAAAGACAGACAAACAGTATGTTCTTGGTAAAGATGGCTATGATGCAGCTCATGTGCTATATATGTAACATGTAACAAATTAGAGATTAATTTTAATTTGATGTAATCTTGCCACTGTACAACTCCATCTGGCTCATATTTCCTTTTTTTCCTTCATTCGTCTGTTCAGTCCTGGCTCGAGGAGGGATATTTTGTGTTTTCTCTGGGACAATTGTAATGAGCCTGTCAACACTGTAAAGAAACATCTGCCTCCTCAGCTAGTACCCTTTGTGTTATCTCTCACTTCAACTTGAAAGACCTGTGTGGATAATTAGACCACTCAGAAGGCTCTGCATTTAGTCATCCATCACATTAAACAATGGACAGAGAGCGCAGAAAATACCAATGACTTTCCCTATCAGCTAAGGGCTGTGGGATGAAAAATTGCATCTTGGTTAATAGAGACAGGTTGTTAAGTGCATTACAGAAGACAGGGCAGAGCTCAGTGACGAACAGACTATGTTGCTATCTGAAACATTTTCCACATGGTCTCCATGCAAACTGCTGTTAGAGACCGTCATCATGGAAACACCATCATCTGACTTACCATATTTGTATTTCAAACAAAAAAATAATAATTTGTGGACTTTGAGTGAGCACTTACCACATTCTCCTTAGTCAAATGCAAAGGAAAGTCCTTGGATATTATTGCAGCATATTGCAGAAGAACTTTGTTGATAGTCTGTAGGGGGGGAGAGAGACAGTTTTATAATTGCAGTTTGTTTGCTGTTCTATTATTGAATTGCTGGGACTCATTGAAAAAATCTAAAGGAGTCACAACCTAATAACAAGATAATATCAAACAGAATCAATATGTCACAGAGTCCCCTTAGATCAATGGCAAACTCTTTAACTGTGAGTTATTACTCCCTACAGGAGTATTAAGAGTTCGCTACGCAACATTTCCAAAGAACCTGACCTTCGCAAAGCGGCACATGAAGTGAGCCAGAGCCTGTGGGTTTGGGCACTCCAGCTTCTTGATAATCTCAAAACTCTGGTTTAGTTGAGTGAACACGTCAACCACCGAACAAGAAAAGAGGGCGTGTTCTGAGGTTTGCTGGAACTGTCGCGAGCAAAAAGAAGAAGAGAGAGGGACATGAGGTTAGAGGGATTGATGGAGGGATAAGGAGAAAGAGAAGGGACGGAAAAGAGAGAAAGGGACAGATGTAGAACCTCAGACCTTAAGACTTTTAAGCACCTCACAACAGTGAGACATGAACTAGGAGAGTGAAGACAACATTCGATTAAGCTCCAAAAAACCCACAAAAAAATCCTACACCCATATTACACAGTGCACAAACAGGTAAACACCTACACATTTTAAACTTCTTGTTTCTATTCTAAAAAACATGTACAGAACCACAGAAGACATAAAACATTATAGCTGTTGTAGTAGTAGTACTGACGAAATTGTGTAGAATAAAATGATTAAAATGCTTTACTATTACTATTTCAAACATCAGAACATTTTCACTTTATGAAATAAAGTTTCTGTGTTTAGCTGCAGTAAGTGTCATAACAAATTTGTATCTCTTCATTTAGACACATATGAACACAGACTCAGAAAAAATGTGTGAAGGTGAATCAGTATATTGAAGTAATTTCTGTGCCAAACTTGTTTTGTAAAGCTTATACTCATTTCCTCTCATTATTGCCTAATATCCCTCTGTGCCTTTTACTGCCCTGAAAATCATGTTTTGCTTCCTGTTTTTATCAATTTTTAATTGTGATGTCTCTGTGTGAGTAGTGTTTTTTATTGGGTGAAATGTTCTTTATCTGCCACACCGTCTTCCTCAAAAAGGTAAATCCAATCTTATCGGGCTGCTGTTGTAAACAAGAAAAGCAGTCCTAATTGGCTTGGTTGGTTTAATATAAAGTTACACATTGAAAAAATGCAATGCTCTACTCACTCCATCTTTCTTGTCCCTTTCCAGTGCTCCATTGAGGAAATCCATGGCAACATCCTCGTTCTCATCAAGCCACTGAATGACAAATGGCTCGAACCACCTAAAAAAAAGAAAAGCCTTCTATCATTTAAGAGTCAAATCGTG
This sequence comes from Lepomis macrochirus, assembly GCA_024633595.2. Lineage (NCBI taxonomy): Eukaryota > Metazoa > Chordata > Actinopteri > Centrarchiformes > Centrarchidae > Lepomis > Lepomis macrochirus. The sequence goes on from JALXJV020000006.1 coordinate 13,885,693, forward strand.
ATCATCACTGCCTGGAGCGCCAGATGAGTAAAGGTTTACTATATAAGAATAATTCCGAGACCAAGGCTTTTTAGTTATTTAAAAATTATAGAGGGACCATTGTATTTATGGGAGATCAATGAATATTGTGTTACACTCAAAAAGGTATCCTGAAAAGATTTTAGAGACTTAGCAGATTTCAGTGTGGTTTTGGCCAAGGCTGCAATTCATGCAGGCTTTGATATCAAGTTTCAGTTTGCGGACAGATTAGACTGAGAGGCTCAAGCAGAGGACAGCAGAGGACAGCAGAGGACAGGACAGGCCGGGACGGATGAGTTGGGCAAGGAAGTACATTTGTTTGTGGAATAATAATGCTATTCTGTCTGTTTCACTTTGCCATTTCCTTGTTTAATATAGTGCCTGAGCTTGTACCCAGAGCAACGGATGTCCCCCCAAAACTGCTTTGTACTCTGGCTAAGGGCATCTGCTACGGGAGGGAAAGCCAATAAATAAGGTGGGCGTGGCAACAGAGAAAGAGGAGACAGGCAGAAGGAAGAGAAGTGTGTGCGCGTGTGTGTGTGTGTGTATGATGTGAATGCCTCTGGAAGAATCAATCCTGCTAGAGATGGTGGTTGAGTGACAGTGCTGGAGAGGGGGAGGGTGAGTCATTACTCTAATAGACTGGCAGAATGGGAGAGGGCACTGCGTTCCCTGCGTGCATTATACGTGTTTATATTGCAGCAATCCCCACTTTGCTGAACATGATTATGCATGCACATTGCACAGTGGAAAACAGGCATATGTAAAAAGAGAAACAAAAACATGTTTTTAGGCTATAAATTTGTCTCCTCATCCAAAACAGTTTATGATTAGCGTGTTTAAAGGATTTTTGAAATAAACTGCCAGCATAGATCATACGAACATGACAATTTTACAGATCCTTTAAGCTACCATGAGTCATAGTGCTATATGTACTGCTCACACTGTTGACCATTACAGAATCTTTCTCCTTTAAAATTTTAGATGTATTTAAACTTATATTAAGATTATAAAGAAAATGTTTTTGCATGCAAAAATATTTCATCAGACTAAAAATCTCTGGAGTTCCACAGAGTTCCTTCTTTGGGGTCCTCCTTTTGTCTCACTTATGTAAATGATATTTTCTTGAGTTTATTAGTTTAGTGGACATACTTAGCAGCAGAAATCAACACAAACAAGAAATGTGTAGTGATGACAGGTGAAAGCAAACAAATGATCTGTACTTATATGAATTTGTTCAAAAGGCAGAAACATTTTGTTGTGAAGCAATTGAACAATTTGACATCTTTTACATTTCTCTCAGCTCTGAGTCAGTCAGTCTTTTTCTCTTAAATTCCTGTAGCTCTGTTTGTTTCAGCGTGGATATCTCAAGCAGCCTGTTCATGTTCTATAGTGCATCAGTAATCACATTCTACTATGTTAAAATGTGTGTACATGCTTATGTGTCTCTGCATTTACGTGTGTGAAAATGAGAGGACACTTACAGAGAATACTCAGGCGGAACACCCTTGAAGGCCGGCAGGTCACGGACATACTCATTATGGAACCATTTGACTTTGAAGTGAAGATTCATGTATTCAGTACTTTTGCATAGGCGGTGCTTGTCATGCTCTGTAATGTAGATTAAAATATGAGAAGGACACATGTTAGAATACACAGTACATTCACTGAAACCACTATTCTTAAACAGAGAAACTGTTTCAAAATGCTTCTCACTCATTTGAACACGCCTGGAATGACCAGAGAGCATGTTAAATTGTAGGGCAGCATGGTAACATCAGATTTTGAGTCTGTAACATTGTAAATGTGTTCGATGTGCTACAGACAAAAAACAGCACCTCCGTTTCTTTGAACTTGAAGTGTAGACACACTCACGCACACTAACAGGAATGTGAAAATATTTAATAAGCATAAAAAAAGAAGTGGTTGCATTTAATCTGAGTTTTTAACGGGCTAAATTTTTTACAGCCTTGAGCTATCAAAGAATAGGAAAATAAAACTGAGCCTGTGAATGTGTCCAGCTCCCTTCAAAAGAAAGAAAGCCCTTGAATAACTGCAAACAAACTGACACTAAAATGGATTAGACTTTCATGTCAGCTGACATGGCTGCTGATTCATTTAGTCTAGCTTACTGTAGACATTTCACAACAATTAAATATTTCTATGGGATCCCCTGGAGGAGAGAAGGGCGATGGTGCAAGAGAGAGAGTGAGGCAAAAAGAGACCAGGGGAAAGAAAGGAACCAATGAAGATGGATATAAGATGAAAGAGAAAACAATTCTTCAGTGGCAGTGGTGGGTCAACTAAATTGCTTTTGCTACTTTCCTGCAGATGAGATAATGGCACTAAGAACAAGGAGAAGAAAAAGAGGCGACGAGGAAACACCATGGCAGCAGAGAAGATCATGGGAGCAATTGTTGTCTCATGAGAATAAAATAGAGGAAACCGTCATTGCAACAAAGATAAAACAGAATATAGATGACAAGTCAACATCGCATGTGAAAGAGATTAAACCCTAGCAAAAGATGAGAGCAAGGCCCCACCTCCGACGCTGTATCCAGTTCTCTTTATACATTCACAGGTTTAACCAAAAAGCTGTAATTATACAAATTTAACCGAACCTTAAACAGAGCATGGCTCAGGAGGTAGAGCAGGTCGTCCACTAATCAGAAGCTTGGTTATCCTCGTGCTCCTCCAGTCTGCATGTCTAAGTGTCCTTGGGCAAGACACTGAACCCCAATTTTACTCACTCTCTGAGACTTCATTGTCTTGTTTTACTTTTAAATCCAACCATTTCTTTCTTATTTTGAGTTTTTTATTCATGCAATCCCTTTCTCTGTGGTTCAGGTATCCATTTTTGGTTTAGGATACACAGCGTTATCATTATCATAAATGGGACTAGGGATGTCACAACACCAAAAATGTAGTAGTTGATATCGATAGGTAAAGTACACCATGGAGAAGTGCCAGTTCATCGCAGGGCTGACATATTCTCATGTGTTTACTGACAGAATAAATGAAGTAGAGTAATTTTTTCATTGACTACAATGCAATCAGACTTCTTTTTGCATCCAGTGGAATTGCCCTGCTAGCCACTAGAAAGAATGCAGGTTTAAGGCATTTCAGCATTGGCTGCTCTTTTCAGATCTGGAGGTTCTCACTTGCTTGAGACACATTTGAGACATATTCTAATACCAGGTCTCCAATCCATCTCAGCTATATTGAAACAAGATTTGGCTATATCTGGACACAAGATACTAAGTCTTGCACACCTAAAGAAGCAGGGAATTTAAAGGAGTGGGATAGATTTTCTTTTCATTTTACAGCAGGTGCTTCTACATGGTGAAGAAGAAACAAAGACACACATATTCACACACTCTGTTGCAGCTACAAGATGCATGCATTCATGGCAAATCAAAGACATTTAAATCCACACGTTGCACCCTGGCTGCCGTGCCTTAATCCTGATAAGGTCCTTGCTTACTCTGATGAATAGTGCATCGCCTGCCAGCCTACACTGCCTTCTAAGCTCAGAGGAAAATATTTACATATGTATAATTAACATATTTACCTGTGAATAATGTATTAAAATACACAATGCAATATTTCACTCTTATAGAAAAGAATAGAAAAGATACACCACTCAAGTAAGTCTGTCATATTAGTTACTGCTGCTCACTTTAAACCTGCTTTTAAAACTGGGTTAGACTGCACTTTCAAATGTCATTAAAATGACATGGATGTGTGTGAACGTATGTGTGCAAACACACACATTCGTGTTCAGGTGTAACTTTACAATTGGGATCAACTTAAAATGAGTGTTATATTAAAAGCAATGTTGTGTATAGGTATCAGTGTCTCAAGGCTTAAGCATTACTCAGATTGACCGCATAACCAGATGGAACTCAATAGTGCTTTACCACATTTCACTGGAAGGTCTGACAGTGTTTGTATCCCCTGAGAAAATGTCTTGGATACATAGACGTGTTACTTTTCAGTGTAGCAGAAGCTGTGGGTGTGAAGATAAATACTATATCAAAAAAGTGGATAGTTGCCATAGCCACCATAGCTTATTACATAAACAGGGGCTTATGATTTCTGAATAACAGAGTTGAAGAATTTGACAATAAAAATGTAATCAAGTGCTAAACATGGAATACCGTGAAATCTGCCACAATATGGATGCAACTCAGAAAAAACAGGGTTTTCCCTAAAATAAGAGTTTTTTTTTCACCCCTGAAGTCAAACAAACTATAAAAAATATACTGCTCTGTTTTGGTGTTATTATGGGCATGTAGCTGTCTCTGCTCTGGAGGTCAGGGCTCCACACACACACATCAAAGAGAGTCCGCACTCAGCATCAAGCTCATCATCATGTGTGTTTTTGTGCTCGGCAATTACAGTGTACTTACCCTGTAAATTTCCAGCTAAACTGAGACTTTTTGAAAAGCTTTTCCTCTCTCTCTGTCTCCCTCTCTCTCTCGCTCTCTCTCTCTTTGTGTCTCTCACCTGTTATTCACCGGTCTTGTGCAGAGTTTTGCGTACATGCCGTGCTGCCGACAACTGCATGCACGTTGCAGTTCTTCGTGGGTCTATTTCAAGAAGCCGGCTATTTAAAAAATGATAAAATATTGTTTGTGTACTTCATCAACGGTGATAAATTATCCAAAAATCCCACGAGGTGCAGACAACTCGGCACAACACCAGTGATGCTGGGGATCCGCTCTCTGCTCTGTCTGTGTGAAAAGTGGGTTTAGGTACTAAAAGTACTTGGTTGGGTTTAGGCACCAAAAGTACTTGGTTGGGTTTAGGCACCAAAAATACTTGGTTGTGGTTAGGAAAACATCATCGTTTGGGTGTAGTCACAGAATCTGATAGGTCACAGATTTTGGTGTTACACCGGAGTGCTACATGAAAGCACACATGGTTGCGGGATTACGCTGCAATATTTTGTTCAGTATAAAAGAGCGAATGCAGCATATTGGCGGACATTTTTTCCACGTATATTGCGGAATCTCTGTGTAACAGCGGCTACTGTTTAAGGTTTTGCAAAGTCCAGCCAACAGCTGATATGAAAAGTCACACTGATCCCATCACCTTGCAGTTATTTTCTGTTGGAGCCCAACACTGGAAAATGGTAGGAATCACAACTTTCATCTACACCTAATCTTCATGCTTGCGATGGCTGAAATTGCAGAGGGATTTAAGGTTTCAACTGGATTCACCTGGTCAGTCTGTGTCACAGAAGGAGCAGGTGGCTCAACAGTGTGAATATTGAGCTGAGGTTGTTTTACTAGAGAAGACCTGCAGTCATTCTACCGCAGAGGCTGCTTAATATCTGAACAGAGGGATCCACTGTGGCAGTGCCACTTTAATAACTGAGCTGCCACTGCAAGGTAGCTTATACACATACAGGATGGACACACATATACACACATACACACACCATCACAGTGTGTCAACCTTTCTGCCCAAAGCTCTGACTGCACATACCCTCACTGTCACACACAGTCACCTAAATGCAGATGGAGGTCAGTTGGGAGACAGAAAAGTAGAGGTCAGCAGGTGTTGCTTGGTTGTTTGTTGTTGTTTGGTGCTGCCAGCCAGGTTATGTGAGCTTGCTGCTTGTGTGTTTGCAGGGTGTGTATGTGTGTTTCTACATTACATTGACTCAAACACATATATATGTGCTGCAAATACCTGTACATACACTACGTGATACATTTCCATTTATGATACATAATACAATACAAATACAATTACTTCTTGAGCAGAAGCTTTCAATTACTCACATAAACCCCATCTTCAAAAATATCAATGAGATATGCACATAAGAAAAATAAGTTTGGTGCATCTGAGTTAAGGAAATAGTCAAAAGTCATTCTTGTGGTTTTCTACAGATATTGTATTGTATAGACATAACATCTATGAAGGGATATGCATTTACTGAAAAAGGCTAATAAAGAAGTCCGAGCAGTCTTAAACTTTGTTATATATAGTGCTGTATACTTTTTAAGTTTTTTGTATTTTACAGTAACACCAATTTACTGTATTGACAATTTTGCAATTGTTAATACTAAGACTGTGGGCTAAAAGTATAGTTTGTTTTTTAAAGGAAAGCTCTTGGAAAATGGAACAGTACGTCCTCTGAAGAACATGTATTTTTCATGTACGCAATGTATATTTTATATTTATGTAACAATGTATATTTTATATTTATGTACAATTGTCATGGTGGTGGCACTAGAGTAAAGGTCATGCTCACCAAAGATATTAGGATACTTCCTGTAGAGGAACTTCAGTATTCACTCGAATGCTCATTTCTTGGAACAGCATGAGGACTATGCACCATTGTCTAAGATCAGATGCATTTTCTATTAAATACAAATATATTTTAACACACAATTTACTGAATGGAATGGTTAATTGTGCAAGCCAAATATTCTTCAATACCATTTTTCTTTCAAGCTTCGAAATCTGTGATATGAAGACAGAAATGTCTGCTGTAAAAGAGCTTTAAGTTCTTAAAAATCTTTCAAAACTATTTAGTTTAGGAGTCATCGAGCTCATATCCTCTCTCTAGTAAACTGAAGCACAGAGGGACACAGAATGTGCTTCTTTCCTATTCTAAATGAAAGCAAAATAATGTAATTTTCTATTCACTGGGCCCAATGTGATTGTCTGAATAGGAGAGAATTTGAGGGAAATTGGGTCACAAGTTCAGGTTCAGGTTCAGGTTCCTTTATTTATACTCGTAGGTAAATTACGTTCCAGAGAATTAGTTTAGGCTATTTCCCAACCATATAAATGATAACACCATACAAACAGAACAAGACACTAAAATTACACTAAAACAATCTACTACATCTTAATGCTAATCATAATATTAATCCCTTCGGAAACAAACTTGTTTTTATATCATTTTGTTGTACAGCGCAGTACCCTAAACCATCGGTTGGTATAGTTTCTAATACAATTTCTGCTGAAAATGTTAGCACCTACAGACATTTTTTTGTGTTTCAAACACAAGGCCTCCTCAAAAACATAATTACAAGCTGTTGAACTTTAATATGATTAATTTTTCACTCACTGAAGAACTTCCCTTTCATGACAGTAATTATTTTGTAAAGCTCAGGTGTCCAATTTTTTCAAATGCGTAATCTGTCACTTTGGAAGGTAAGTCAATTCATATTTATTTATATTGTCTCTGCAAGTCTAGCCTCCTGGGGTCCTCTTCATTTTGTCAAATGAATTGACGCATTAAAAATGAAAAAGCATTTAACCCTTGGCTGGTATTCAGGTCAAATTGACCTATTTCAGGTTTTTACAAGAAGAAAAATGGTACAAGTATACATTTATACATCTGAAACTCAATGGCCTTAGCTTATGATAAAACATACAAACAATTGATAAACATGTACAACAACAACAATAATAAAAATTAGCACACATGGTACTATGTTGAAGAGGCAGGCCACATATGTGCTCCATCTTCACTTTACACATAAGAATGTGATGAGTCAGACCATGCTGCCACAAAATAAGCATGCTTGTCTACTTTGCAAATCAGTCTGACCAATTATAACCCAGTGTTTTCCTGGTTTTATGCACGGCAAACCATATACGAAGGTGCCAGTATCATCCTGGATGCATTAACCCACACACACTTCACATAGTATCATGAAAAATCCCTGCTCTCTCTACATCACTGAACTCCCTCACCGCCCATTCCTATTATCCTCTCTCTCTATTTTCAGCCAAAACTAGCAGGATACCGGCTGCAACAGGTTTGAGTGTTGTATTGTTAACTGCAAGATACAGCAGAATTATGACTGTAATATATTTTGGGTTAAATTAGATAGTGATGATGGGACAACTTGGCCTTCATCTTTTTTTCAGAATTTCTTCCACACTACCTGTCTGCATTAAAATGGTTAATTTTCTTCCTATGCAATCATGCTAATGGATTGTGGCAACACACATTCACACCTTCCCGTTCCCGACTCTCCAACAATAGTATGCCTTGAGAAGCCAGCCTGATCTCTCGTCTTCATTTAGTGAGACATTTTCATTACGGGCCATTGAGAACGGCCCAGCTGTTCAACAGATAATGTGACTGACTGAGACGATAATGATTAATCACCACACCCATAATATTTATATTCTACTTCACACTTATACATAAATATATAAACAAATATATATATAAACAAACATATCACGTGTGCTTGAATGCGCTCTCATTGTCTGAACGTGTATGATCCAGTACTGCAGTAAGGTCATTAAAGTAGGACCATCATATCTAAGTGTGTGCCTTTGTGCCCTGCTGGTTGTAAACAGTAGCGGCTGTCCTGAGGGAGGCATAGGCTCAAGGTCCCTGGTGAGGGTGTCATCTTGTCTGACTCGGCCCACAGGGACAGACAAACTCACAGGAGACTCACTCACTCTTTGCCTCACTGATTTAAATGCTGTGGATAATATGATGATCTGTGGCGGCTCACGATAGCATTTCCATCCTCTAATTACCATTCAGAAAATTTATCTATAGGAGCTTGTGGTTAGACAGATTTGCTTAAGACAAAAAGCTGGAGGACCAGAATGGCAGCCATGGCCAGTATAGTTCTCTCTGTGACATAATTCCTTCATCTTGGCTTCTGACCCAGTTCTGTCAAAGGGCCTCCTAAGCTGTATCACAGGGCCCTACTGACACAGCTCTGCTCTAACACCAGAGCCCACAGAGACACTAACTCCTGTTGATGTGACACAAACATCTAATGCATTAAGACACAGCCAAACGTACAACTTACTAATAAAATGAAATGAAACTAAAGAGTCCCCTCTGGTTCAGTACAGTGAATCACCACTGTGGGGTTTTTTTGTTTGTTTGTTTGTTTGTTTGTTTTTACAAATTACCTGTTGAATTTTTAATCTGTATATCCATTTATGAGCAATGTTTATTTTCTTAATAATAACATATTGGAATTTCTTTAGAGATGGATCTGTGCATTTACAGCAATTTAAACCCACCAACAGATGGGAAAGTTGCAAAAGATCTTTTATACCAGAAAATAATCCTTTTAAACTGGGCTGACCACATTTAGTACATTTGATGGAGATACTTTATTAAGTATGTATGAGATCTGTATATATGAAGCATATAATATATAAATGCACAAGTTGCACTCAGTGCTTTGTAAGTCTCTATCAATATAAAAAGTTGTCTGCTGTTACGGAAGCACAGAGAGATCAATATTAAGGGTGCAGTGCTATGCTGAAAACTGTAATAAATAAATAAATAAATAAATAAATAAATAAATAAAAGGCCTCAATAACTAACAGTTAAAGCCTAGACTAGCTTATTAAAATCACACTGCAGGACAACACTCAACCTTTAGCCATGCCCCAGCCTCATAAACAACATATTTTGGTGGAAACAAACTCTCCTTGGAAAGGTACATTAATTGAAATTATATTAAAATATTCTGTGGAGTGAAGCTGTTCCAACAGGCTGAAGATGAGTTAATGGGCTGCTGGAGCATTGGATCTTTAATGACATGCCCCAGAGGCCACAGCCATTAAACAGCTATAGTGGATATACAGGATATACAGTAGAACTTCATTACAGATGTATTCTGGAGTTTAGAAGTAGCACTACATTTCCTTGTGTGTTACAAAATTGAAGTTATTGATATTAACTATATTGATTTAGGTGACAGAGGGCATCTCCTCCTTTTTTATCAGCTAGTGATACCCTTACCCTGATACTTTTGGTGACCCTGTCTGCCGGTGGTCCCCAAGAATGATTATGATTGATAAGTGTCTGAAAACTCAATTTACAACGAAAAACAATCTTTTTGAGAGTTTACTGTGTTATAGTGAATGAAAGAGTGATTTCAGCTACAACCATACAACCATATTCATTCACACTCTCACATCCTCCCTCTCCTTTTCTCTGGTTTCTTATTTTATCCTCTCTCTTTTTGTCTTTCCACCTACTTCTCTCTGTTGCTCTCTCTTCCTCTCACACATTCAGATTCACACAGAGGTGATAAAATTAGCAGCATCCATTCCTGCACCGCACCAAAGGCCTCCGAGCAGGAAGCAGCGGATGCATCAAAGACTTCATTAGGTAATGCACATGCACATGTGTGCACACAAGCTTGCACACACACAGATTCCTCTTTTATTCTCATTCATTCTTTCTTACTTACGAGCACAACTTAATGCTTGCACGAATGTACAGACTAACATGCCTGCGCGCACAGACCAACAAAACAGGACATTCTGGCCTGCCTCCTTCAGGGTTTTTCTGTCAGCTGCCCTGCCAGTTCTGTGTATCTTCTTATGTAAACAGGTCACTTGGAGTTACTTCCGTTCGTCTGAGTGAGAAAGACAGGCAGCAACCTAGACTGGCTCAGTATACCTTCTCTTACCACCTCATTATTGTCATTCATTGTCTAAAAGCAAACAGAAAATACGCACAAACACACGGTAGGATGCATAGGTCCACAGTATGCATAAACTACAAATGTGAGCTTGCATGCGCATACAGTACCCATTTGGGCACTTTGCTGCAGCTTTTCTACTAATCATTTTGGCAGACACACACACACACGTTAAGAACAGAGGCTATGACAGTGTTTGACAGCATGATGGGAGAGACAGGAAATGTCATAGTAGGGAATTAAAGAAAAAATACTCTTAAATACTTAATGAGTACTTTTCTTACATGATGGATGCAAAACATTAAAACCCAAGCAAAGTAACCAATTTGTAGCTAAGTTATTGTTTCGTGACTGTTCTTTGTGGAAAGCAGTGAGCTGTTAATAAAGTAATTAAATCACTTGCTTTCGCTTCTTTCTTTCAGATATAACCAATCATGTTTTCTTTTGTAGCTACAGATTTTGTTTCCTAGAGCTCTAACACAGACACACACATATGCATGTGCCAGGTACACGCATGTGTTAATGACCAGGTCAAAAAAAAAAAAAAAACTTAATATTTTAATAATTTACTTTAATACTCATTGAGCATTAATTTGTCTGACACAACACTCTACAGCATGGCACAATTTGTGTTACAATTTTTAAGTGAAAAAAACAACCATTTATCTACTATACAATCTGACATACAGTATATTAATTTTTTTCTGGTAAATTACTACAAGCAGCAATGCCATGAGGTACATTTTCAATAGTTAAACGATTTTTGATAATACATAATGTGACTCACATGAAATGACCACAACAGCACCATCCACTTGTAAAAGTGATATCCACATTGGTAACACTGCAGCAGTGTATTATGAGGAACTCGTTTCGTGGACAGGATAGTGAGGTATTAATGTCAATGTATCATATGTTGAAGAATTTTAAAGATGCACATAATCACCATATCCTGCGAAAAATACACTTTACTAACATACTTGGGATATTATTACACAGGTTCAATCAATAAAAGTGGGCTGTGCTTTCCAAGTTGGAACTGGCACCATCTGTTTTTTATGTGGTTTTACAGTCTGTACAGTAAAACACATTATGTGGTTTACAATAACACCGTTGTATGGTTTATGAGCTGTCAAACTCTCCTTCATTTAACTACTAGCCTGTCTCGACCAAACCAAACCTAGGACTCTGGCAGCCAGTAGGACCAACAAGAAATGAGCAATAATTTATACAAATTGCTCCTTGGAGGAGCTTGACAGTCATGCCCTCCTCCTGGCACGTGTCGCTGCAGGCAGTGATGTACTGACAAGATGAAGCAAGAGCAGGCAAAGCAGGGGATGAGGGTTCAGGCTCAAGGAGCGAGGAAGAGTGTATATGTGACTTACTGCATCTATGATTCCTGTCTCCTTTTTAATACGAACACCCCCAGGCAAAGAAACAAACACAAACACACTCACTCTACCCAAACCTGCTGTGACAGCAGTCACTAACACCCTAGGTGGCTGCCCTGAGTCAGATATGTACATATACACAAAGTCACAATTGTTCTGTCTCTCTCTATTATTCTGTTGATCTACCTGTGTATATTATAATATAATATATTATGGCAAGTCTTGCCATACAGAATAAACATGTGCATATTTTTCAATCTTTGCTTCTGAAACAAATAAAAAGTGTCCCCTAAGAGTCATCTTTATGACAACTTTTGCTGATGTTCTAAAAAAATCACATAATGTATATTCATTTTACATTTTACTAATTGGTGACAATGTTTATGTTGATTATTATATGATCTTTTTGGAGCTTTTTTCTTATAAAATTGTTGCAGCCAAAGCTCAGATTTCAGCGTAAAATAACACATGGTCTAGCTTTGCTATGTTTGTGACAATAGCTAAAACACAAAATACATCATTTGTGTTTGTCAGTGAGTTGGATTTTGTACAAAATCAGTTGGTTAAAACATACATTATAGAGGCCACAACTCTGTCAGTACAGAGTAGTACAGTTTCACAGAGAGAGCCAGATGAAACACGGTTGATGGGAGATGAATTTTCTAAATGATTTTTGTCTTTAGGGGGATGAGGAAATAAGCAACACTGTAATTATGACAGAAGGCAATTGGAGGAAAATATAACTTTAACAATACCAATTGTGCAAGATTGAGGCTACTGATAGTTTTGACTGCTGCCTCCTTTGTTTTCAGTAAATACTACACCAAGTATCACTGTTAATTTTACAAAAATAAGAAAAATGATACCAGTGGAATTGAGATTGGAAAAAAAATAGGATTTAATGTGAATATCAGTATACATAATTCAGACCTCGTATGGCTGCTTTATAGTTGCTCATTACCTCACCAAAGATCCACCAATGAATCTGTGCACACATACACCTATGAATCTACGCTGTCTCATTAAAATCTGATGCATGCGGACATTCATATGCATATAGCCCATACACATTCTACATCCAAAAAAGCAGATCACGTTTAAAACCCACCTCATTTCTAAAGAACAGAATCTATAAGCGTCATTCATGCATGTGTGGGCATATAGGTTTGCAGAGCCTTCACTTGGCCCAGCGTTGCCATAGCAACTGGAGATAGCTAAGCACAGAGGAAGCAGCAGGTATGTGCTGTGTAGGTAATGATAAATCATCAATAAGCTCTTTTGGTGCTTTGCTGCCTTTTCTCTTGCACACAGTTTAAAAGAACATTCCCAAACTTTGACCTCAATCCAACCCCAGCTTCTCTTACTGCTCCCTCTCAACCTTTTCTGTCATCTCTAAAGTTGCAGGTATCATGGCCTCTGTCATGCCTAGTTCACCATAGAGGTGGGTCACACGTTCAACCTGGCAAAATATGCATGAAAAGACACTGTTGCATCAAACTAAATGGGGCCATGACGACAAGTGGGGCCACGACGACAAGATAAGAGTACCACATTATCCCTTATGCGAGGTGCAATACATTTTCTTTTATTACCAAAATGATGTTGGGAATGGTAATCTTCTCCACCTATGTCAAATACAAAATGATTTCCTACACTGCAGCAAACAAGCATTTTGTCTGACTCTTAGTAATGTCATATTGCATCATTTCTGGGTAGCAAAGTTTAAAAAGCCTTGTAGCTTTTAAGATACATGATTGTGGTAAACTTTAGTACAACTTCAACACAAGTTCACAACCCAGGGCGCCACCCTGCTGAGTCCTTAAGTTCAAACACACATACAAACACACACGCCCAGCCATTTTAACATTCATTCACAACTCCAGTCCCATTAACTTCATTCTACGTTCCCCCTCCTCATCATATATCCCGGGACCCTCAGTGGTTTGACCCAGAAGCCTCCAACCTAAAAAAACAGCTAGCTCAAGTACCTCCAGGAAGCATCAGCAGCCTTTCGGGAGGTGAGTTGTAGATAGGGGGGGTGGGATTAAAGTCATAACCCACGTTAAAACGAGACACATCTGTCTTCCTGCCACTAGAGCGGATCTGAGATTTATTGCTTGATCACTGTGAGTCTCTGCTGCTCTTGACAAAGTATATACTAAATTATTGAAGATTACAAGAATGAATTACATTTTGCGGCATATTTACTGTTTAAATTAGATACAACATTGTTGCTACGGAATGATGAGTAATTAGTGATTGTGGAAGAACTTGATTTTTAATTATTTTGGTTCAGGCTAGATTGTAAATCACTTTTATATGGTGCAAATTCCTTTTTTTGTATGGGCTGCTGTATATCTAAAATCATTAGAAGTTTTGGGGATACAATTTCTGTGATTGTATGACTGTATAACTGTACTACTCACTACTACCTACCTACTACTTCCTACTGAAAGAAATGGCACACAAAGCTGCCCACTAGTCATGGGTTTATGTCTGAAACACGCATTTCCTCTTTCACCCCTATATGCCTAACTCAAATACTGAATTGTAACATTAAATTTCCTCATTTATTGCTTGTGAAAACATCTGGACCACATAGATAGCACAATACTGGGACATGCATGCGCGCGCACTCACACGCACACACAGACAACATGATAATGCTATTGGTCAATTGTTTATCTGGATTAAAAGAAGTCCCAGTTTCTCCATAATGATCAATAGAGTGTCATCAGGGAAGTGTAATCTAGATAGGCAGTAGAGCTGACCACAGACAGACAGAGCCGATAAACAACACTGTGACACCAGCCAAATAAACAGCACTCAGATACAAAGAGGTAAAACACAGTAACACTTATTCTTGAGTAGTTACACAGGAAGTAAAAAGATTTAGTGAATAACATAAGTAGTTTCATATTAAGTGGTAACTACTCAGTACCTTTTGTAGTGTAAGTGTAATATATTGTTCTTTAACAACAATCAATGAATATCATTTATTTTTATTTATCAGCTCTCATTTACTCCTTAATAGAAACAATGGCGCGCACACACACACACACGCACACACACACACACACACAAACAAGATATAATTGTCTTGGTATTACTGACCTTCCATTGCATACTTCATATCCAGGGCAAAGAGGTTCCACATAATCTCGGCACTGATCTTGCCTGCATTCAGCTCCTGTGGAAACCTGGTGGAATTGAAAAGGAATTCCAATCAGACTCATTTCCGTATAATGACACGCTCAACTGGGTGGCCTGATGGTTTGGCCCAGCCTCAATCTCTAACAAACAACTTAACAGATGTGCAAGAAGACATGGCTGGTGAATCTCATAATCTAATAATCCCCCGTCATTTCCAAACCTGGTAGAATTGGGGCGGAATGGTGATGCATGTACGGGGCTTAAAGACGAGATAAAATGCTGGAAGAGATGACACAGCCAAGGAAAGGGACAGAGACAGAGAAAGGGGTGGCAGCCCATCTGGCAAGTAATCTGCTATTTTGAATGCCTATAGATTTTCAGTCAAAGCTTAAATGTGTGATGTCAATGGTTTAATTAACCGTATCTTTAGACAGTGATGGGAGGACATTTATAGATGACAGGGCCTTGGCCTGAGAAAGGTCAATTTATCAGGAAATGTTTTACTTTGGCTAGACACTGCCCTGTTTCCCAATAAAAAACACATTTGTCCGACGATATCTATTGAAACAGTGATCATCTGCTCAGCTGGACACACTAATGACCAAGCCTGTACACACACAAAAACACACACACACACACACACACATACACACATACTTTCCATTTTCCCTCCCCAACATTTGGCACATCCTTTTATGGAGCAGAGGAAACACTGAGACTAGAAGGCGGATTTGTGCTCCCAGTGGCAACTAGACAGAAAAAAAACAAGAATCCCAGAAACAATTGCTCCCTCTTTTATCTCTATCACTCTCCAAATCTTTGTCTCAACCTTGGTTATTCTCCAGTCTCATCCTGCACCGACATGGTGCAGTGTAGGCGAGGCAGACAATGAAAAACTCTTCATGACAAAGATGAATGCAACATCAGCTGCTTCTGTTCAGGCCTGTAGATGGTTTACAATCTACTTCCATGTGATGACATAAATTATGTTATGTGGTTTGCAATCTGCATGATGAGTATTTCAAGAAATAATCTCTAAAGCTTCTTATCCTTTACACTTTTAAAAACACACTACAGCATCCTATTTTTTATTTCCAATCATAAAACAAGTTCTGTTCTTCTAAGTAAATATTCTCAGGACAGAAAAAATACTCCTTTTTTCTGGCAGCAGCTTCCATTAAAGGCAAATTCAAACTCCACTCCTGGATTTATTTTGAAAATGTACCGCAGTTGCTGTTACTCTGGAACTTGACCAGGGGAATGTGGAGGAAATGGGCATGAATATTGCAAATCTATCATTAGACAGTGTAGGATAGAAAGCTCTGGGCATAAACAGAGTCTTAATAAGCATCGTAAATCAGCAAGAGGAAGGAGAAAAGGAAAAAGGGAAGGCGAGAGTATG
Organism: Lepomis macrochirus; assembly: GCA_024633595.2. Taxonomy (NCBI): domain Eukaryota; kingdom Metazoa; phylum Chordata; class Actinopteri; order Centrarchiformes; family Centrarchidae; genus Lepomis; species Lepomis macrochirus. The sequence goes on from JALXJV020000006.1 coordinate 13,902,102, forward strand.
AGAGGATATGTATGAGCGAGACAGAAAGAGAAAACTATGCTTAATCTTATTTCTTCTAGGGCGAGCTCCACTCCATTTTCTTCAGGTCGTGTAATTTATTTGATTTTATTAACCAAATCATCGGCAGGACGCAAATACAAATGTTCCGCACACAACATCATCACCACAACCAGCCCTCTATCCCTTTTTTCTGCAAACAAATCTCTCATCTGTTATATAATTCAGCAACACTGTGTTCCCCTTTTATCCATCCATGCTATGGCTCACCATACAAACAAAGCATTTTTTACTGTTGGCTTCTTTGGCTGCCTCACAGCCTTCTGGCAAAACACTGCACTCATTCATGTCTCCAGAATCTGTAAATGCATTTTTCAACTTCACAGGAGCTGATGTGCAAGGAGGATTTTTGTTTTCCCTCACATTCTCTAAAAACAAAAACTAATTTATGTTAGGTATTACTTTCGGAAGGATCTCCCTCTGTCATCTATTTAATCCTGTGTAATGAATAATGAAGCCCAAATTTAAGCCAGATAAATAAATGAATACAGTAAAAAATAATAAATATTGAACAAATGAGTAGATATTTAATCAGGATGGACCTTATTAAAGACCCAAGCAATTAATTATCAGCTAGTTATGTGTTTTAATAAAACAATATTTCCATATGAAACACTCCTTTCAACCTGTACAAACAACTGTAACTTTAGAGTCACCACATTTATGTCCATTTGGTAACGACTGGTTGGGCATAAAGCATACAGCATGAAGCTTTAGAGCATGCACAGAAAAATCAGCCTCATGGCTTGTTCAGTGTATAGTATGGTCATTTATACTTTTAAATATAAAGAGAATATGCAAATTATTGTTACATGCAAATGCAATGTTTACACAATGTTCAACAATACATGTGTAACGAGAATACCTGACTGATCACAGCAACGGCTGGCATAGCAACGAATTACAGTAAGTACACTTGAACACATATTTGACCACACTGCTTGGTAGAAAATATGTCTAATATAATAAAGAAGTACATACTGGTTAATGACTGGGGTGTAAGCAGTGCGGTCCTCATCGATTACAGACACCATGAGAGTGATGAGTTTTGGCCAGAATTCCAGGTTCTTTATTGACGGACCCTGCTCCTCACGGGGAATATCCTGCTTCCGGCTCTGAGGAGAAGGGCATAAAGATGGTGGGAGTCAGGAAACAGTTTGATTGTGTGTGAGGGTGAAGAAGCTGTTCCGTTGATGCAAGCAAAATAAGTTGCCTGAGATCACAAAGAAAGCCAAACAAAGACGGTCAATGTACTTAATAGACCTTTCAACACATTTATATATTCTGTATGGCATGTCATCATGTTGTCTTTTCATGACATTTTAAATGCAATTGATACCATACTTGTAGTTTATTGAACTGAACTGAACAAGAAGTACAGAATAGGACGTTAATATTATTGCAGATATTAACAGTGTAAGGACTATAAAACAGACAATTGAAAAACTCTATAATGAGGCCTCAGAATTTTTTAGCTATAATGTATAAACGTTTTGTGATTACTGAATTTATCTATTACTTTTACTATTATAGATATAATAGATTTATTTATAGGCATCAAAAAAATACGCTCACTGTCTCACTGTTTTAAAAGGTTGTGTCAAAGCTGCTGCTCAACAAGTGTTTGCTGCCCTCAAAATGCTGGGACCTGTAGTGTTAAAATGCACATGCTAGTACCTCTTTTAATGATGTGTGTTACTGAATCAACCAGGACTGAACTTTTAAAAGCATTGTCACCCTCCACTAACATGTTTTGTGTGGATGTGGGTGTGCGTCAAAGTGTGTTGCAGAAATCTCTGTGGCTGTCCCGGGTTGAAAGGTGTTGAATCTAAAACCTCTCACTGACTCTACCATCTGTTCACCCCACACTGAGTGCAATCACACTGATCTGTGACCGTCTTCCGCTGCCATGAACAGGTTCCACAAAAAACGAGCAAGGCCACAAAAACACACAGCCGAGTGCAAATACTGGAACAAACTCAGCCATAGCGATAAAGCCGTATCATATACAGACATGACTGAACACACCATGATTTATGCATGCTGACAATGACAAATAAAATCTAAATATAATGTAACTCTGAGTAAAGTGAAATGTATTTCTGATGAAAGGAAATTGTGTTAAAAATGAAACATGTTCAAATCAGTTATTGAATAATTTAGGTTGAATTTTATAACAACCTATCTTTTTGGGCAGTACACAGAAGAAATGTTGTAGTGTGAGCTGTGGAAATGGTAATGCAACGTAAGTCTATTTATCATCAATAAAATCCTTAGAATCTAATCTGTTACTACAATGATGACGTCAATTCTTCTTTTAAATATCTGGTGAATATCAAGGCATTTAATGCAAGGCGTGTCTTGCAGACACTGCACTGGAAGAGCTACAGAATTTAATTTCACAGGAACATGAAACATAGACAGGGCTTACAACTGATTCTCTGACAATCAGTCATGTCAACCCAGAGTTCACTACTTTAATCATTTGGGTTTGGGGCTGCAAAAGTTAAGTCTATCATCTTATGTGCCATGGTCATGACAACAGATTACAACTCATTCCAAGGGAGGCTTCATCCCAGGCATCATATTGATCAAAGGCTCATGAATTTCTAATTTGCATATTCACTTATGTTTGCTATGTAGCAAGACATGAAAAATGCTCTGGTTTCCAATGTAGTGGCAACTGAGCTTTATATGAGACAGAACTCAAAGACTGTGTTGGGACTTGCAATTTAAGATGGACACATGTTAACCTGGGCTCAGAGACACAAAGAGTAAATCATCTACAGTATGTGGAAGAATAGCTGAGAAAGTAAAACAACATTGATCAACAACGACATTGATCATAAATTAAGGCAAGCAGCTCCAAAGACAGATTTGCTCGGACCATTAATCATGAAATTCAAAACACTGAGACGCTAACAACTGATTACCAGTGAAAAGAAAATGAGGAATCTATGAGCAGTAAGAAATAGTCCTGCAGTCTATTTTGGCCCGTAACACATAGTTTATGAAATTTCAATAGTGATAATTACTTCAAGGAGAAATGTATGGTCTGGTATGGTCGGCCAGGTCCATCAGGGGAAGATATGCTACTACATGCAGAAGGGTAAATTTCTGTTAAATTAGATGCATGAATAATGAAGCAAATATCTCTGCAGGAGGTGACTCAGCTATGCAAAACCTGTCCGTGTGTGTGCGCGTGTGCTAAGCTGTGTGCATGTATGAAGGACACTGAAGGTTGTCATCCCTTCCAAATTGAATGCAGTAAGCATCCCACTAAAATGTAGTGTAGAATCCCTTTGCTCATCTGTATTCACCTCAAGTAAGTACAAACACATTGTTAAAGGTGATTAAGTAGCCTGCTGTCTTTTTACAGTTAACAATACACACATGGGCTTCACTCTCAGTTCTACTAGTATGTGAATACTGTACTGAACTAAGGGCACAGTGTAGTTTCCCACTACTTCCAGTGCACAGGGTGGTGGGGACACCAGCAGAAATACTCATAGCAGGGTATCACTCTCTCTAGAGGGTAGCTGGTGGTTTATGTTTATTGTTTAGCACTTTCAGTCCCTGTGTGGGAGAAATCAGTATTAGCATACAACTTGCTCCTCATCAATTCTCGCAATGTGACACAAATTACACAGTCTCTGATTGAAGGATGCTCTCGGAGAATGTCATCAGAATCCCAAATGAAAAAGCCATGGGTGGAACTGAAGCTGTTGTAATGCATTTTAAGGCTCAATAAAAAAAATAATTTGCATATGCACATATGGTATGTATGGAAAAAGTCTGAAAACAAAACAAAATATTCTTCAAATATTGTCAAATGGACCATTTGGGTATTGCTGGCAAATAGGTGATGATGTGAATGTGAGAATATTTGAATTACTTGCTCAGTAACAAGTGGCTTCCTTTGTGGCTCTTATCACAAACAGGCACAGTGGATCCCTGCCTGTGCGCGCCTGTCAACGACCCATCCTCCCTCTTCAAAACCATATTGCTTCTATTTATCTGTCTACTTATGTATTAATATTTACATAATGCATCCACATGTGTGCATATATGTGCATTTCATAGATGCATGTGCATGTTATCAGGCATTTCTGGCCTGTGAACCATCTTTGTAGTTCCAGATTCCTTCACAGTGGATGAGCCAGAAAGGAACATAGGTTGGTTTTTCCTTTTGCCCTTTTCCATGATTCCTTTGCCCTCTTTCCATTTCCCCTTTATCTTGCTTTGCAAAATCCTCCCTTCTCTGCCACGATTCCAGAAACTGTTAAGCTAGAGTCCCCCTGCCCCTCCTCGCCACAGTCATTTTATGCCCAGGCAGAAGCAGAGAGCTTTGTTGTTATGTTATGCAAGATGCCTCGTTGTGGCTGGGATATTTCACTGCCTGCCTGGCCACCGTGTCAGCTCTTGTGTCGCCGCACTCAGTCACTGTTAGCAACTGGAGAATTGGGGTCTGTAATGTTCTGTCTACTGAGTCAAAGGCTACCTAGTGTGTGTGAACATAATAATTTATAGTCACTGTGAGATTTGCTTTGGGGTGAAGATGATGCCTTTTTCTTCTGCCGTGGAGGAAACATTGATGCAGAGGCTGTCAATTGTGAAACTGTGGTGGACGAAGATGTAATTAGTGAAAGTGTCTATCTCTCCAGTTTGGTAATTGCTTACAACCCCTCAGGCTGTTTAAACAAAGGAAGCTTATTATTCAACTTCTGAGCGGATTGCACCCATTATCTTAAAAGACATTATCTTCTGTGGTGTGGAGGCCATTTTCCTTCGGAAGTAAATCAGGCAGAGCTGCCTGTTTCCTGATTATTTACTCAGGCAAGGCCAAAGCAACAAAACTCGCACATGGAAATCTCCATGTGTTTGGAGAAACAAACCATACCTGAGGACTGGGTGATGCTGTTTCTCTTGAAAATGTTTATACGTATTTGCTATGTTGAAATCTAGTTTTGGTGCTCATTTATTATCCATCTGGACATTTGAGATCCAAAAGACCCTTAAACAGATGAAGTGATTTGCATCATGTCAGGGTATGGTTTGATTTCTGTTCGTCTTCTGTTTTATTCAGAAGTTGAGACTTGTCTCCATGTCTAGCTTTGTTGGTCAATACCCATCAGCGTCAGTTTGTAATGCACTGGGGATCCCTATAGCGTCATAGTTCAACGCAGTGGGGGATGCCCTTTAGCGTCAGTATTTCACGCAAAAGGTAGGTATTTGATATTTAACAGAAAAGACTAAATAAGGAGGGGGTTGGGGAGGCACAGAACCCAGACTTTAAACCAGTAGACCGGTGTTCATGTCCCATGTGAAACAAAAAGTCAACATAAAATATTTTTATTTTAAGTTACACAAGTTACGGAAATTGCGTACCTTACGCAAGTGACGTTAGTTAACTTACGTGTTAACTGACATTCGTAGTTATTTCAACCAATACCACGATTTTTTCCTAACCTTTCCTAGTCCTTTTTGTGCCTAAACCTGACCAAATTGCAATGTTTCACAACTTTAATAACGTGCTGTTTCAAAATGGCATTTTATTTTTAAAGTCTGACTGGACGTTGTGTATATATTGTTGCTAAGCGTTACTAACTTGACTGCAGAGCCTTAAAAGTCTAAAAATGATGCTAAAGGGGTAACCAGAGAATTTAAAAGAGAGGCCAAAGGACCTTGACCAAGTGTCAATATGTGACAAATTGGGATCTTTTGTTACCCAATTGGATACTTGCTTTTGGATTTCCTCATTTAGTTTGGACCATGCCACATCGTTTGGACTGTCTTGGACTGGCCACTCTTTGCAAGTGTATATGCCATTTTTTTAATTAATAATGAAACTCAGCTTGCCATGTTCTGAGTCTGCTTTTGGGTCCTAAACCTGTTTTTGCCTGAGCACATGGCATCCCTTTTGACACATCATTTAAGTAGTTAAGTGCTGCCTGATGCTTGGCTGCGTTTACATGTCTCTTCAACGCCAACTCTCTCTTTCTTAGAAGAAGCCCTTAGTAGGAGTGGCCCTGAAGTAATACATGTTTTCAAAATTAATGACATTTTAAAAACTAATAAAAGGAAGGTTTTTCAGCTATTCTCCTTCATGATTTTAAGCGTGCTCCATCACCAAGATTAAACAGCTTACATATGGAGCAATGGTGCAAGCTCCGTTCTGATTTGAGTTTACACACTGTGTGAAGAAATGCAGATAATTTAACCAAAGAACTTTTACAACTGCACAATTAGCAATTGCAGTTAGTATTGATAGTCAGGTTTTTTAAAAATTTGTGTTAAGATGTAAGATGTAAAAATGATTTACATCTATTATCGATATATCAATTATTCTACATATTATTTTTTTATTACTCCATTCATATTTATTCATATAAACAATTGTTCCAAAATAAATATCAAAAACGTGTCTCATTGTTATTTCAATATCATTCAATCATCATCCAGTAATAGAGACACACTATAATAATGATAATAGCAGCATATATTATTATTATTATTATTATATTATTATTATTATTATTATTATTATTATTATTATTGTTACCTTCATCTTTTTTGACACAAAGGAATGCACACACAACTATAGTAGAGTTACTCTCATTGCTCAACCTGCATTTTAAATCCTGTTTGTGTATGATTTGAGGGTTTTAACACACAGCTAAATCGAAATGACAGGTCATTAAATGTTGGAGTGACACTTTTTTAGTGCGTCACCACATCTGCAAGATCTAAAGTGAGGAATCTAGAGATCTCAAGATCTGACAGTTGTTGTCTTTGTAGATAATCTATATGTGAACCTGTGCAGGAGCAGAGTTCTGACTTTAATGGGCTAAAAAGATTGGTTAGTAGTGATAGTCAAAACGATCTGAAAGCTGTTTACCTGGTCGAGGAGTTGGTTGTACAGTTCATGACAGTTATCAAAAATGTATTTGTATGTGGAGTCCAGACACGCTTTCACGCAGTCCTTCACCACCATACTGGCTCTTGGTGGACTCTGGAGCTCTTGTACCTGCACACACACAGACAAATACACACACTTGATTAAAATGTTTTCCTTCAAGGTTAGGTTCTCTCCTAGGCCTCATAACAGTTTATACTATATAAAACTATAAATTATGTTAGCAACCCAAATCAGTGACAGTTACAGTGTCTTAAATCCATTTCTATGTACAGTATCGTCCATCATTGGAGTGATAAATTAATGATATCATATTACATGTTTGAAATATTAATCCAAGGATATCTCTTCATTGTGGAAAAAAGGGCAACCTTCTTACATCTATTATGTATAATATAAGTTGACATGTTGCCAGACTGGCATTTAGATACACGTACAGTATATCGTATAATAACACAGTAGCTGCTGTGTGTGAGCAGCAGTGTGTAAGCTCAGCATGGACATGGCAAAGAGTGAAAGCTCTGATAACCTAAAGTGACAGTTTTCATTCCTTTGCTCACAGCTGCCATCTTAGCTATGCCTCAGTGGTCCAGCTGTACACCCACACCCCTGCCAAAACAGAGCTGAACGGAGCCAAGCTTTTCATATAGAAGAAGACAGGTCAAGACAAGGCATACTGTTGGGGGTTGGGCGCATGGGGAGGAAACATGACAGACCTGCAAGCATTATAAATATAGAGGCTTACTGTAGTTTCCAGGTCAACACACATTACACAAACACAACCACTTTGCATCAGCCTGCAGTCAAGAAATTGTGCAATGATAAATCGTTTGGATTTGAATGGTCAGTGGTGTTGAGAGGGACAGGCTTTCAAAAATCATGAGTTTGAATTGATTTCACCTAAATGAAATCATTCTGGGTTTATGTTTATAATTGAATGTGATTTTAAGGGCCATGACCAGTATTGAAGGTGTCTCAGTCACTCAGTCAAGGGCACTTCTGTTATATGAAGATTATAAATGACACATATTTTAAACATCAACAAAGGTTAGTTAGTGCTATGCTCCATCATAATTTATTATAATTTGTTTCTTTCAATGACTCTTAAATCGAGTACCATGCTCCCAAATCAGCCTTCAACTCATACCCTGCCCATACAACCTACACACTCTCTCACTCACACATGCACACACACACCTACACACACACACACACACACACACACACACACACACACACACACACACACACACACAAGCTACCTTCATCCTGAAGAAGGTGATGCTGGTCAGCAGATCAACAGTGGACTTCAGGTCTTGCAGACGCTCTGGGTTTCCTGCAGGGAAATTATCCTGGAATAAGAGGGAGGAGAAATAGGAAAATAACATGATGAGAGAGGACATCTTGGTGAAAGCAGCCTTTTAACGTCAAACATCCCCACCCGTAGCATCACGTTTAGGCCAAAACATTAAAATTGATTGCAGAGCAATGCCTAGCAATCATAACAAAATGACTGTCTGTCTAATCGTTTAGTGGACAAGGGAGGTCTCTGCTGATGAAAACCTCTATTTCGGGGACCATGAAGTCATCAGGCAGTGCAGAGCACCGTGACGGGGAGCATATAAAGCCCTGACAGCCCTGAGGAAAGGCATCGCTGCCCCATACATTATCCTACTTCTACTCTCTCAGTGCGTTGCCTCAGATTTTACCTGTTTTCTATCCGTCCTCCACCTGTCGATAAATGGAAATTCAGGAAATAGAAACAAATCTTCCCAACAGCCTGTAGGCTTGACAGCACAAGCACAGGCGAGTCAATCTGAGATCAAAGCCGATCAGCAGAAGCAAAACTTGAAATCCTTTGGACGTGAGCAGCATAGAGGTTTTTATTGGGTTGATAAATGATTCAAGGTGACCAGTTTTGGAAGAAAAGGCCTGGAAACTGGTCTCAAAAAACAACCAACAGAGTGGAAGAAAATGTGGATGGGCTGTTAATGCTTTACAGACAGTCAGCTGTCTACTGAGAGCTTGTAGTTTATTTCTCTAGATCCATGATTAAAAGGAGCAGTCTAGTTTATAGGTGAAGGTATAGTCCCCAATAAAGGTAAACTAAACTGCTTCCAGGTGAGCAGGCTTGACACACATCCTGCACAAGTAAATGTGGACCAGTTATACTATTTGGCTGCTGATGAGTAAAAAGAGAAGAAAATCAATTTTGAGCTGTTTTATTTTATTTTTTTCAAACAACATGCCATCCATCCAGCTATCCATCGTCAACCACTTATCCTGTGTACAGGGTTGTTTACGATCTAAAAGATTGTTTTAAAAGTGATATATTTAAGAAGCTTGAGCATCCTTTTCCTCTTGATGTAAATCCTTCAATTACAAGCAAAGAAAATTATTTTCTTGCAGCTACTGTACACCAGTGTAGTGCCACTAGTCTCATTCATAGCATGGAGCTCACATGTGCCATCAGTCACTACCCTTTCTCTCTCTGCTGACACTAAAATTTCTCTTACAGTAACCTCACATATATGTAGCCTTCAGAAACAAGTGAAACCATCAGTCCTTCTGAAACATGGATAATATAGCATCTACTGCAACCTTGAACATTGCCATCTACACCTTTTGAACAGAGAATACCTCCTGAACAACATAGCCCCCCTCCCTTGCGCCACAGTGCCTGCTTTCCCCCTTTACGTCACCTACCCACACAAGTCCTGTGGGAGCGAACAAAATTCGAATCGCTTCGGTAGTTGTGGAACTCCAGTAATGTTAAGTAGGCGGGCAAAGTTATTTTATTTACTTTAAACATCACATGTTTCTTTTCTCTTTAATACAGATGATGTTGAGTCATTAATAAATTAGTCATGACAAAACATTTTGATAACCGTTATATTTTTCCATGAGTCCGCTATATTAGTTATTATAACATTATCTAGCTTGTTTAATAGCTGGTTGAATAGTAAGTCACCCACTACTACTAACACAGCAACAAACCTATGTGTGAACTGATAGTATGCTAGTGTTGCAGATCTACCAGTGTGTAGGGTTTTGCTCAATATGATGTTACGTGGCAGATCAATGCTGCAGTTGAATATCTAATAAGAGACACCCTCTGTCCCAGATAGTACCTGATACTGTAATATAATATTATGTGGAGGATGCATGATAATTTAAAAAATATAATATGACCATGTGGTGAATCTATGAACCTAACTCATTTTTAAACAACCATTGTTTTGTGTTGTTGGGCAGATAGAAAAACAGACATAAGATCATTTTTCCGTGCACCAAAACACCAAAGTAAGAAAAAAAGGCCCCATATTAAGGAGATTTGGTAACATCATGGTCTTCATGCCACTCTAATAATAGTAGTAAATGACTTTCCTTGCGGTACACATATCCTATACAAGCAAAATTGTGGCTGTATTATTTGTGTCCCCTTCAAAAATTGTTTACTATCCCTCCCAACTTTATGCCTATGCTACTGAAATCTCTGTACTGAAAGAGATACATAAAACACATTTTATATAGTTGTCATGTTTATTTTGGGTGTACGAATTACAACTGTGTTGTGTGAAAACAATTAAACCTGCATTTTGATTTTGTTGCTAAAATGACATTCTGAAAAATAAAGATATCCAATCCACTAAGGCCCCTGCTTTCCTCAGTAATGTCAACCTAATCTATGCTTTCTTGCTTTTCCAGTAGAGGCATTACCACCTTTATCTAGGAGAGGAAAATCACCCATGAAAGAGCTGAAATAGCACAGGAAAAAACTGTAATTTTGACTACTATCAGTCTGCCTTTCAGTGATAGTGGACTGAGTCTACTTGGTTTTGAAATTAAATGCTTAGTTCAAATTGCACACATAATAAAATCATAACCATTTCTAAAAAGTGCTTCACAGTGTAGCATTTTAAATATGTTAATTAGTGGATTTTCCAACATCAAAAGGTAATCTAGTGTAATTATGGTGACTGAAATCAAGTAAAGTCAAGTGCTCATTGACACTCATTATGGTTGCTGCAAAGGAGGAAGGTGGGTTCCTCACAAAAAACAAATGTCTACATACAAAATGCCAATCTAATTTAATAAAGCAAATGCGATCATTATTGACTACATAAAGCAAGAAGCAAGTGAAAGTATCTATATTCTAATTAAAGCTTCAGGCAGGGAAACAAAGTTTGGGACGCAAAAATAACTTAAAAACAGCATGTACCTGTGAAATGGTAAAGCAGTGCTTACACAAGAACTCAAAATTCTTTCTAAAACCAGAGACAGTGGTGTGCAGACAAACTTTGTCTACCACTGACAGCTACTATGTGTCAATACACAAAGGCCAGAAATGAGAAACTCCAACTTCATCAGCAGAAAAACAAAGGGAAAAGAAACAGATTTATTGCCCAGAAGAAGGCAAGCATACTAAAAAAGTAAAGCATCCATCTCTGAGCCAAAAGTAGAGACAACATCAGCACTGCCTTCCATAGATGACAGAAAGTCCATTATGAGATGAGACGAGGAGTGAGTGATGCTGATGAGCTTTTAGTTATTTGTCTTCATTCTAGTCTACATTGAATATTTTGTTGGGCAGGTGCAAAACTCCAAAGCAGTAACTGTGACTATATATATATATACAAAGACTACATATATATATATATATATATATATATATATATATATATATATATATATATATATATATATATATATATATATATATATATATATATATATCCCAGGTCATGTGCACGGTCTTTGTACAGCTTTCGTTTTAAAATTTATCAAGTAATATGTCTTTTTATGTGATCAAATAGTGGGCTGAATGATGGCTTGATGACTCCAACTGTTATGTTTATTATACCCTTTGCATATTAGAGAGGCAGCATGATGGCTATAAGAGTTCCTGGTCAAACACCGGGCAACAAGTGGAGCGAGTGCAGGTAATCATGTGGAAAAAGAGATCAAAAGCAGTCATGCAATGATGGGCACTGGACCTCAAACTGCCACAGGAGCACTGCACTGGTCACCCTGCACACAAAGCCATATGCCACAGTGTATGTGTCTGTATGTGTGGATCTGTGTGTCTATTGAAGTGATGATATATAAATAGTACACTTACTGGGTATACATTTTAGTTACATGTATCTCAGTTTGAAGCAGCTGCTGTAGCTCTTCTGCTTCATCTGGGCTGAGATTTAGATATAATACAACACTGTGTTTCACAACATATACATGTATATATATGGTTATGAACAATGGATATCAGTGTTTCCTTTCTGTTACTTTAGGGGCTTAATACATTTGTGACTATGAGTTCTGTGCACCGTCAAAAATTTTTATAATTTATTTTTCCCCCGTCAGACACAAAGGCGTCTTATCTTCTGCACTCTGTGAAAGGTGATTCCAGCTTCTCTCGTATGCTTGGCTTTTTACATTATCTGCCATAAATGTCAAAGGGCTAGTTCTGGATTTTACAGGTTTCGCTCTGCAAAGAACAAGATTATCCCAAATATTTGCAACTATGCGGATGCAGCTTTGTTCTGTATATATTTTCTTTCTCCAGAAACTACAAAAATATATTTGTATCATTTGAGCATAGCAGAAGCTGGTTATATGCTATATCTTACCACTGCTAGTGGATATTATCCCACAAGTATAATTTGTTTTTGATGTGATGTTTTATCAGCTCCATTAACAGCTCAATGTTACTGAATATGACACAATCCTGCTGTACAGAGCAACAGGTACAGTATAGAAAAACTATTTACTCTTGTTGTTTTTACTGGAGAAGACAACAGGACCTACTGCACTGTAGAAAGCAAACCAGTTATTTGAATTAAGTAACATTTTTTCTTAACACCGACTATAAAGGCCCAATACTGCACAGAGTTTCATTTTAAGAGAATAGCGCACAGGTCCCAGGGGTGCTTACTGAACAAACATCACTTTATATCAACCTGTCCAAACTAAGCCAACAGCCCACAATCCCTCGCAGCATGCTCTGAATACTGAGATTTTATGTTCGACCCAGAGGAACCAGCAAATCCCAGCTGGGACAGATTGGCTATGCAAGGTGTCACCGTGTATCAGGGCTGTTAGACTAAAGTTTAAAGGGAAGAAATGCATATATAGCAAAATCTAGAGTGGCAGCTGCACCCCAGCTCCCTCTCTGCTGATTCAAGCCCTCGGTTTTACAAAAGCAAACTCAATATCCCTCAGAATGTCATTATAGGGAAATCCATACGGTGAACGGGCGGGGCAGCAAAATCTGAATCTTATTACTGTCAAATAGTGGCAGGCCAGCTCTGTGGGACGGCTTGAGAAGTGAGAGAATGACTGAGAGACTATGAAGAGTGCGTGAATTGGTGTGTGTGTGTGTGTGTGTGTGTGTGTGTGTGTGTGTGTGTGTGTGTGTGTGTGTGCGGGAACCATTGGCCTGTGGTAGGCTTGACAAGAGACCAGCAGGGCAACGCTGGCAGGTGAAACCACTGTGATATTCTGTGACTGTTCAGTAACTGAATGTGTCATCGCCAGGCAGCCAGGCTATCTGAAAATAAAAGAGGTCATCTCTCCTTCACTTAACCCACCCTCTCCTCTGTCGCCCACCCACCATGCCTCCATGCCTCCTTTCAATCTTCATCTGTTTCATCTTTCTTTTCCTACAACCCTCTCCCTCTTTGTCCAAAGCCCATCTCCTCCAACTCACCCAGTCTGCGAGTTTCACCTACCTGCCTTTTTTAGTAATCCTCTTTACCACTCCCTCACTATTTGCAACTTCATTCTCTGTCTCCCTCAAGTCCTCTCTCACTCACTTTCTTACTAACTTCTTGCTGTCCTTTTATCATCGTCTCTTTTTTCCCCCTGAATCCAGACAGGAGGATCAGGGTGTGTCTCTGTAATCACATGTGGCTTCACACAGCGAGCCGTGGCAAAGAACAGGGGAACTAAAGCAATCATCCACTCAACAACACATTGCCTTTTGTGTCACATTAAAGGTGAAAGGGTCATATTTCAGTCACAGTTCACTGTGTAATGCCACCAGCTGGGGAGAAGTGTGGAAATGTGTGTGTGTGTGTGTGTGTGTGTGTGTGTGTGTGTGTGTGTGTGTGTGTGTGTGTGTGTGTGTGTGTGTGTGTGTGTGTGTGTGTGTTGTGTGTGTGTGTGTAGGGGTGTGTGTGTGTGTGTGTGACTGCTCAGGTGCATAGCTGTGTGTGTAATTTGTGAGTCAGTGAGCAGTGAGTGTGTGCTAGAGAGAAGTGGGGTTGTGATAAGAAAGAGAAAGAAGTTTATTTGGTTGTACCTGTGCGCATTTCCACAGCTCTGTGTATGTTTGTATGTATGTGGATGTGACCGCATCCATTTAGATGTGAGTGTACAGTGTAGGGCAAATGAGTGTGTTACTGCTCTTGTGGTGGTGTGTGGTGTCTAACAGGATTAGCTCTCCTGGGATTGTTCTGGAAGATTATGTACTATATGTCAGGATTTCAATCTGCCTGAGTAGAATATCAGGCACCTTTATTGAACTTTATTGAACTGGTCGATCTCTGGAAAGAGATGAATTTCTGTTTGACAGATTCCAGTTTCTTCATTTTACTCTTTTTTTATGGATTTTTTAATCTAAGCCAGGAGTGCCCAACCAGTCGATCGCGGTCTACTGGTAGACCGCAGACTGATCCCAAGTCGACCGCGAGGGGTGTAGAAAAAAGTGATTTATTTATTTTTTTTAAAGTGTTACATTTTGTATTAAATGTACACTACAGCCTATATCATGAGTCCTTGCCAAAACATTCACAAAAAAGTATATAAAAAAAGAGAAAAAGAAAAAAGTAGGTCACATTTACCCTACGTCACGCGCATGACAGGAAGTTGTCAACAGAAGCTAGCGAAAAGCGGTTACACACTCCTAACTGTTAACATGGCTGAGGGGAAATGAGCCAAGACCTACCATTTTCACCCTGAATGGGAGGAAGATTATGTTTTTGTTTATTCTCATTCAAAGCCTGTTTGTTTGATCTGCAATGCAACAGTTGTGCTGGCAAAGAAAGGAAATCTGGAGTGGCATTTTAAAGCAGTACACGGGAGCTACGAGAGGGATTTCCCTGCAAAAACGCCTTTACGTGCCACAAAAGTGCGGGATTTGAAAGCACAGCTTACAGCGCGGCAGTCAATCTTCACCAAACCGAAGACCTAGAGTAAGGCCGCAACTATTGCTTCCTATCGCGTCAGTTACGTCCTTGCTAAATACAAGAAACCATCCAATGACGGCGATATGGCGAAGAAAGCCTTTCTCGAGGCTTTTTGACGACTTTAAAAATAAAACAGAGATCATGAAGGCCATTGAAGAAGTGCGACTCTCCCGCAATACTACACTTTTTATCATTGAGTTTGGATTAGGGTAGGGTAATAATGTTTTCAATTGTTTTTTTAAACTAATTTCATATTTGTTAGGGGATAATGTTACAAGGTGTGCAGGGTTGAGGGTAGTAAGAATTTTTTTTCAAACAAAAACATTTCATGTATTTTTGCAAATTTTACAATCCTTTTTATAAAAATTATATAGCTTTAGGTATATGTTATTTTAGTTTACAACATACAAGACATTTTATACAAAATAAAAGCCTACTGAGGCATCGAATGGTGAAAGGCAGCAGTAAACATCAACACATTTACATGTACTTTAAAAACACATTTTACCATAAATTCAACACTGCCAATAAGAATTCAAAAATAACTAGAATCTGCTCACCACCTGCACCTTTCTGCAGTATGTAAGTAGCTATGAAGCCTTTGATTTTGGACACTGCAGCTTAACCACCAAAATAGTATTATTATTGATAATAGTGTGTGTCTTAAGTTAAATAAAAGAGTCGAAGGCAGGATGTGTCAGTGAATATTCTCAGCCATCCAGGTTATAGTTGTGCATGAAGGGTTAAATCAAAGTCAACAGGACTTTATTGAAGATACTTTAAAGTATCTAGTCAAGTGTCTTCAGTCAAACCCAGTTGCCTTTGATTTAAACCTCCTTGGATAGCACAGCAGGAGACAAACATGATGGTTTTATCAATATAGTGCACACTCCATGATGTAGCTGTTACATATTCTTTTGAAAGAACATTTTCTTATATAGGTATATATGCAGTAAATTAGTAACAGCCAACATCAAATCAATCTGTAGATGCTATGGTCTATATATACCGTAGAAACATTCAATCCACAGCCTAGTTTACAGATGTTTAAAGTTGTCCACTACCCTAAATCTAAAAACCACTATGGCAGACAGAGTGCTGGACACTCACAACAGGGTCTATTTATTGGACCATGAGGACCACTATTTCTTGAGATACGGGTGGACCCCTTGACACTGTAGGTTGATTATTGATATTTATGTGCCAGGCAACACCACCGGCTACAGTTTGCTGAAAACTGCAAAAACACTTCATAGTCATTTATAATTCAATTCATTTTAAATAAAATTTAATTTCTGTTTGTATGTAAGATCTGTCTGTGTTCACATGTATATGTCTTTACTTTCTGCTTTTCTAAATCACACTTCTCATAGGTCTTCCTTTTTATCACAGCTTAAAACCATAAAGTCTTCAAAGCCATATACTTGCATACACTTAATGCCGCTAATACAATGTGCATATAAAATGAGTGTGGCACTTGAGACATTACCGAATGTCATACTTCGTATGACATTATCACATTTAGAATGACCACGTCATGTACCACGTCTCAATCCCAATTTTTAGCAAACCTGGCTTTAAAGTGCATCCTGTTTGACTACAAACACAGGCATAAATTACACACTGAACTGTATCCAAAAAAATAAGAAAATCTATTCAATAACCACGTTTGGAGGGCGACAGACACACATTTGGCATTAACAGCAAATTGTAAATGGATTGCTGCGCCAAGCAAGATATAGTAGGCACACAGTGTACTGTAAACAGTGTTGAATCAACCTGAAGCCTATAGCAAATCAACCAGGTGGCAGGTAGCTTAGGTGGTAACACTTCTATCATAAGAACAAACAGAGCATACTAAATGGCAACCTGCATTTTCACAGAAAAAGAGAATTGCTCCCGTAGCAAAGTGTAAAAATTATCCTTCTTTTGAAGTGACAAAAGTCACAGAGGCAGACGTGAACATGATTTCAGGAAACAAACACACCACATGAAAATGCATGTTCATACATACCCGATATTTAGAGAGGTCGATCCTTAGTGAGTTATGCAGCTGGTCCAGTAATTTGACAAATTTCTCTCTCTGTCAGGATGAGAATTCAATAATTCAGTTCCACCACACCCATAGCATTGTGTCCAAAAATTTACAACACAGCGTAGTTTGTAGCATTGCTATGGCCTGCAGTGATTCATTTTTACTTCCTGGAACAAAATTTAGTGGTCTTGCTGTATTGCCAGGCTCGGCTTACTGCCTGGAAATATTATTTGATGCCTTACAACATTAGCTTATTAAAAGTTGAATGAGAAAGCACTGGCAACCTCTGAGATGTTGTTGATTTCAAGTGCACAACTTACTTTTGACAAATAACTAAAAGAAAATAATGACAAAAAGTAGTAATGTCAAGGGTTCAATATCAGACTATAATACAGTAGATGATACTTAAGTCTATCTGAAGACCACAGATTCATTCATTAATTTTGCACTATATTTCCTATTTATCACCGCTGTAATGTCTGCTGATGTCCGACTACAAGACGATAATAGGTGCACTTACCCCAAAGTTAGAGGCAGCAAATCGGTCAGAAGCAGAGGCAGTGGTTGTGGTGGCGGTGGTGGTGTGGGCAAAGTAGGCATTGATATTAGCAAGCAAGTTGCTCATCACTGCTGGCACACCGGGACACATGTATTTGGCAGACAGACAGGAGAAGTGCCTGCAGAGGAGGAAAAGACAGCTACTACAAAGCATAATGGGAAGTGCTGTAGCCATTTTGGGTGCATCATAGAATTTCTCCACCAAGAATCAATGCACAAAAGAAAGATGGTTGAGACCCCACATCAACTAGACAAAATCAACAGAGCAAACCAATTAGTGATATTTGTAAGTAACTCAACTTTTGTGGACTCAAAATCCACAAAGTTATTCAGTGCTGAGAGAAATTAGAGTTGAGAAAACTTTCATTAAATCTATAGCTCAAAAATATCCCATACCCTGCTTCTGTCCATTGCTTTGAACTGCAGTAACAGTAAAACAAAAAATTAAAAAGTGAGCACACACACTGCGTTATATACAGTGTTTCTACATTATGGTCACCATCTGCCTGCTGAAGAGAGAACATATTTTTATTGTTTTAAACAATTACTTCTGGTGGAAGAGTTAGAGCATAGGTAGTTCACGGCCCTGTTCATGTGGTAAAAAAGTGACTACAGCAAATGATATCATAAATCACAGCTGTATAACCTATACTATTAAGTACAAAGTAATAGATAGAGCAAGTAAGTTAAATCAAGGGATCCTGTGGGGGCTGTGATATAATCATCTCCAGAGAAACAGATGAGAGGAATGTAAATGTTAACGTGTATCATTAAACTTACTAGTTTGTTTCATTCTGTAACAAATACCACAGAGACCAACTAAAGCGCATTTGCCAATGCAAGTGTTTTCCAATGAGGCGAATCTACATATGTCACCTAAGCATAAACTAGATCTCAGTACTATGCAGTGGGCTAGGCAGTCATCTTTCTTATACTGTTTAGATAAATCGCTGCTTTTTCTCCTGTCTCCAGCGCCTTTTAAATTCCCTGAACCATACACAATGAGAGAGGCACTTCAGATTTGCAATGATCTCTCTCTTGTTCCCTACACACACAGATACACATCTGCAACAGTGCTACCCAGCAGTGATTAAGTGCTGGAGCCTGAGAGAGATCTGGTGTGAGCAGGGATCTCTACCTGAGTGAAGAGCACATGCTCCTGTTAACATGTCATCCTGCTGCTTTACAAGCTATGTGGATTGCTTCCTATGTTATAATTCACTGGTATCCTTTAGTGAACATCGAGCCTGGCCCATACAGCACATAAAGGCTGATTTTATTCTTGATAGTACACCACATCTAAACAATGGATGTGCAGTAATCTGTATGTTTATTTCGTTGCTGCAGACAATAATATCTGTAATAAATTCTTTTTCAGCCTACAGCGTAACCCATAGCAACCAAACATCTGGATGCATCAGACGCTTTTTACAGTAAAGATTGCTGAGAGCTTAATGTCAGAAAAAGTAGGCTAAGCTTTATAAATATAGCCTTTTTTAATGCTCATTTTGAATTCTATCTCTTCTCACTCAAATCTGCTGAGTTTACATTTCACATAATGCTGGTTTAAAAAGGAAAAAGAAGGAAAGTGATTTTATTTACACCTTCACTTTTAGATTCTGTGGACAAAATTCTTATATCTCATATAATATTAGCAGACATTTGTGTACTCAACATGTTTATCCATAAATAAGTTACCTTTTTAAGTCAGAGGTGACCATGAGTATCGTGAACTTGCATGATGAGCTTTGAGTACAGAGATTTTAAAACTAAGAACATCCTGCACTGTGAGTCATTTTCTCATAAAACCAAGTGTTAGAAAAAGCACCATGTTATGTGGAGTAATCTTTAAAGATTTACTCCGCCTCCTGAGTGCAGCCCATTCGCACACACACCTACCCACACAACCCACACCCACACACACACACACACACACACACACACACACACTCACAAGTAGAAACACAAACATGTTCTCATCAGGAGGCCTATTTAATTACTCTGCTTTCAGCCTCCAAATTACCCAGGAGCACTTGGGGTTAGGGGAGCATAGAGAGTGATGATGGCATCCGCTGAATTCCCATGGTGCTTTTAGAGCTGGATCTCCTGAGCCAATTTTAAAGAGGAAGACGTTGCTTCTCGTAGTGTTACCCTGCCTTGGTTTTTACCAGCAGATGCGACGCACACACTCACATATCATTTTACGGTCTCAAATAGCTGGGAGAAGTGAGAAAAAGATGATGAGAAACAGGGGGGTAGGAGGTGAGGGAGGTAGGGAGTGCTGATAGAGTGAGATGAAGAAAAACGAACATGAGGGAGGGGTGTGTTTTGGTGGGCACTAGAGGGAGAGTGAGTCTTCACAGCTGCTGTGATTTATGCAGCCATCATGTTAGGAGTGACTAGGAGTCAAGGAGGAAGAAAACGCTTACTGCTTCAATCGTCTGCACTTAAATACCCCGGCATTCCCATGCAGTAGTACCCTTTCACACTGCAACAGTTTGTCACCTGGCAAATCCAAACCAGTCTGCAGCACCAAAACAATCAAATGTATTAGTATTAACAACACTTATGCTATGTACAGGTTGTTGTTGTTGGGATCTAATCTAAAATGTAAAAAATCAGGGTACAGTATGCTAACTAGTCATCCAAAGACCTGCTGAAGGAACCACTGTTCTCATTTAGCTACAGGTGATGAAAACTTTCTAAATAGTTTAGAAAAAGATATCAAGACCTTAAAAGCACCATTTCTCACTGTTGCTTCATCTCATGTGGCCAGATGTCTGGACATAAGAGCATAAAAGTGAGGTGCGCCTTTCATTCAATTAGCCAACACAATCTGTGTGTAATTAGAGTCTGATTTACTAAGGCAGAAGCTAATTACATAGTCAGCTGGGGCTGCCCAACAAGCATATTCTGCAAGGGGAGCTGAAAAAGGTGTAGTTTGGTGATGCAACATAGCTAAGAAAGAAATCACAATGTGTTGATGCTGCAGATACTCAGCTCAGACCGGAGCACATGGATGGGATGAAGTAGACGGTGTCTAATGTCTACTACGTAACAGCAACCAAATGCAATATAAAAAAAATGAAGTCAAAAAAAAGTTTTGCAGTAGTTCATGACCTGCTCACTCATTGACAGTCTAAAGTTTAAAGTTAAATGACCACACAGCCACAACTGTCAGAATCATGCCTGTCTTGTGGTGAACAATGTTGTTATATTTTAAATACACTATTCTGGCAGATTTTCCAATAAATACAGTTTATACATTGTGTACCAGAAAGAGTTTGAAAGGAAGAAATAATAAAGGCAGAATATTTTTGGGTAGGGGCACATCTATTTTGGTGGGCCACATAAAAAACACTTACATATGGGAAACACACCTGAAGTGAGGTAGGCAGGACACAGTAAATCTGGACATCAATGTCTGCTACATAAAGACAAAAACAAAGCTACAGCGGCCACTAGTGCACTTCATGATAAACAGGTTACAAGCATGATTTTTTTTTTTTTTTTTAGGTTACATGCACGATGCAGACTTATGCAGTGGTAAAAATTACATCACCACCGCACAATGTAACACAGCATTGCACGACCTTGACCTCAATATTAACTGATTTTATTGTTTCAGGTGATGTGTCTTTGCGTGTGTATGTGTGTGAAGCCAACAGAGATAGAGACACTTATGGATGGACAGGGTCACAGAGGATCAGAGAGACAGAGAGAGAGGGAAACGAAACTGTTTATGTGTGGTCATGATCAATGTAACCAAGGCAGGTTGGGAGTTTTTCCAGGAGACCACCAATTAATCAATCAAACTTTGGAGCTTGATTGTCCTCCAAGCTCTGATTCTGCTGAGGAGACATCTTTACTACTCCTCTTCTCCTGCTGCTCTCTTCCACTCTGTCGAATTAGACAATGACAGATTGGGGAGGTAAAAGGCCATAGATCAGGGCGGTACTAACGTCATAGCCTGATAGATGGACTCCACTCCGTATCTCATGGCGAACTCATCCACTATCTCCTGAGACACGTCGTCAAAGTAGACCTTCCAAGCCTCGTCCCCTTTCACCTGCGGGATCTTCACTACCCCGTTGTTCTTCACCTCAGTCAGGTAGTGGAACAGGTTCTGTGAGTGGTACGAGAGATAAGACAGAACAGGTTATGGTGATGGAGCACCATGTCACACCAAGTAATAAAAGAGACGTTTCTTTGTACGGTGTACGCCTGCAAATGAAGACCTTTATCACAGGTGAAGACATCTTCAATATGTGTCATCTCTGAAAATCCTCTTAGTTTGCTTTCCAACTTAATCACAACAAAGTATGGTTTTCTTAAGTTACTGTCTTTGCAAAATGAATGCTTATCTCCCCAAAAATGATGACTGGAGTTGAGTGCTGAATCACAATATGATGGTTACCTCATGTAAACAGGTGTACTGGCCATGAGGGGGAACCACGTTCTCTTCCCCTTTCATCTCCACACTGATCTTGAGTCGGATGGCACCAGATACCGCAGACTTGTCGGTCCTTTTATCTGTAACAAACAACCCAGCTGAATTAGCCATAGCTGGAAATGAACTGAAAACTTACTACCAATTACAGGCCACATCTTAGGTAGGACCATGTTGGCTAACCTTCCTCAATCCACAGAAACTTAATAAAATTAAAACAACATTTTTGGTCACTTGTTAAATTCCAAAATCTCTATTTTAAAACATTCAGTAGCATTTTCTTTATCCTGGATGATACAGTACAGTTACTGTACACTAGGAAGACCAGCTAACACAAATTGTATTCCATCCTATAGAAAAGCTCAATTAAATAAGGATTGACCTCAGTCAGTGAAAGAATGTAGAATTCACTACATCACATCATTGTCCACCTTGGTAGGAATCTGTCCTTGACTACACCATAAATAATGACATATAAAACACTAAAAGATTAAAAATAAGACATTAAGGACACCACCTAAAACACAAAACACTAATGACAAGAAACATTTATGGCATGACATCATGTCCTGTGAAACACGAATGACATCATGTGTACACTCAGAGCCATGCGTTTTTAATGTATCAGAAAAAAATCGCATTAACAATACTGCTGGCTACAATGGGCTGTAGGTTTGGGGAAGTTTATTCTGCAAATATTAACACACAGGCATGTACTTTAAGCCACATACAGCCACACACACACACACAGACACAAAGATGCAGACGCACAGATTCCTGACAGGTCTGAGAGCTAATGACGCTGGGGTTCGTTAAACACTGGATACCCTAATTCACGATAGCCTTCTAACTATGTGATTCAGGTCTTATGTATATAATAACAAGCTTCTAAAATGGCCCTCATGTACAATTCATCTCTACTCTGTTAAATTAGTGAAATGTTCCTCTACAATCTGTAGGTCAAGAGACAGACAAGTGGAAAACAATGACGTGAAAAGGTGACAGAGACTAATGCAGCAGCCCAGATTGAAGAGGAGCTCAAGAGGCTTAGAGAGGAGAGCAGCTGGAGGGGTGGACATCTACACCAGCAAAGGCTTGTTTAAACATTCATTGTGGACATTTAAAAAGGCACAGAGCAGCAGCAGTGGGCATGGGTCACTATTACCACAAATTGCTTCATTTTAGCTAGAGAGGCAAACAAAGACAGCACCCGCCAGTCACATTAATAAAACTGAAGTGGGAGCAGCCATTATGCTGCCATTCGACCATATGCAGCATGGAGAAACCAGTGATGTATGAGAGCAGAAACAGTGCAAGACTCTGCATCAAAGGCGTCAGCACCAAAACTGGACCACAGTTCTCTGTGGCTTCATATAGATAGAAATGGTGATCTCAACTGGACCACACTTTATCTGACCATGCATTTGTCCTCATATCCTATGTCTATGGTGTAAGAGGAAATGTGTATGCATGGTAAGATACAAAGAGTTTAAATGAACGTCATGTTAACAGCATATAAACCATATGAAATGTGTCATAATCATAATAATATAAGGGCAACTAGGTCTGGTCAACAAAACACAGTACATTTTTCGTACTAAACCTAATATATCCACAATAATTAAATATTTATTTGTCAACCCAATCACCTGAAAATTAATCTGGAACTTTTTTGATAATCAATTATTTATTGTCTTATCTGGATAAGTGCTATTATAACTGACTCACATCCATTTTCAGTTTATTAGTATCTTCTGCATGTAGGAGGACTCTGAGATCAAATGGGTAACATACCTAGATTGTACCAAACGTCCATCTCTCCACTGAGAGTGCGAACCTCGATGATTGTCTGGCCCAGGAAATCATCTGACTCGCGCTTGAAATGCTGCTTCACCCGTGATTTGATGTCATCGTCCTCGTCCCACACACGCACCTTGATGCGGTCAGTGGCGTTGTGACATTCACTGTAATTTAAAAGATAATTATGCCAGGTTAAAACCAATCGTAACAACATGAACAACAGCATATTTAGTGATAGCTCATCGGGTTGGGCTATTCAGTGGAGCAGAATGTCAGACAAAAGCACAATTTAAGCTTAAATATGAGTCCAGACACCCACACTTCCTGACCCTTTTCTAACCATTCTTGCCAGGACTGAAATGTGTACGCACAGAGATGTGTGTGTATTTGAGGGTGCAAGCCTAGCATGTGTATGAGCAGAAGGGCTCTCTGCCTCGAAGGAAAAATTACCCCAAGACATCGCATGGCCTTTCCTCTGCATCTCTAGATTTTTCACAAGAATGGCTGTGTAGCATTCATAGCAAGGATTATATGTTTGTGAAAGCTTTATGTCCAACTCTTTGGTTTCACAATAATGACTCTGCTAAATAGAACAGAGGTGGCCAAAGCACTTAGCTTCAGATGGGGTCAGACTGTTCGGCTCTGGAATTAAAACCGACAGATTACATTTTGTTCTAATGACATCTTGGGTGCGACAGCCAGAGAAACAGTATCTGCAGTAGTTTTTTTAACTAATCCCTTTCCGGGGGAAGCACTGTCTGCTGCTGCAGCTGCACCAGTCTGGGACTTTGCTCTCTGCCAAGCACACAGTAATGTATCGCTCTATTAATCTACATCCCTGTAGTAATGGGAAAGAGTTTTATTACAGCCACCACTGGAGTCTCATTACAGGTGTGGAGCCTTGTTTATAACTGGCACCGCACACACACACGCACACACACATAAACTTAAACTCAAACACATACTGTACATACAAAAAATCTCAGTAGTATACAATGTGTTCTTATGGGTTGTATAAAATGTATTATTGATAAGTGAATTCATTAATTTTGTTAATTTGAGGGGAAAGTAACACACATGCATATAAATTATATATATATATATATATATATATATATATATATATATATATATATATATATATATATATATATGTATGCTGGAAAACTCACTGCTTGCAATAGTCAATAGGCAATAGTCTTTTAGCTGCTCTCTCTTTGGTTTAAGTAACCTAAACATGACAAACCCTCCCTGATCATTACACAGTGATGCCCCTGTGCCCCATCTCGAACATGATTACAGGTTAAGAGAAAAGAAAAAAGAACCAAAAATAAGTAAATAAATAATTTGCTTATTCTGATGGGGCAACCTTGGTCAGATTACATGCCACATTATTTTTGTGTTTCATTGTATAGACAGGTTCAGAAGGGCTTAATTAATCAGTTTAGTAGAGCTTACAACTTGGCCTGTCCTGCCACAGGAAACCGACCATCAGTCTGGTGCTCAAAGTGTAAGACTACTGGCAAACAGCCTGATTCTGACTTATTTACAAAGCCTTAAGATTCCCTTGAACAGATGATTCTTAATCTTAGTGAGGATTATCTGTTCAGATTAATAGAGAGCACTCACAAGTAGAACTTCTCATCCCAGACTGGGTTGAGGTTGCCGAAGATGGTCTTCGTCCTGCGTTTGGTTTTGCCCACCTGGACAGTGACGTAGGGGTCACTGGAGCCAGTTTTATCCTTGGCCTGTAAGCCCTGTGCACTCATGACTGGTGACAAGACAGGGTGGGAGAAGAGGAAAAAGTCATCAGTGTACCACCAAAGCCAACATATCTGCTACGGATGAACAATTAATCAAAACTTTATCAAAATCACAATATGACCTACTGCAATTTTCAAATTGCAGGAGGTGCAATATTTGTTAAAGGTTATATGTGTTTCAAAATACCATTTTAAATTGAATATTGTCATGCTGCCGATATGTCTTGACTTACACAGCCTGAAGACTTAAGAAAACATCTTTGTTTGGTATACATCCCTGCAAAAATTCTATAAAATTGAGAATAATGCTGTAAATTATATTGCAATCGCAATATCAGTCAAAGTAATCGTCTTTAAAAAAAAATTGTTCAGCCCTAATATTTGCCCATCTTAAGGTTTTTAAAATTTGATTTTATAGATGGAAAGTTCCTTGTCCTGAACTTAATAATAACATTGCTTATCAATGACTTAATTCTCAGGGGTATATTTTGGAATATATATATAAGTATATACCTCTATGTTTTATTTTAGTGCTTATTACTCAGTTGCTTGAACTTGAGTTATTTGAATATATGGGTTTACTTTAAGAATCAAGACTTTGTCACTTCCTCCACTGCCTGCATCAACTTTGTGCATGTGCCAAAAGCTGAGGCAACAAAGCAGCTCTTGACAGCAGCCAGGATTTCTCATTTTGTGTATATGGGAAGTGTTTGTATCTATGATGTATCTATTCCTACATCCAGGCTATAGGTAGCTTCCACCCCTGTGTGTGTGCCCACTGCTACAGGCTTCAAATAAAGATTCGTGCTTCAGAATCTTCCTGCTACACACACAGACGAAAGGTGCAGAGAAGGAGAGACAGTAGTATTTCAAAGCGCCATAAAAGGGAAAAAGGACACTGGGGCATTAAAAATGCATAAGTGACACTCTAAATAATTCAGGGTACATATATATCCCTCAGCTCAATGCTGACAGGAGTTGGTGGGCAGGATATAGAGGTTCGAAGAGCCATGACCTGCTTTCTTCAGGAGTACTAAAAATCATGTATCCTGTGAAGAGGGGTCTGAGATAGCAATGTGCGTATATAGGGGTCACTATGCTTCAGGCTAAGCGCGGATCATGCAGCAACATCTAAAACCTCTGCACAGACGCTTTATTAAATTGGAGTTTGGGGGGCTTGCATCCGATATTTTTTGTAACTTTCCAAAACAGATAATTCAACAATGTGCAGAGGTGAAAACAAAAACACTACCTCTGTAACATTTTGTATGTACAAACAAGTGCAACAACATGAATCCCTTTGAGGGAAAATGATCAAAAAGTGTGCATTTTTCCCCCCACGATTATCACTTTTCACTTTCCGCTTTCTATGAAGGCCAGCGTTTTGCCACATCACCCAGTGTGGCTTAGTTTTGAGCATCACAATGCCTTAAATACAGTACTGACTCTGCTTCAAATCCCTTTCAATCCTTTATTGAGTCTGTTTGAATTAAGTTTTCACAATTTTAAGCAACAAAAGTGAGAAATAATGTTCAAAGAATTGAAAACATGTTTACTGCCTGTTATATTTTGCCTTTAGCTAGTAAGAATCTAGAAAAATTAAAAACTAAAACTATTTTCTTGAAAGCCTTGAGAGTATTTCACCAACTGGATCAACAACTTTATAGTTACAAAAGGTGAGAAAAGTGTGGAGGAACAGAGAGGGCATTTCAAGAAGCATTAACAGATGACGTATACCTGTGTTATGAAGAATGGACCTTGAACAGAGGAGGCCGACTACATTTGATCCTTCAGTTCATTGACATCTGTTAAAGAGTGTTTGACCTTGGGCTTTACAAAAAAGTTATACAATTATAAAACAATTTAAGTAAAGAAAATAATACCAGTGGTTCCACCTCCATATTGTTAATGACTGATTAAAATGATGTCTAATTTTGAACTTTTTTCAGCTTCTGAAGGTGGGCGTGACAGAAAGAGTTTGAGAACTGCTGGTATATACCATATATAGTAATGAAATATTCTTCCTCATCACAGGATGTTTGAACGGTGTGACCAGTGCATTTATGTACATTTCTAATTAGCTGATTGAAGTCTGTCAGATCAAGGTTCACATTCACTGCCAGACCTTGAAGTATGCACATTAACCAGACACAGAATAACTCATGGTCACTGAGAGTGCTGCAGAGTAATTTTTATGTAATGAATGATAGGCCTAAATAAATAACAACTCAATAACTACATTCTTAAAAATAGGACGTTCAATAAGCCCCTGGGAAACTGACTGAGGCAAACCTGGGTTTTTACAATGTTTGTCTTGTTCCCTTTTCTCTCTCTCTCTTCAATTTCTTCTTTCTTCTTTTCTCTTTCATTCTATCCCCTTTCCCTTTTCCACCTCCCTTTCTATTTGTCTCCCTCCCTCTGTTTCTCTTTCTCTCTGGTGTATTGACACTGCGAGAAATGCGAGGTGAGCAATAAATGAGAAAGGTCTGGCACAGTTACCACAGAGATGGATTGGAGTCGGGGATTGAGGTTATGAAGCTAACTTCCTGACCTTCTTCCTGCCACTAAATGAGGAATAAAATGAAACCCAGAAATTAAGTGATAGTATATGTACCACCATCAAACAGCATGTAAAACATGGTGCAGAAAACTGAAATATGGATGTGGGACTATTATTCCCTTTCACTAAAAGGGATGATAAACAAAGTGACAGTTTAAGTAAGAAAAGAAAAATCACGGGTTCCTATTAATTTTTCCTTCCCAGAAAAAGTGATTAATCTAAATTAACCAAACCATTATGTAAGAAAAAGAAATAATTGTGCCTCAAAAAAGAGCAAAAAGTATGCAGAACAAAAACCTAATTTTCCCTCTGAACATGCCGTGATGTGCTGTACTGTCAAACTGCACTCACAGGCATGACATGTTGATTGGCATCTCTGACAAAGCTTGATGTGCAGCTGTAGGGAGTTCATTTCCAAAGTAAACTGCACAAACATGCAAACTAGCATGCTAGTGAGTTCATAGAAGATGTGAAGATCTCTCTCAGTTGCAGCAGGTACTCTTGCACTATAATAATAAGTCATCATTGCCTCTTTATTACTGCCTCTCAGATGCTTTGTGTTTGTACCATTTGGAAATCATTGTTGTAACCTGCCAAGATCTCCCACTGCTCAACTTATTTATAATATATTGTTCCATTAGAGCTACATGTCAAAGGCTGAGCTCTTAATTAGAAATTATGTGTTATTTAAAATGTGTTGTTGCCTAGGTAAATGAGTCAAGTAGAATAGTAGTAAATAGATAGTAGTAGTAGATAAGTCTAAGAATGGGTCTTGATTTTAAAGTCTCCACATGATGACCAAAGAATCCTCCAGTATGAATCACAAAAGCGTGATGAGGTAGGAACACTCGTGAAATTATCAACAATTACTTCACCAAACATGACCTAATCCATTTGTATATTTATTTCTAATTAAATACGCATTGCTGTTGTGGTTCAGTGACGTGGGTCAATGTCCAAGATCTTGATGTTAGAAACAAGTAAAGGCTAGTTTAACAGTGTTTGTCATTTGAGATGAGTCTGACTTGTATTTGCAGTTTTGTTGATTTGGTTTGGGAGGACTGAGTAAAGGGTTATAGACCATGGTCCAATAGTTACCTGCAGCAGTATCAAGGTAACGCTAGTTACAACGCATTTATCAATATTCAGCTGATTGATGATTCATTTTTAAATTAGAGCTAATAGTAACTCTACATCACAACTGACAGATTCTATTATGGTAAGATTCATAATTAAAATTTACAAATTAACTTTCTGATACATTAAGAGGAGACAGGCTAACCTGTGATGCTGATTTTGGCAGACCACTTGGAGGTCCCATCCAGAACTGCCTGCTTGGCTGTCTTCAGATGGCTGTTGAAGTCTTCTTTGGAAATGTGGAACATTTCCTGGATCACCTCGAACACTTCAGGACGGTTCTTCTCCCTTATCTTCATTCGCTCCTTCATAGCCATAATGATATTCTGGGTCTTGTCCTCTGCCCCGTGCTTAGAGCTCTTCTCCACTGCCCCTGAAACAAGCCAAGAGCATTTAGGTGTGTATTAAAAAATTAAGACCCATGAATAAAAACTGGGGATCCAGGATATGTATCTTTTTTAGCAAAATTTAATTTCTCTTAAATACTGAAAGGATGTACAATACTTTGTTACAGTATGTAAATGTGTGTCTGTAAGACAAAACAGGCCCATGTGGCTGATAATTCTTTGTATCTGATCTTGTATCTGGAGTGCGTTCATGAGTGCAGATTGAAATGTGATAAAGATGAATCGCAGTTTGAACTTTAAAATACTGTTATGCTTGTATAGAGATATAGTTTTAAAAACATTGAGTTTTATAACAGCTGGGGTGTAAGTAATCCACTTAAAGTGTGACTGAGGATTGCCGTGAGGATCATCCTGAAGCCTGCAAGTCACATTGTTCCAATTAGTCAACGGTGCAACAACAGGGGTGTGCCTGATTGAAATAGCTGATTGAAGACTAAAGTGATCGCCAGTGACTGACCAAGCACTGCACCATGTCATTTGTAGCAATGAGTGCGAGGAGATATGTAATATGTATTTATGTGTACTGTGGGACTTTCAGTACATTGCTGGTATTTAGATAGAGATGTGGGAAAGGATTATAGATGAAGTTCCTCAGTAGCATTGTGCTAAAGTTAACAGATATCCAGACAAACAGTTTTTTTAGAAAGATCACCACCCACCCTGAGCCATGGTTCTGCTCAAGGTTATTGCCTCTTAAAATGAAGTTTTTCCTTTCCAGTGTAGCGAAGTGCTTTCTCACCGTGGGAATTGTTGGGTCTCTTTAAATAACAGCACAATGAGTACGGTCGAGACCTGCTCTATATGAACAGCGCTATTAGATAACAGTCATTGTGAATAGGCACTATGTAAATAAAACTGAATTTGAATTTAGATTTAGCTGATTTTAATGATAATCAATTGCTTGGTGGCTAATCAGCAGAGCAAAAAAATGTAAAATCAGACTGTAAGATCATAAAAATTAACAATAAGCATGTAACAAAATAAGAATGAATGAATGCATTTTCTCTTTGATGCAGTACAAACCTCTCTCACGCTCTCTCTCTCTCTCTCTCTCTCTACACACACACACACACACACACACACACACACACACAATCATATAGAACTATACCCACAAAGGGTCTTTATGAATTGTACATCAAAGCATTATGGGATGGGTGTACTTCCTTACTTTGTAAACAATCCGCATTGAGCAGGTCCTGGCACTTCTCATGGCATTTAACGCCACACTCTGAGCAGCGCATGCCCTGACGGGCGATGCCCCACAGCAGTCCCTCACACTCATGGCAGTATGTGGGTGCCGTCGCCGTCCACACCTCGAAGTTATGGGGTGTTGTGGATGATATTGGGTAGATCAAGGCCTGGAGAGTCTTCTTGAAGACATGCAGTTTCTGAAAACAAAGAGAAGACATTGAGAAAGCGTAAGCAATAATAAGGTAGGTAGGCAATGATGGAAAAGATATGGGGATGTGAGAAACAGAGGGTGTTAAACTCTCATGGTACCATGAGGTAGAGAACATAAGATTTAATAACAACCTCAAAAGTTAATAAAAAAACAACTTTCTACTTATATTGCTTTTCAGAAATGTTCAATACATCTAGAGATCAGTACATAAAAAAGATGAATTCGTTTGTACCTGCTGAGGGACCACAATGTCCTGACATAAAGTTTTAAAAACAGCTTCAGTGTGCTTAATTCAAATTGATCTGCAGTCTGACTTGAATGAAATTTACAATACACTTTTCCATTACAGTAATCTTGGCAATTACATAAGTTAGTTAAACTGCAGCTATTATTCATCAGTGCTGCTGCATTCTTCAGCTTCTTTTATGAGAGAAAGGGATCTAACAGATTTCATTATTCCGAGAGATAACTTGTAGGAGGCTTTGTTGATCCTTTCCTGATTACCTTACCATCAGTGGAGAGGTCAGCGGTATGAGTGTAAATCAGCCTTACATCTCATTAAGCTTAGATTAACAGCATCCTTAGCCCACAAGCTTTGTTCACATTGAGTGGTTTACTGACTAACGCTCCTTCAGACCAAATACAAAAGTCTACTTGAGGCCTGTCTAGACTGATTGCTGTGTAACAGAAGCCTCTTCGAATTGAATGCTTTACTGCTGCAGCCCTGCCATCCACAAGGACTGGAAAATGGGCCGGGACTTGCCAATTCTTGAAGGCAGAATCAATGGGTGCTGTAAATAAGGTTTTTAAAAGTGAGCATTATCCAGATTGAGAGAGAGAGAGAGAGTAAGCGAGAGAGAGAAAGTGACAGAGAAAGAGAAGGAGATGTATGGTGGTTAAATAAATCTTCAAGAGATATTTGCTCTCCACTTCTACTGTGCTCCACTCCTCGTCCCTTCTCCTCCACCTCTCCCTCTGCTGTCAGGCCCCTCTGTGTTGACAATGTGCTTTAACACCTGAACAGCAGCTCTCCACTTTACCACAAAGACTACTGCACTGCTCGCTCGAACACACATACAGACAGAGATACACACACACACACACATACTCTTGCAGAGATGATTAAATGACACCAGATGACAGGACAACAAGGCTATCTAACATTGTAAGACTGCTGATGCAACAGAGGTTGCTGAACTGTGGAGGACCTTAAATGAAACACAGAGGGAGACAAAGAGAGATTTCCCTTTTAATCTGGGAACGATGAGATGGAGCAGATGTCTGAGATTTATCAACAACTTACACACGAGCTAGACCAGTGCCGCAACCAGAAGCCTGCTCCTCATCAAATGTAATACTGATCCGTCCAGTACTGACACAGCCTGCAGGAGGTGAGCGAGCCAAATTTCTACGAGCGTGGGAAATATCTTTTTAAGCCTCTATTTTACCAGCCAACCAAATAATCGGAATTGTATCAAGTCTAGAACTACATTTCTCTGCATGAGTAGTATTTTGACTGTTAATCTATGTCATGAACACACCCCTTTTCTGTCTTTTTAAATTTCCCTCGCTCCCTATCTGCCTCAGTTTCAATCCTGACGCTGAACGTCAGCCTGTGCAGCAGATGTGGGAAGAGTGCTGCATGTGTGAGCCTCATGTGTTACACTGGGAGGTAACCCTGGTGATTTTGTGCAAGACACTGCTAGAACTGATTGACAGCCTCTGCCTGAGAGCAACATGACAGAAAAGAATCTAATCTCGCCTCCTCCTCACACCCCTCCTTTCCAATTTCACCACCTATTGTCCTTGTCAACCACTTCCCTAACACTGTCATCCTCTCCTCATCTTGCTCTAGCCTTCCTCACCTCTAATCTTTGTCTTTAACTACTGTACTGTCTCAGCCATAACAAGGAATCCATGTTGTGAACTTGGCAGGAAAATTTACACAATCAGTATTTAAACTCAATGTAATATGTTTTCTGTCTGGCAAGATTCACAAAACTACCCAAAATGGCTTGGGCAGAAATTACAGTCAAGCATTTTAAAATCAATGTTGTATATTTTGCTATTTACAACCCGCCTGATGATATGTGAACTGACTTAGAACAATGCATCACATCTTATTTCCAGATAATGCTTGACCCATGTCAGATCGTGGCTCCTTCGTCCAGGCTGCTGTTGTCTCAGCAGGTAAGGAAGACTCCAGTTTATGTTGACAGTCACTGTTGAATGGCTCTGGTGCTCAGATCACACGCAGCTCAGAACATTGAGCAGACACACGGGCCGTTAGCCGGCCCACACATAATGTTCCTTTCTGCTCTAAAAAGCAGATACATGGGAAACATGACGCAGGAAGAGAACACCATTGAGAGAGAGACTTCTCGGCAAAGACATTTTAAACCAATTCAAATGTATTTAAGCTGAAAGAGAAAAAAGGGAAGAGGTGGGACAGAGATGAGACAAATAGAGGGTGGAAGAAGGAAGCACACTAAACAGGTTCAGCATCTCTTTAGGAAGTAGGGGGAGGATTAATTTCTGATCATCAGGACCATGGGGGCATGATGGCAAGTCACTCTTGGCTCTGATCTTCTCTCATTTTCTCCTCATTTCCCTCCTTTTCTCACCCTTCCTTTTCTCTCCCTTTCTCCTCTATGCTCTTGCGCAGCATATGGTCATTTACCGAGTACTCATGGGAAAGCACTCTCCTGGACTTAATGCAGCACATAAAACTCTGACATCTGCTCGTCCTACTTAACAAGGCCGCACAATCCGCAGCTTTGCTCGGAACTCAGCCCCCCTTGACCACCACTTACTTATTACTTCCTTATTTGCTCTGAGCCCTAAAGTTCAATTCTTTACTGTGGCGCAATCTCCAAATTTGCCCAACAATCAGCTCCCTTTGTGCACCAATTAACAAAGTGTATGTATCACGTCACTTCTTCCTCATCTGGAACATGAGTTGTTCATCCCTAAAGCCCCTTTAATCATCCCCATGGCTATTAGTAAGCAATCAAGACCCCTTCACTTTAGGGCAACTGGGCATGTGAGGACAAGGCAAGAGTGTGAAACAGATAAGTGATGAGCATGTACACATATCAGTGTGCACAAATTGAAGACCATGTCTCTTGTTTGAAAAGATGAAACAATTGTGCATGATGTACAGAGCACATTTGAACGCAGTAATCCTGTAGGCTTAGGCCCCTTGTTGCACATCAGAGGATGTGAAATTGTCTGTTTGTTTGTCATGCCTCCTATAACACTGTCTTCCCTCTGGGAGGGAAGAATTGCAATCAATTAATGCAGAGAGAGATTCAGAGGTCAAGACAAAAGTATCTCACACCATCGACTGAGGCATTCTGCTCTATAGCTCTGTCTTCCTCAATGCACACTGCTTATTATTAATCATAGGGCATTGTCCAAATGAAATGATGCGGACCATCTCTTAATTTCTGAACTGAGCCAAATGATCTGAAAGAAGGAGCACAGCAGAAAGAGTGAGTAGCTGGCAGACTGCTGTATGTATTATAGACGGAGACACGCAGAAATACAGATGATGGCATGCTGTATGTACATCTAAGGAAATAAAGCCAGTAACTAATGCAATCAATCTATATTTTTTATTTTGGAACTCCTTGTTCCTGGTAATATGATCCCAGGCCCTAAAGTACAATAGCTGCAAAAAACAGCACAGCTATAAAGGTTTGTCTCGTTTCCAAACACCCCAAAAAAATAATGACAACATGGATCCTGCATCTTATATCCCTGTAGAATCCTTCATTACCCGCTAAGACTGCACAATAAACAGACAAAAATTTTCCATGTGGGCATGTTAGTACTCACCAGTTCCTCATTATTCAGGGTGGACCGGTTCACCAGAGCGAACGAGATGCCTGCCTTTCGAGCAGTGAGGGTCTGAGAGAAGGAGAAGAAATGAGAGACGATGAAAAGGGTTAAATTCACAGATTCCCATTTTACCTATTTGCAGTTTTGTGTAGTATTGCAGTGGATTTACACACAGCTGCATGTAAAGTACACATCTATATAACAGCTGGTGAATAAGTGATTATATTTTGTAAAAGGAAGGAAAGCCCTGAGTAGAAATGAATAATACAGTATCAATTTGATGGAGAAATTTGCTAAATCCTAGAAAAACAATAGATCACAACAGAAACCAGACTTTTTTTTCAGTAATGTATGAGTCTAAAAACAAAGTGTTAACTTAACTTGTGCACAAGTACAGACATAAAGTAAGCTTACCAAAGCCTGTGATTTCCAGGAGGGCCATTAAAAGAGAATAAAAGACATAAAGAAACTGAATTAGAGGGATGAATGCTGCGCACACAAACAGCAGAGAAATTGTATTTATTATCCATACTGAGCTCATAGGTGTCTCAACTGCCATGCAGGACTGCCGGTTAGGGCATAGAGCTTTTGAAAGATTCAACTATTCATCAAGAGAGATTATACAGCCGTTGCTGGATTCTTTATCCACTCATGCACTGGAAGTTACTAAACTGCAGTCATGCTTGGCATTTATATTCAGTTCTCTGTTGGATGAAGCTTTGATCATATTTTCTGCTGTCTGCTCTGCACATTAGTTTGACACAAACTGAGAAACACAAGACACACACACACACTCACGTATGGGTGAAGCCAGCTGTACTGCACAACACCGAGTCTCTCACACACACACACACACACACACACACACACACACACGCTTAAAAAACACACGTATCTGCTCAGACATTCACAAACGTACTCAAACATTAAACAGTACACACCCACACAAGGCACTCTCACAAACACAAACGGGTAACACACACACACACAGATGCACACACGTAAATTAGCTCTTACATTGATATCCACTGAGTTTGGGTGACCAGAGACTGATAAACATTTATCCCATACTAGAGGAAGTTACGTAACAGAGGAATGCAGACATGGACAGCTGACAATATTGGATCAGTCTTTACCACGACCCTCTTGTCTGCACAGCCCAGCTATGGTAAAGATCCATGGAAGCCATGGAGAATGTAGGAGGGAACGTGACCTCTACATGAACTGTGAGTGTTGATGTAAGTTTATCAACATGCACCAGCACTGCTGAGGTTGCAACGGGCAATACAATGTGACCCTGTGTCCAGATGTTATCTATGCAGCTACAATCCAGCATTCAATGCTTTGTGAACCCATTCTCAACTTTCTTTTTCTCTTTGTTTATGATTTTGCATCCCGCCATTAGAAGGGGGAACCCTGTTGTCCAGTCCAATCAAACGCTGTTGCTGCCCTGAAGCAATCACACAGCAAATGGGGGACATTGACAAAGGAGAGGCATGAAAGGGGACCAATTAGTTTGCTGACTACTGACTTCATCCCACGTGTAAAAGGCTTGCTCAGTGTCACTTTTACATGATTTAAAAGCCTCACACAGTTAAATCAGAAGTCAATGAAGTCTCTCGGATATATTTTTGGGTTGAGTTGTCAACATTTCAAGTTAAATGCAATTTTTTGACACCTGCCGAGCAACTAAAAAAAAGGGAAGAAAAATGGCCAAGCATCGGCGAGGCTGAAATCTGACAACTCACTGAAAAATATCACCCATAGCTGTTATGGGTCTGTGTAGGAATGGCAAATATACACGCAAAATCCAAAAAAAATGAAAAATAAAAACGACAACCCATACTTACCAAGACATTGTTGGTTATTAATTTCATGAGAGATATGGACAAATACAGCATCAACTCATGTTGTTCACTGTGATATAAACATTCATCAGCATCTATGTGTATGACATCAAGCTACATAATCATATTATTTCACAAGAAACTCTACATCTTTAAAGAGTAGAATGTTTACGTATTAAACAGGTTGTTTTCAAATAGCTCATTTTAAGAGTTCTGAAATTGTTTCCATCCTTTTGACTTAAATACATGAAGATGAGAAACAAACAAACGTACGCAAGACAGACGCACACTGTGCAGCACATAATGGACAAACAGTTATAAACAGACATGAATACTATTCGCATCACAACAGCCTGTTGTCTTTCACAGAGACTAACCATGTGGCACAGTGCTAAAGTGGACTGCACTGCAACAGACCTCTCTGTGGGATATGTTATGACACATTATGTCCCAATAAAAACAAATGTGGGAGCATCACATGGATGCAATGTCTTGAACATCCTTTCTAGGCTGATTAATCAAGCCATAGAGTTATGGCTTTAAGTGGTGGCTTTTATCACCAATCTACTCCTTACTGGCTTGGAAAATATTTCAAATTAACCCAATCGTGTGCTGCAACAAACTAGTAATTGAAATTAAGAATCCAGACTACGCTATGTTTTAATGAGCATTATTGTTGCAGAGACTTCAGTTAAAGGATTATTAAGGCTATTATCAGCCCTAGGCTAGGCCTAGGATATTATATATACAAACACTGTCACTCTAAAGCACCGTCACATTTTATCAAGTTCCCAGTAAAATTGTTATCGTCTTCAGAAGGGGTTATACTCACACAGAGCAGGACTCCACCAGTGTGGTCTAATGTGGGGTCACTCACATACATTCGACATAAATCACACATAACCTTGTTGAGGCAGATGACTCACCAGGTCTCGGACAAGAGGCACTGTCCTCTTGCGGCGTAAATCTGGCATGCTGTCAATACCATAAAGAATACTGCCAGCCCTGGAGAAGCAGACAGATTTAAGGTGTATTAATATCATAATAATGCCATGCTGGGGGAGACATTACTACAGTGAAAGGGGGGCCTTGATTTACACAGCCGGCAAACGGCATGGATCATGGCTCCTACCTAACCTGTCTCACCCCTTGCTCTGTGCCTAGCATGGTGCTAACTACCTACACTGGAGCTCCATGTAATCCCTCTCCCTCCCATAGACTCATGTTATTTACGTTTTAACAGGCTACTGCCGCAGTGATGATTGCTATTCATACATATTAAACCTATTACTGGATTTATATTTCATACTTTGAATGGTGAATATGAGATTATTTGAGGGGTGAAGACCGACTGCAGCAAAAACTACGCAAACAACTGCTTCCACGTCACAAAAACGGCCACTTTAAGACAAGGTTTTCACAGACTCTAAAACACTTCAGTTCCAGTTCTCTTCTTCTCTCTGTCCTCCAACTCCCTGATGCACACTCCACGACTCCCCCACTGCCTTCCCACCAGTCTTGCTCCTTTCCCGTGAGGCTCTCAGTGGCATCACCTCAACTGTCACTCAAAGCCTCTCTAATGACCTCAACATGACGTAAGGCCCCATTGCCTCCACACAGATAAAGCTCCTCAAGCTTTCCTGTCAGCCCTCTTAGCGACATCAGTGGTATGACCCTAAAGATACACAACGTGACGAGCTGCACCGGCCCTTGACTCACCCCAGGACCCCTGGCACTCGCTGCTTTATGCACAATGCATGCTGCAGATGGCTGCATAGTCATGGCATGAGCTGGGGTAATGGAGGCTAAATATGATTACTAGCTATTTCCCCCTCACAACATTATATGAGAACAGTTGGCTTTATCAATCTTTCATGTAGACTTTCATGATCATAATCATAATCGTTTATACACTTCTGAAAAATCAATCAGGCATATGATATATCCGTCTTCCCTTATGTGGTATGTCAAACAGAGAGCATGATTCCTTAATTGGGGCTGTGTGCCATAGAAACAGTTTGCCTAAAACATTTCTGCTACATGTGTCTCAGCATGGTGGTACAAAAGAGCACAGCATCTCAGATTTGTGCAACTGTGACCTGATTGGACCAGGAAGTGAACCACCACTCACCCTCCAGACTGCAAGCCGAGCATTTTGGGATCCAAAAGACTGCGAGGCTGCAGGGAGAAGAAACACACTATGTAAAACAAGAAGGTAAGAGCACACAACTAAACACAAAGAAAACAGGAGCTAAATTCCAACAAAATAAATATACTGTGTAACAAAATGTACTTGGGAAAATACACTACATTTGGAGGTCAATTCAGGAGAAGATAAATGATAAGAGAGGAGGAGTACAACACAGGGAGAAGGGAGGGAAGCACTACAGGCAAAAGACCAAATTATTCCACATCAATGTAATTTGTGGGCTCAAGACTGAGAGTTTTGCCGCTCTTGGTGCTTCAGGCTAGATTTGCCTATTGTGTAATGCTCCCTCCTCACTGACCAAAATCTAGTAGTAATAGTTTGAAACACAAATCATTTTCTGAAAAGAGGAATGCAAAATGATAACCAGCACAAAGTGACAGCAAAATGGCTCAAAGGCACATGCTGGATTATCTTTTATACCTATAGATATCACTTCAATATATCTACAGAAGAACAAACACACAGATACACTCAATTTCAAATTCATTTCAAACAAAATCCACACACCACATTCCACAAAACTAAAGACACTCTTACAAACATATATACAAACATATGCACATGCAAGAAAATCATAGGTGGTTGACGATAAACAATGACTTAAAACCTGTGTGTCCAAAGCACTGCTGTCTGAAAAGAGAGAATGACAGGAGGGTGAAGAGTTAGAAAAGAGCAGCTCAGCGGAAAATAAACACACATAGTTAGGACACTAATATACTATTACTGCCTGATGACACAATTCTGTTTTTGTCAAACAATTTATGCAGAAATGGAGAAGGAGTCAACATGTGCCTCAGGGAGAATGGATAGTAGAACCGGTAGAAAAGGCTCAGTTATACAAACGAACTCAGACTCTCAGCGAAAGGTTGGAATGTGAATATCTTCTTTGAACATTTGAAATCAAAGTGACACAAATGAAAAAAGTAAGCATTTGATCGATAACATTACCAGAGTTAACATGCATAGCTATGGAGACATGGGACATTAGATAAGCATAAGCGGTCGGTATCGTATTGCCATTTTAAAGAGGAACTGCGAGAGGGCAAGCCCTTTAAATAAGCCAGTCTGCAGAGGTGTAATTACTGTGCTATTGATCCATGGGTGATAAATGGCAGCATAATCATGATCTAATGTGCTACAAACAGAAAACAGCTGTTCACAAGAGAAAGATCAAATTGCTGCTCTGAGTAAAATGACACAAGAGAGAGCAGACTGCAGACTTGCAGTTACTGCATCACTAATACAGCATAATGCAATGTAAATGAGCTTTTTTTTAATTTCGCCAGTGTTTATTCCATTTTGTTTTGGCTCTTTACTTGAAAGTTGACATTTGATTCAATTTTAAAAATCACAACATGATAGTAATATTAATTTATAATCTTTGATATATCACTAACTGTGGACCTACGCATCGATTGACAAAACAGTACATAGTAGTTGGTTGATGCACAGAGTGCTTCATAGTGCCATTAGTGTTCACCACAACTGCATATCCTTTCATGATGACGTAGGCACTGATACAAAATGACTGGATTCTAATTAGATTGTATACATTCTAGAAAAGGTTGATTTTTTTGTAGAGACACTACATTTTTGGTACAACTGTGACAATATATTGCCACTGGGTGAGGTTACACCCAAAGAGACACTGCACTCAAAGAGGAGCTAACCTGCAAGTGGGTACCATGGACAGCGATCAGCTAAGCTACTTTCAGCACGGCTATACAAGATAGAGCCATCTCCTCTACCACTAAGTCTGCAGCTGCACTAGATAAAGCCAGCCCACAAAGATAGGCTATAGGCTGCTGATATAAACCTCATTTCACATTTGCCTTAAATCTGTGGAACAAAAATGTAACTGATTGGTAGGAATCCTCTGTGCGTGTGAGCTGTGGGCAAAGTGTTGAGGTATCAACAGTGGCAGCAAATCCTGCATTTCAGTGTCGACACACATGGTCGCACCATATATAGATCAGAGCAGAAAGGCCTGCACATGGCTGATAGTATAACCATGACCCTGGTCCAACACACACACAGGAACATGTGCTCTTATGTGGACTCATTCAGGCACAAATTACTCAGGCACACACTAACGGACACATACCGTCCTTTAAAATCCTCTATACCGGCATAAAAATCCTTATAAAATCAAGAAATCTTAAATCAGTGATGACTGATATAACGTAATTATACATAGATTGCTTTCAGCATTTAGCACAATGACAAAGTATGTCATGATCACAGTCCAACACTGCTTGAGGGCATAGGGATCTTTCCAAGGAATTCATGAAAAACAAAAGGAGATCAAGAGAATAAAGAGGAGCGTGACACGGCTGTGTCAGCAACTCCAAACATCTATTACTTAGAAGATCTAGGTTTAATCATTAATGCTAGTACGACTGAATGCTAGAAGATTGTAACAACAATAGGTGGCACTACAACCAATTTATTTATTTATCACCCATCGCCCACTGCTGGTGTCAACTCTTAC
Organism: Lepomis macrochirus; assembly: GCA_024633595.2. Lineage (NCBI taxonomy): Eukaryota > Metazoa > Chordata > Actinopteri > Centrarchiformes > Centrarchidae > Lepomis > Lepomis macrochirus. Next base: position 13,943,769 of record JALXJV020000006.1, read on the forward strand.
ACCAAGTTTCAAGTGTAAGTGGAGAAAACCAAGTCCAGTCATGACTAACTTAATATCTGAGATTAAACATATAACGCCAACTTTTCTAATGACATATGATGAAGTGTTTTAACAATTTTAATCACGCCGTCAATAATGTTACACCGTTAGCTAAACAGCAACTGACATTAAAAAACATTCACGTATAAGTTGGCAAGATGGCAATCAACATAAGTGAATCAATAATCGACAAATTCTGCTTTTATGATATTAATGACCAGCTAACAACTTTTCAAAATCAGTGTTTTACTCAACCACGCAGGTTTAGTATTAAATGGCACACAAAATGTGATCAAACAGCTTTAAATGATGTGCATTTCCATTAGTTTGACCCTCATATACTGCTGCAACAGCGCCTCTCAACTCAACCAGGGTTGTGTCAGCAGTGGTTTCTTTTATGACACTCTCCACCTGTTTTAGTTGCTTAAACATCACAAACAGTACTTCTGGGCTGTTTATCTTCACCAGTGGGCACATTCAGGTCACTTTAAAATGTAATCACATAATTAATTTTGTAATAAATTGCTCTATAGTTTAGCTAAAAAATTCATCTGTTTTTTGTCAGCCTAGAGCATGGGTTTAATTAATAATGTCAATATTAATATTAATAAATGGCTGAATTCCATGCAAGTATTTCACCTTGGAAAAGAGCCATAATTAATATGATTAGTTACACCTGTGCTTTTCTTTTCTACTCAAAAAATCCAATGTTAACATGAAAAAAGGTCTATTACTCAACAGTATTAGTGTTACATTACTTTTTCATTAATGTTACTTTCATTAATGTTAATCTAATCTTTGATGTGTGGAAATAAAAAACAAATCACCGTAGTTTAAAAAGTAGTCCACATTAGTTTTAACTTGACCTAACTCTTGAAAAAATGCATTTCAGTGTCTTTTTAATATTTCCCTGTTGCTTATGTAAAGCACTTTGAATTGCCTTGTTGTTTAAATGTGCTATACAAATACACTTGCCTTGCCTCGCCTTATCTAGTTCTATATATTAGAACTAGGTTAAGTTATTCACATCAGCAATGATAACTTAACGCAGGTCCCTCAAAGCCCCGTCCTGACACCAACTCTAAACAAAACATGGGTGATGTCAAGAGGACAACTGATATTGCCTTCTATGAAGACACAACATGTTAAAAAGACAACTTTGGAGTTACCAGAAGGTCTTCGCAGAAGCTAATCACTCCTCAGCTGCTGGCAGGCAGCAAGCATTTTTGGGCCGAGTGGCTTTATTGAATTCACAAAGCTTTTAACAAAAAAAAAATGTATACCTATCCTCGAGACTCCCATCCAACTCTCAGTAAGACCAAACAGCAAATAAGCCCACCTGTGAAAATGTCAGATAAAGTCCACAGTTTAACTTTATGGTAATTCCTGAACTTATAATTCTACCGATAACCCCTCACTCCTGAGACAGGTGGGTTAATCACACTGTCAGTGCGCGTGCCAGATCAGCTACACTCTGTGGTAGGAACAGGCAAAATGTGGCCCATTTAAGGAAAGGCTTTTATGTGTATTTTTAATTTCTTGGTGTAATTCAACATGAACATAATAGTTGAGAGTGATAAATAATATATATATCATAATATATATATCCTTTTACTAAATGTTGATTATTGGATGTGATGTTTGTTGACCTACTATTACTATTATTACATACTATGTATTACAACTATTTTATTATCTTTATGTGTCCATATACTTATTTGCCCTTTTATTTTATTTATTTATTATGTAATGCTGGATTTTCATACCATGCACCATGTACATGCATGTGTCATCTTTATAACTATGTAATGGTGTGTATTCATTGCTTTCACCTATTTAATAGGCTAGCAACTTCTAGAATATTTTGTTTGTGTTTTGCAGCTTAAAGATATACTCAAGTATACAGATGGGTAAACATTTCAGCCAAATGAAAGCTGCGCCATTAATAATCTCACAAATTACTTACAGGATAACAGATTTGCGATAAAAGAGGAGGCTCAAAGAAGATATGTGTGCAGTGAGAGGGTGCAACCCTCCAGGCTTTGATGTAATAAAATGTGGTAGCTCACAGTGAGATGTGAACATCCTGGGTGCCTGTGCTATTTGTTCACTGTTTGTCCATCTGATGAGTTAAACAATACCACATGACCATTTCCTACTATAAAAGACAACACAATTGCATATGTGCAGTATTTGCACTCACTGTTCCCCTCAGTTCATATTTTTTTCAGCTATGACTAAATGTTTGAGGCTGTGGCAGGCTGCTGTCAGAGGGATTATTTAGTTCAATTTCAGCACAAAAATAGAAACCCTGTGGGCATGAACCAGGAATAAATGAAATGGGGTAAAAATGGGTTATCAGCCCTAATCAGAGATAGGCTACACTTGTTTTGTTTTTGAAACAGAGATTTCAACTATTGCAATTTAAATGGGGGAAAGTACAACCATGATGATAATGAGTACCATTTGACAATACTGCAATCAGAGTATAGTGTCTAATCTGAAAGCCAGAGGTAATGTATTGCAAACTAGAGTCATAGCTCAGCAAGTTCTGAGAGTAAACTGTGGAGAAGAGGCTTTCCCTGTTTACAACAATCGGATGACAACAGCTATACTGAATCAGTCAGTGCTTTGAATTGGATGGTATCACCTAAAAAACAACAACAGAGACTCTTCATTTGCTGTATCTGCATTTTTCATATCCACTCTTTCTTGAGAAATGGTGCACTAAGCATAAAGAGGGTCTACCTCCATTGCTCCCCCAGGAGCAAGCAGTAAACTTCTCTAGCAGCAGACCTCTATAAATATTCCAAGCAAGGCTGACCTGGTTACAGAATGCCCTTGGGAGTGTGAATTAGCATCTGAATACAGACATTGCTGTAGTCAGTTGAAGACAAGCCTGGCAGGAGTGGCAGTACTGCTGAGACTCCCTTCACAGCTCCAACATGGACCAGCCAGCACGCTTCAGAGCACGAGCATGATGAGCACACATCAGCTACAAAAGATGAAGGCATAAAGCTAATGAGGGGGGGTTAAGTATTTCTGTCTGTGCTTCCATCTATGGCTACATCAACCGTAGCATTGGTAACTACTCCCGATGTCCTATAAACGCATAATTGGAACTGTTTGTATCAACTCTGTTTGAGCAAGTAAAAGAGATTTGTGTAAAATGTCAAGTAGTTGGTGGTGATGCAACATTCAAGGATTGCTTAAAAGTAGAATCAGTAGAATTGGTCAGTTGCTGTTTGTTGACACATCATTCAAAATTGACCTCCTTCCAAGGAGCTCAACGAGAAAGAGAGACCAGTGGACCAGAGAAATAAAATGTTATATTCTGATATTCTGATTTCTGATGTTTAACAGTGGTGAAGTTTTAAAGCACAAAAAAATGCCAACCAAAGCCACGCTTCATCTTGTCCTGTGGCCTCTCTGCTCTGCGAGTGTGTGTGTGTGTGTGTGTGTGTGTGTGTGTGTGTGTGTATGTGTGTGTGTTTGGGGTGGGGTAGGAGGGTTGGTTCAGTCCCACATGCAGACCTGCAGCTCTTTTTACATCCATGGCATAGACAGAGAGCAGAGGAGAGAGACGGACACAGCAAAGTAACCTGGTCACTATGTTCAACCTCACACCCTGCACACTGTTATTGGCTGGAGGCTACACACCCATTGCTCAAAGGCTGATTCCCAGAAACGTCCTGAGCATTACAAAAATTAAACAGGCAGAGGTCAGGCTCTCTGCAGATACAGACAACACCACACACTTCTAGTAGGTCATAAGTGATGATTGAGAAGGATTTTTTTGTATGAATCTATACATTGTTTTTTAGGAAAATCCTCCTCAAATCAGGTAGCGTTTTGGATGAAAGTGGAAACAAATATTAGCTGTTCATTTGTTTATAGTTATTCCTACCTGATGTTTGTTCTCCTGGTCTTGGTCTTTCTCACCCTCTCTCAAAGTATTTTTGCACTGAGTAAAGTGAAAACTAACAATGGCTATGACATCTGGACTCATACGTGACTGTGAACCTGGAAAAACTAGATCAATATAGAAACACTATCTAATGCAATAGACAAGGCCACTAACTGACTTATAGAAAGATGAAGGAAACAGCCAAAAGCCATCGGACAGTGAGGACAATTGGTCACACATTTTTATTTAGAGTCATATACCCAGAGTCTACTGCATGCCTAACCTCACACACGCATAATTCAACAAAGTGAGTCAGTCAAAGACGGATGACGAGATCGACTTTTAACTCTTCTCTGCCTGTTAGAACAGCAAAATGTATAAGAATAAAACTGGACAATCACAGTCAATAAATAGCAATATCTTGCAATACAGAAATGCCAAAGATACGTTTGGAAATATTTAGATTCATGTTGCCAGTACATACAACAAAGAACACTGACAAGTTTGTTTTTCAATTGTAAAATGTCCTGCTGAGTGTGTATTTGTCACAGTTCTTTAATAACTACAATTGTTTGTCTTTATAGCCAGTATAGGCCCATATATTGTACCAGATATTTTAAACTCTCATCAATCGTGCCTTAATTTTAAGAAGCACTTTTAGTGCATCCCTTCTGCTGACATTCTCACTGTGTATTCTCACTACGTTGACATGGATGAGTGAATTGAATTGAATAATTTAAAGTGTTTCGCCTATGGCTGCTTCAGGTTTACTCAGGGAGTTGTTGTTCACAGTAAATCATAGTAAAGTCATTTTAGTGTGCAGTGGCTTGTTTGTTTTTCATTGCTTCTATCTACCAGCACCTGTCTGTTGTTGTTTTTCATGGAGAATCTTTTGTTTTATTGAATCATTTAAATGTTAATGGTAATAATTTTAATGATAATGTACTGATGATGGTAATATACCATCATCTTTATCATCTTTTTACTCAGACCTCATATTAACTGCAGTCTGCTGGTTTTAAAAGGTTGACAGGCACGGTCACATACAGCCACATGCCAGAGAAGGAATCTCTCCTAATTTAAGAGTTTCAGTAAATAACAGAACTGAAGTTTTTCTCTGCAGGGTGTTTGATGAATGTAACCACTGAAAAGGTTTGTGCACACATCTGTCACACAGCCTGACAGTCTTCTGGGTTCCCTGTACTACAGTACCTAACTCACCATTAATACCACAGTTGCAGCTATATATGTAGGTCAAGAGCTTTTCACTTTAAGTAAGAGTGGAAATTCCCTGGTCCCTTTTTCTTCACTCCAGTTGAAAGACTACTTTTCCTTCAATGAATCTATCTTAACCATTTATACACCTTTGTTGATTTTAAATTGTAACAATTTTAAGTAAGCCTTGACCTATCGGCTAAAACACATTTTGATTCAAGACAACTACTGCAGTGAGGAAAAGATATGATATAAAAAGATAAATATCAGCATTAGAATAATATTCAGATACAAGTATAGAAATAAATAGCTATTTTTTTAAAAACTGTGATGCAAACATTAGCCACATACAGAACATTCTCTGTGGTAAGTCAAAATGTGTAGATTTTGTGTTCACACTTGTCCATTGACAACCAATAGTAGACTGTAGTCATGTTTTTCTTCATTTTGAAGAACTGATGGTAGTTTTTTGACAGTCCTATCTCTTGAGCCATAGTCTGCTGTAAGAGAATCTTGTACTGTGCCGTGGGACTACAAATTCAATACCACCAGTACCACTGCCAAAACATTTTTACTAATTCAAATAGAAATCCTTCAAGTGGATCAAAGTCTGAGGTTATCATAAATCCAACAATATTAAACCACCAATTTTCAAGTTTTGGGCCTCCACCACAAAAAACAGACAGAATTCACACTTCCACTAAGAACACAGAGGACCCAGTGGGTGTTTAGGACTAAAGGACAGACCATCACTGTTATGTTTTAGCTTATTAACTAAAATTTGTGGATACTCATATACCTTCATCAATTTGATTTCCCTCCTTGTAGGCAACATAGGTTAATATTCATTTCAGTAAGTTATAAAGTCAACTCTGAGAAACATAGAGCTTTTCAGGAAGCAGCGTAAGTCTTAAGAGTCGATTGCTGAACATTATATATTCACATTGCCCTTTCCCAGATGTTTGGGATTTTTTTCCAGATGTTTGCAATAACAAAAACAAGGGTTTTCCTTGACCCACGTTAGTTTTGACAACTGCTTATTGTTAGGGTTACTGTTATTTATTTATTCTTATATGTGTCATAGAGATACACAGTTATGATCTGCCATCTAAGCCTTTGTAAAACAGTTCAAAAGTTAAAGTGACACTGTGACAAAGAAAAGGGAATGAAGAGTCGTACCCCCTGCCAAGATCTGCTGCTCCAGTTCAGCCATCTGTTTCCTATAGGCCCTCAGTGCTGCTTCTTTGAATGTGGGTCGAACTCGTTTCTTGGGTGGGGCTTCTGTGGGCTTCTCCTCTGCAACATTTTTGTTTTCATCCTCCTGCTGATGCTCCACTTTTTCAGACACATCAGCGGCCTCCTCTGTTATCTCCTCTATCTCCTCCAACTCCTCATCACCCTCTTCCATCTCCTCTGTCACATCATTGTCCTCGGTCTCATCGGGTTCCTCTACGTCTACATACTCCACCATTGCATCATATTCAGCAGTGTCCTCAGTGAGTTGGGTTTCATAGTCCTCACTGTACTCTCCATCATACTGCTCATCCAAACTGCAATCATACTCCAGAACACATGCCTCTTTACTTGCCTCATAGTCCTCTGTGGCTTCAAAATCTTGAGAGGCCTCAAAATCCTGAGAGACATCATTGTCATCAGACACATCATACTCCTGAGAAGTCTCACACTCCTGTGCAGGCTCATCTGTCTCCTCTGTCTCATTAGCATTCGTTCTGTTCTCCAAGTTAGCTAGTACCTGCTCCATCACTTCAACATAGTGGGTCTCATTGTCCACTGGTTGTTCCCCAGCTTCTGCTTCTGCACCTGTTTTCTCTTCCTCTGACTTGTAGAAGAGAGGCTCTGTGCAGACATCTGAGTCTATTGTAGCACTAGAGTTATTTGCAGTAGAGGTGGATAGGGTGCGGAAACGCCCCATAAATGAGGAAGAAGAGTTGGTGGGCTCCTCAGGCGGAGCAGGGGTCTGAGAGCCAGACTTCCATACAACCTCCAGAGCTGACTTAGCTCTCTGTAGTGTAGAGCCAAAGCCAAAACCAAAGGATTTCTCACTGAGATCTATGCTGAGCCTACTGCTCCAAGACTTGGGAACCTCCTCAACTTTCTCTGTTCGAATTTCACTCTGACTGCGATACATAGTTGAAGACTTATTCTGGGTCTGGTGAAAGCTATGATTAACATCTAGTTCAGGGAATTTTTCTTTAGGATGTGCTTTAGGGGTTTCCTTAGGGGCATCTTTAGAAGCTACTTTGGACGCTACTTTAGGGGCTTCTGTTTGGGCGGCTTTAGGGGTCTCTTTGGGGTGTACCATAGGACTCTCTTTAGGGGCTACATGCGGGGCTTCTTTTTGTGGAATCTTAGAAAGTTCTTTAGCGGGTACTTTACAAGTTTCCTTAGACACTACTTTAGGCATCTCTTTTGGAACCTCTTTGGGGGGTAGTTTTGCAGCCTCTTTGGTAAGCTCTTTAGCACCAACTTTCAGACCTTCTTTAGATGAAACTTGTGGTGGTTCTTTAGCAATGACTTTAGGGGACTCTTTAGGAGATTCTTTAGGAGACTCTTTAGGGGTTGAGACAGGGCTCTCAATTGGAGTTATTTTGGGACTCTCTTTAGGTGACTCTTTGGGACTTTCTCTGGGAGTCATTATTGGGCTATCTTTTGGTGTCACTTTAGGAGTGACTTTAGCAGCCTCACTAGAAGTTACCTTAGATGACACTTTAGATACTTCTTTAACAGTGGGCTTTGTGACATCTTTAGGTGTGAATTTAGGACTTTCCTTAGGGGGGGCTTGAGAGGATTCTTTTGCTACTGATTTATGAATATCTTTAGGTGACTCTTTAGGAGCTGCTTTAGAGGTCACTTTAGGTGAAACCTTAGCGGATACCTTTGGGCTTTCCTTTGGCAATATTTTTGTGGTTTCTTCTTTAGGAGCCAATTTAGTTGGTTTATGTGTCACTTTAGCAGCTGCTTTAGGGGCATCTTTAGGCGATACTATCGTGCTTTCTTTTGTCACCTTACCTCGCTCCTTAGACTGCCGGGCAGACGTCTTAATGACAGACTCCCGTTCTGTGATGGGAGGAATAATGTGTGTGGTTATAGGTGGTAGGGAAGATTCCCTGTCAAGCATCATGAATTCCTCATCTCCTTCAAATTGTAAGTCAACCTCCTGGCATTTTGTGATTTTTTCTGGAAAACCAGGGATGGTTGATGGGTCAAAGGGACTGCTAACCTCTATGGAGGCTTCTAAACCAGAGTCAGCACCCTGCTCCAGATGATGCCAGTCTTTCCAGGGTGAAAGGTCACCTTGCAGGGAGACCTGGGAGCCACTGTAGTGGCTTCTGTCCCCAGACATGCAGACAAGTCCATTGCTCACCCCACTGTCAATAGTTTCTGTAGTCTCAACCTCATTGTGTTCATAGGTTTGATTCTCCTGGCTGAGTGGGTGACTGGGGCTAGCATACCAGGAGGAGGCCATGTCTTCTTGTTTTCTCTGCCACAGTTCCTGATCTGAGGAGGACAACAGGGAGCAGCCATTAGCCCGTGTAAAGTACTGACTCTCTGAAAAGTCCTCTGAGTATGACTGGCAAAGTTTTGAGCAGTCGGACTCAGAGCGGCTGAGTTTAGGGGTGGAATAGTCACTCTGGGAAAGCCAACCAGGGGTCAAATCAGAGTAGTAAGCCTTTGCATGCTTGTCTGGGTCATAGTAAGAGTCATCAGCATAGTGAACTGCGCCTGAGTAGCCTGCTTCCTCTCCTGACCGGCTATGGTCATGGGATCGCCTCTTCTCTGATTTGCTTTTGTGAACAGGCTTTGAAATCACCATTGCATATTTATTTCTGCTTAATTCATCTAATTCTTTATCACTGTCCATTGAGTCCCAGTCATCGCTCTCCACTACTTTATCCTTTCCTGAGACCTTTATATCCATGCTCTCATAGGTCTGTGAAGAAGACATTGTTTTGTCTTTTCTCTCCTTTCCATCATGAGTTAAGCTATCAGTAGTGACTGTAATTCCCGTTCCTTTAAGTTTATAGCATTTTTTCAAAACTACATCCCTATCTTGGGTTGTTGCAAAAATAACAATAATAGGGCGGGGTTTTGCATTAGAACATTCTCTTTGTTGCCCTAACCTATGAGCAAGCTCAATTTTAATTGTTTTATGGGCATCAATGAAACCCATTTTATCTTTTAGTATTTTATATATTAGACTCTCTGTTTTCTCTGACTTATCTTCAGGAACATTGAGGAAACGCAGGGTTGAATTATTAGCCTGGTGGCTAATTTGTTTTATGTAGTCATGAATATCACGTGTTTCTCTTCTAGACTGGACAAATCCTGAACGAAGTTGCTCAATCTCACTCTGAACTACTTCAACACTGCTGGAGATCTCATCAATTGAGCTCTTTAGGGCATTTACATGGCCACGTAGCTCAGACAGTTCTGTCTCTATCTGGCTGATGCCCTGAAGTTCCTTAAAGATCATCTCCATGACATCCTGGGTCTGACTGATGCAGCCTGTTGAGGAGGAGCCAGGCTCCAGAGTCGAGCTCTTTTGCTGCCGTCCTGCACGGTCCAAGGATTTGCTCCGGATGCCCAGGGTTTTCCTCCAGTTGCTCACTTCGGAGTCTGAGGAGACACATTCCTGACTCTTCTTCCATTTTCTTAATTTCCGTAGAGCCCCCAGCCTAAGTGTGTGTAGACTGGACCGTTCCACTCGTTCACCCTCAGAACTACCATCAGAGGGAGCCAAACTGATGAGGCTCTTCCTGTTTCGTCTTACCGGCATAGTGTGTGATTTATGCTCATCCAGTCTCCTGACAGGTTTTGTCTCACTCAAGGAGTCAGAGTAACTACTATCAATTGAAAGAACCTCAGGAAAGATACTTTCATTATTATTCAAAAAAACAGAGTTTTTCGGGAGTCCATTTGCAATAGCTACACGATAACTGAAAGTGGGTGACAGGGATGAACAGTCGTTCTTTCCGTCGTCCTCTTCAAGCGATATGTTACGTGCCGAAGAGCATTTGGAAATCTTTTTAACTGTAGTCTTCAGCGTGGTAGAGAGAGTTAGATTGTGTGCTTGCAAATCAGTGGTCAATTTAGGCTCTTTATTTTCGCTTCTCTCTTTCTTCTTTATTGGGTTTGCCAATTTCTTTGTAAACATTCCTTTGCAAATCTTTTTAATGTAGGATGATATAGTCTTTATTAGGGCAGAAACCATGGATGGCAATCCTGTGGACTGATTTTTATCATCTAATGAAAATAGTTGGCTGAGAATACAGCTTTGGTGAGCCAAGCACAATCAACCTGTGCTTGACAGTGGGAGCCCAGCTCACAATCACTAAAACCCCAGTCCGTGTCGAGACTCACTAATACTTTTAAATCCAGTGGCTTTCCTCCAGAAAAAGGACATCTCTCTGAAAGACAAAAAAAGAATATGCACTTTAAAATGTGGTTGCAGATTTTCAGATCAACTTAAACACACACTTGAAGAAGTCTGTTCAATCGTTAACAGGCATAATGTAAAACTTATCAATCTCTAAACCTATTATGCAAAGAAACCAATGATCAATTATTTGAACATACAAAGTAAAGGCAATTCTTCAGTTTTGTTATTTAATTGTATGCATTATTAACTAGCATCATAGCTTTAAAGCAAATCCTACAGCGCATCCTAGTCACCATCCTACTTAGACCTTCCTTCAACTGTATGCCTGAGGTGCTGATGGAGAGGGAGAAAAAATACAGAGAGAATGAAAGTATACTGTAAAGTGTGGTGTATGTGGATGTGTGTGTGTGTGTGTGGGGGGGGTAATCATTTGTATATGGATATGACTATGTGTGCATTAATGTATGTGTGTGTCAGTCAAGATCAATAGACCCACTAGCTGCATTGATTGAGAAAGCCAATTATTATTCTAATTGCTTCAGCACTAAAATATTCTTGTCAGAGTGTCTGTAAAACAGAGGAAGCACCAAACTATAATAATTATCAAGCTTAATGAAAAATGCTGAAGCTAAAAACCTGTAAGATATTTGGTCTTAATGCAGGGGCTGAACTTGTATCCCCTTGTAGCTATATAGTTTGTTGTTGTTGTTGTTTTCATTTTCAACAGATTATAAAATCAAATTTGAACACAAGACACAATCTGTATGTTAGCTATTACCATATACTGATGACAATGATGATGCAGATGTTTTTAATAATTAAAATGATGTAGTTAATGACCTATGTTGGAATTGTTCAGCACATGAAGCAATTGGGTTAGGGTTACTTTCAAAGCGAACAAAATGGCCAGCTCATGGAAAAGAGGCAAGAGACACCTTGAGTCATGCTACATAGTGTTAAACCTTCAACAACTTGGAGTGGTTCTGAGAGGTGTGTGTTTTCTATAGAGTGGACCAGGCCAACTGAGTGGAAAGAGGGACGTTTGTTGTGCAGAGGATCTGACAGCTGCTCCACATTAGTTCTGGGGTTTAGAGCTTGATGTGTCTACAGTCTCATGACCACAGAGACATGTTCACTTCAAATGAGCTGTGAAACACAGCATCACAGTTAGCTTTTATTGCTGGGCTCTGAAGAAGGACCAGGCATTAACAAATAGAGCTTAAGACTAGGTTGCCAATGTAATTGTGTTTCTGCCAGCACCATGTATGATGGAATGAATCCATGAGATTGACTATTTGTTAACTTCACAGGGAAAGGTTTGGGGTGGTGCAGGAATAATTGGGGAAGGAAAACACTTTTTATTATATGTATATATGCAACTGTACCTATCTTAATAGGTGAACTGCAGTTTACTAACTGAGCTTATTAACTGCAGCTAATAACATACTTTGACCTAAGCTGTCATTCAAATTTAAATGATCAATTCTGAGAGGATTCTGTGCAACAAAGTTGTCCTGGTATAGTCACAGGTCAGCATGGTCTTGTGTTGTGAAAATAAGAGAAAAGCAGCATCAAATCAAAATTGATATTACAGAAATGGAATGAAAACAGCATGAGGTAAAGAAGGACAACAGTATATGTCTTGGTATAAGGAGGTTCATGACTCAGCTCTCTTGTAGACTGGCCTAAAACCAAGAGTAGCATTTTGCAGCTGATCAGACATGACCCAAAACTGTCCCTCAATAAATAAATAACATGAAAGAATATGTCCTGGCATTGCCTCACTACTGTTACTGACACATTTGGTTGTAGCTTTTAAACTGGGAGATGCTACAGCACAACCACAGTCAACTTGTGTTAATCAGTGAGCAGCTGAGGGTTAAGTGCCTTGCTTAAGGGCACATGTAGTCGTTAGAGTGGGAGAGAGATGAGTTGTTCAATTGCTCCACCAGGATGTGGGAATAAGCCAATTCTATGTTAGATGATTTTGTTTGTCAATCGTATGGTAAAATAAAATAAATTCCTTGAGCAATTATTACACTTGCAATTCAGTTGAATATTTAAGCCGATACACTCCCACACAGGTGTTTGCACTTACGTTGCCTGATTAGACCTCTTTTCACGACTGTGTGGGCATGTACAGCCTACACATGATTGACATCTCCCTAAATCTCTCGTTAGTCTTGTTGTATCTGTTATTGTGGGAAAACTTAACACTGTTATCATTCTTATTGGGACTTGTACTTTAGTGACATCACTTAAATCCCAGCATACCTCTATCTAACTTTAACCTGAGGAAAGGTCTAATCAGCCAGAGTAATTAAAAACACTTATGTAGGTGCATAGCAGCACTGCTTTGCTGATTGATAAGGCTCATGACTATAGAGAGTTTTAGCAGGATGAACTAAGACAAGAAAATGAATATTAAACAGTTGTGAGAGGAACCATTTAATTATAACTGGAAAACAAGTCCATATAATCAGTTAATCTGTCAGGGGGTTCTTATATATTAAACTGTAGAAACAAATACCAAAAATGACTATACAATAAATTAATATATTATCTACACACTTCAATTATAAAATGTAATGACCAGAATTGCATGTGGACATGAAATAGAAATAAGTATAAGATAAGAAATAAGTATAAGAAATTATGAGTGGAATTTAGTTAATTAAATGAAACAAAATTTAAAGAATGAAAAAAATATATAAATTAATACATTTTAATCAACATCAGCATCAAACTCTACTGTTTCCTTCACTATTATATGGAGCTGAGGTCTTGGTGTTGGCCTATGGAAGACAGTGTTGAGTTCCTGGCTCTGAAACAGGGCTAAAGCACTTCTTGCTAGGCTCTTGAGACCGTGATCAAGGGTCTTCCCCAGATTTTACTGCTTTTTCTGTCTGATCAAATAGACTTTAGCGTAGCACAGGATGTTGTCTGTGGGTGAGCTCAGGCAGAGTCTCTTCAAGTTGCAGAAATGTGCTGTTAATGCACAACTGAAGATATTTCCCTCTGTGGTTGTCAGTGTAAGGTAGAGTGCTGATATATAACCAAACTATCTGTTACACTTGCCAAAGACTCTCAAATTCAAGGTACAAAAATGGTTGGAAAAGAAAAAATCATTTCAACAAAGCAAAAACATTAACCTAATATTGAGGGGGAAATGCAGCTTTAGCAGCACTGTGGCATTTAGCCAAGCTAAACTGGTTTTGGTGTAAATTTTAAAAAAAATGCTAGGGTTAGGGTTATTTTATATATTACATTAATGTTAATGGTTGCTAATGCAAAGACAAAAAAAATTAATGTAAATGTAAAATGTGTTCTTGGTGTGGTTTCTCAATGTACAGTCTCGAAATCCATTGGCTATCATCTCAAGACAATTTAGCCTCTGGGGCATTGGCCAATGCTTCGGGACTCCGAATAACAGATATCCAGGCCAATACTACCTCTGCTGTGCACCAGTCATTGTTTACAGTCCAATAAGCAATCTTGGAACCTATAGGCTATATTGTGACTTCATTCTGAATGCAGATCCGTTATCTCATCAGGAGCAAAATATTTTTTATGAATATTGTTTGAAGAATTGAATTGAAAACATGTACATGGCTCAGTTAATACTCATTGGGCCAGATTTACCAAAGGTTTGCATGAGAATAATGTCTTTCAAAAGTCCAAGATAGCACCTGTTGTTCATTTGCTACTTGTGCCTTAATGAAAATGAAATTTGGGGCATTTAAATTTTATTGTGAAAAGTAATGGGAGGGTTACATGCAAATACCTTTATTCATTATACGCAATGTGATCTAACAAACCTAAAAACAATTTCATGTGAGTGTCAGCATCTGCATTTAATACATTATAGGAATATGCAAAACGGCAAGTGTTGTGCAGAGATGGCTGCTGTTACAGTTGCAAGAATGAGACACAGACATAATGAAAGAAGAGTTCTTTTCCATTCGTGTCAATATTTTTGACCTGACTGAGGAACATATTATGCATATCACCTCTACAGCCATGCCATATTGGAGCTCTTGGCTGACCTAAGGGCTGATTTGGAGCCAGTTACAAGAAGGAGTCACGCAATACCTGCCATCCCCAAACTTTGTGCAACTCTGCATTCATCCAGCCAGAGGGAACGATCACCAACTGTTCACAGCGCGCCAGTCTTAATAGTGACACAACCCATTGTAGGTATCAGAGAAGGAATGAGGCACGCTGCAGACAGTTGCTAATCATTCCCTCCAACTGGATGAAGCACGATACTCCTGATTTTGTGCATGATCCATTATGATACAGAAATATAGAAATTAATGACAAAAGCCTACTGTCAGCATTTTAGAGACCCCCCAAAATTTCACAAATCATGTTTTTCAGGGAGCTCATGTCTTATTCCCCCTGGTTACCCCGTAGTTCACACCCTGTCCTCATGTCTGGGTGTTTCCAGCATACTGTAGCTGTTTCTGCTGGGGTTTCTCAAAGCAGTTTTTCCAGTGTGCTGTCCCAAGCAATAAGTGCAATCTTATGCAGGATGCGTAAGATGCGTAAATACCTTACGAATTCCACATACTGGGGACGCACTGAATGAAACAAACCAAGGCTTTTATGCAGTGGCTGCTTTCCTTCCCAACCCTCCATGGCGAAAAAACGCAACACCCTCGTTTAAATACTGCCGCCTCCACTGAGTTTGCACCTGTTGTCATTTATGCAATAATACTTAGTTAATCAGGCATAATAGGTACTACAATAACACTTGTGATATTTTAGAATGCACACACACTTTTGTACTCTTCATTTGGGGTGTTAGTAAATCTGGCCAATTATATCTTACTTAAATTCTTTCTTGGAATTGCAAATCCCAAAATATTGAATTATTCCTTGTGGTAAATTTCAGATTTGTGTCTTTTTGGAGTCAGCTTCATGGTGCAGGTGTGAGGGTTGAACAGACAGAAAGGTATTGCTGAGAATGGGAAAGTTCACAGTCCATTTAGGTATTAAGTCCAGATTCTATTCTTTATTCATGGCTCTGTTTCTTACATAAAAACATATCTTGCTTGAAGGAAGAAAGTTGCGCATTACGTTTCAGATACTACCTTTTCAGTCCATATTGTGCATTATGTATAATTGATAGCCCAATCCAGAAAGTTTATTTAACAAACATAAATGTTTTTAAAGATGGATCTTGTTAAATGAATAAACCATTATGAACCATTATCACATTATACAACATACAAAATACACCTAATAATGACTGCTAGTTAATTTTGACCAATTACACTAATGCATTTGTGATGCAATTTTTTTAATGTACTTAATGTACTACTGTGTGTTACAGCCACAATTGTGGCTGACAGTGTCTGGGATTTGCAGCTGTTTACTGTGACTCGAAAATCACTTATATAAAGCACAGTGCTGCACTGTGGCTGCACTCTGTCTGGACAAATCATGCTAAAAGAGTACTAGTGTTTAATGAGTGTTGATTACCAATTAGGGAGCTGCCTAAATTCTTCACTTCTCATTACAGAGCCAAAATCCTGACATCTACATGTTAAGGTTTGACAAATTAAGTATTCACCCTTTTCCAGAGGTAGAGTTGATACCCAAATGACTTGATAATACGCACATGTTATCACCTGCATTGTCCCATTAGAGCATAATGATGCAAGAAAAGGATGACAGATAACTAGATCACCTTATCGTGTGTGTTTTAACAATTTGACCACAGAACCTGCAAAAGAATGGCTCTGTAAGTAGACTCAGCAGCAGATGGGCTTCAAATTAAATTGTACCATTTATTCCAAGCCAGCATGACAAGCATGTGTGAGAATGAGATTACCTGTTGGGTTATCTTGATCTACTACAACTATTTTCATCCTCATTTTAATAAGTAGATTCAGTTTAACAGAACTCACTCTGTAGCCCCTACATAAAGATACTGTATGTGGAAAATGGCTATTTGTTTTTATACTATCAAGTGATAAACAATAAATTCATGTAAGTAACACGTGCTCACACACACATCATTTGCCCACAATGAAATAGCCCTGTCTTGAACAAATAGTGCCTTTAATTATAGGTAACTATTATTGAGTTTATTATGTCATATGACTTCATACATAATATAATTGGGTTTCAGATAAAGGCATGAAGAAGTTCAAGTATGTTATATATTCCACAGGCCTGGGGAATATGTAATATATATATTTAATATAGGATGTTGGTGTTTTTGTTTTTTCTATCCTCCCAATCTGTTTACTCCACACGTTACAAGTCAGAGGCTATTTGCCTTTGAGCAAGGCACTGAACCTCCAACTGCTCCACCGTCTTCATATGAACTCACTGCAAACTATATTTTTAGCCTGTCGTAAAAACACTTTCTTTACCAGATAAGAGCATCCAAAAAAGAGCGGCTTGCAACTGTGACAAAAAACAAATCTGGGATTTCCTGTGGTCCTGAGGTAGAGTCACTCCCATTTGTGAGTCAGACTAGAGAAACCCCCAGAGAAAGGGGGAGCAACTCAGCCACACCCACTCCCATATGCTCTAGGGCACTGCTACTTCAGGCCCTACATTAATGGCCAGGGACCTATTTCCCCTCTTTTCCCTAATGCATCTGATTAGCAGCGCACTCTAAAATACTCCATTTCTCACAGCCTTACAATCTCTGCCACTCTCCTTTAATGAAAATGAGTGTCAGTTGGAGGCATGCTAACCTATTTCTCGCAATAGTACAATCTGCGCTTTTCTCCTAATGAAAACGCAAGTAGACTATGCCAATTTAAGGTTATTATGCTGCGAGCAATTATACTACATGCTGTGATGTGTTGTTCATTCTCTGATCATTCTGGGAGAGGCTGAGGAATATTTTGTGCAAACCTTTAGAAGGCTTTTGGATGAGAAATGTTCATGTGTTACGTCATGTCTCCAGAACACATGATTACAGATTATGTCCGAGTGTCTTAGTGTACATGTGGGTATGTGCATACCGTGGGTATGTGCAGCCGTGCGTGCACACACATGTGCGCAATGCATGCCTCCGTGCATGATTGCTTTTAAGCATGCACTTGCTGCTGTGAGAGAAGAACCATCACAGTGGGGGATGAGCATGTGAGGGTGTGTGCATCCTCAGATCATATTGCCCTCACGCCCATCCTCAGCTACATTCTGCCTCCCTTCTCCTAACCTGTGTATTTCCCAACAGTGAAATATCTGCCTGCAGCCCTAGGAAACCAGCCAACATCTCAACAGATTGTCTCCCCTCATAAATCAAAATATTACCATTTCTTTGGCCGGCATGAGGAGAGCCAGTCTCATCGCATTTGCTCAGTGAAACAACAGCATTGCACACATGCGTTTCATGTTGTGCATTATGCATAAAGGTGAGATTCAGAGCAATTGTACGTTTGTGGACTCGACAGTGTTTGTAGGCTCAGCGCTGTATTTTAGAACAAACAACAAAATTGTAAAATAACATTACATTTTATGTATTTTTCAACCCAGCAACATCGACAGATGATGCAACATTCTCAAATAACGTTTCATTAATCCACTGACAGGGCCACAGAGAGAGGGAAAGGAAGCAACAAGAAGATATAGGATGAAGTCAAACGGCCAACCCCCCCCCCCCCGTCTGCGCCATGCAAACACGCATCCAGCGCCCAAATTGGCTCCGCCGCTGCACGTACCTGGTTGTGTCAAATCCCCGCGCAGTACTCCAGCGGTAGTGAGCACAGCGAGCCGTGTGGAGCCGATTCCCCGGTTTCAGCGAATGGTCGGCGCGA
This sequence comes from Lepomis macrochirus, assembly GCA_024633595.2. NCBI lineage: Eukaryota > Metazoa > Chordata > Actinopteri > Centrarchiformes > Centrarchidae > Lepomis > Lepomis macrochirus. Next base: position 13,962,115 of record JALXJV020000006.1, read on the forward strand.
GGAGAGCATCCGGGGAGGGGAGGGAGGGGAGAGAGCGGCTCGGTGCGCAGCTGCCTGCTAATACCAGAGCTCACAGCATCTCTCCGCGTCCGTCAGACGCCACATCCCACTGCCCTGCCTCCGCTCAGAAACACACACACACCTCTCCTCCATGCCACCTTCTGTACTCCCCTCTCTCGCTCCTCTGATGTGCCCCCCTTGTTCGCGTTATGGGAGGGCGAAGACTCTGCCTTTTAATGCTGCAAGCTGCCGGCTTTTATTTGCTCCACGGGAGACACACACCCCTGCTCGTAGACAGTGTCAGAGCACGGGATGTCTGGTCCAGAATGGGATGCAGAAGGGTGATGGTGGCGCTCATGGGGAGGCAGACAGCGCTGCTGCTGCTCGTGGCTGCCCAGACTGAGGCTATGCTTCCCGGCTGGAGAATGTCTGTCTCTCCTGTACAAAACTCTCTCTCTCCTCTCTCTCTCTCTCTCTCTCTCTCTCTCTCTCTCTCTCTCTGCTCAATGAGCCGGGCTATGAGAATTCAGCCTACAGACACACACAAACACACAAGATACCCTCAACCACACACACACGCACACAGGCTTGCGCGAGATACCTTGAGTGAGAGGGAAGAGCAAGAAAAGGAGGGAAGGGGAAGAGAGGATGAAATAGTGTGTGTGTGTTGTGTGTGTGTGTGGGGTGTGAATCCAGTTGGTTAGATAACTGTATGATCCCACCACTGCAAAAACTACACATTCCGATGGAAACATTACAGTGATGTAATAGGTCAATAAACCTTGAGCACCACAGACCCACACTGAAGAACAATGTTAGGCCACAAGGTATTGCTTTCATTTTTCGTCAGGGGTCGTGCGTGTGTCGCGCACGCGCGCTACTTTTACGCTTTAATGTGCGTGCATGGGTTTGTGGGCATGCCTGTGAGGCACTTTCATCTCTTTTATTGTCAAACACACACTTTGTGATCTGAGCCAAGATCCTGAGGACCGTTCCCCCTGTACAGCACACAGTTTTCTGTATACAATCACACATCAACTAATTACGTCTCTCACTGGAAATTACGTCATACATGATTGCTCATTCGCGTTGAAGATTAGTCATGGATGTACTCTGGTGTATTAAACCACCATCAGCGTCAGGAAACGCGCGTGCCTGTATTTCATAGCTTCGAAAAAAAATACAATTAGGTGTTTGGAATAAATACACTTAATCTCGCGACCAAATGGCAGAGCAATGGAGGAGAAGCAATTTTAGACAATTGCTTTAATTTGTCCTTGTGTGACATTTTGTTAACTGATACTTAAATTTCACGTTGACAGGGACAAATGAAGACGGACACGGTGACATGAAAACATTGCAGGTAGAGCGTCAGATGATGGTCCACATCATTTCGCCGACTCCCCCAGACTGGGTGGTGATTAAGCATTCAAATAAAACCCATCTCACTCCCTCTCCATCACTCAGCTCTCCTCTCCCTGTGCGTGAGTCTGCCTCCCTCTGTCAGTCTCGCTCTCCTCTCTCAGCTGAGATGTGTGTCATGCGTTTCTCCAACAGTCACTAATTGTCTGGCCTTTTGGCGAAATCACATTTCTCTCTCTCTCTCTCTCTCTCTCTCTCTCTCTCTCTCTCTCTCTCTCTCTCTCTCTCGCGCTCTCTCATGGGAGAATGGTAAGGTGTGTGTTGGGAGATGTATGTGGTTGCATGCGCACGCGTACGCAGTTGGGGATTGGAGGAAATAAGGGTGCAGCTGCTCATGCTATGTGCGGCCGCTGCTCGCCCCCTGCTGGTGATAAAAGCAACTGGAACCTCAGCTGTATCTGAGCAGGTCTGACCCAAATGATCCTCTCCAATTACCGCAGCCAGTTGTGTTCAGCCAAAGATAGCAGAGGAAACGCTGATTTATTTTAGTATTTGACATGGTTCAGTTCAAGTCTAATGTGAAAAACGACTGGTGTAAATGAGCAAACTAGTTGTGTCTGGAATGTATTATGAAGTATTTCATTTCATTGTGCAACATTTATCATACACTGTAGTGTCTCACAGTTAATCCCAATGTTGCAAAAACACTGTGAAAAAAACAACAAACCATATAAACAATAATGCCTTACTGTTGGGTTCACCACTTTCCCATTTTTCCATTTCTCTATTTCAGTTTCATTCTCTGTCCCTTTCTCCTTTGTGTATTTCACTCTCCCACTTTCTGCTTTCTCTGGAAACAGATATGCTTGCTCCTGTTTGTGCCTTCGGCTGCCAAGGGACAGCTAGCCAAGACTCCTGAGGTCTTCTTACCTCCATCCCCCATCCTCCTCTCTTCAGCCCTCGCCTCTACAAGCTGGTATAACAATATCATCCTCTTTTTTCTCTGGTGATCTCTCTGACCGTAATCACTCACAATGCTAAGTTTTTATTTCAAATGCTTTTCATATTAAAGGTATTCATGTTTCTGATTTTACTATAGGTTCAACTTAAAATAGGAAAACAAACAGAGTATTAGTACTCCTATACAAACTGATAACATGGTAAACACATTTAACGAGCATTAGCATTTTATTTGAATAAAAATTTAAAGTTTACATTTTAATATAGTCCCCTATAGGCCTCCATACAGTATTTCACAAAAGTGATTACACAACTCACAGTTTTGTAAATATTTGATTATATCTTTTCATGTGACAACACTGAAGATATGACACTCTGCTACAATGTAAAATAGTGAGTATAACAGTGTAAATTTGCTGTCGCCTCAAAATAGCACATCACACAGCCATTAATGTCTAAACCGCTGGCAACAAAAATGAGCACACGCCTAAGTGAAAATGTCCAAATTGGGCCCAAAGTGTCAATATTTTGTGTGGCCACCATTATTTTCCAGCACTGCCTTAACCTTCTTGGGCATGGAGTTCACCAGAGCTTCACAGGTTGCCACTGGTGGCCTCTTCCACTCCTGATGACATCCCGGAGCTGGTGGATGTTAGAGACTTTGGGTTCCTCCACCTTCTGTTTGAGGATGCCCCACAGATACTCAATGGGGTTTACGAGTGCTTGCTCTTGGTGGGAATGGTTGGGCTTCTGTAAATAACTTCAGAGTATGGACTAGACCTGCTCTTTATGAAAAGCGCTGTGAGATAACTGTTGTTGTGATTTGGCGCTATATAAATGAAATTGAATTGAATTGAAAGGAGTTGAAGACATGCTTGGCCAGTCCATCACCTTTGCAAGGCAGTGGTAATCTTGGAGGTGTGTTTGGGGTCATTATCATGTTGGAATACTGCCCTGTGGCCCAGTCTCCGAAGGGAGGGGATCATGCTCTGCTTCAGTATGTCACAGTATGTGTTGTCATTCATGGTTCCCTCAATGAACTGTAGCTCCCCAGTGCCGTCAGCACTCATGCAGCCCCAGACCATGACACTTCCACCACCATGCTTGCCTGTATTTAGGACACACTTGTCTTTTTACTCCTCACCTGGTAGCTGCCACACATGCTTGACACCATCTGAACCAAGTTTATCTTTGTGTGATCAGACCACAGGACATGGTTCCAGTAATCCACGTCCTTAGTTTGGTTGTTTGTCTACAGCAACTGTTTGCGGGCTCTCTTGTGCATCATCTTTAGAAGAGGCTTCCATCTGGGATGACAGCCATGCAGACCAATTTGATGCAGCGTGCAGCGCATGGTCACCTGCTCCCCATTCACATCTGAGACCTTGTAACACCAACAAGACATATGACACAGGGGAGGGAAAATGGCTAATTGGGCCCAATTTGGACATTTTCACTTATGGGCGTACTCACTTTTGTTGTAGACATTAAAGGCTGTGTGATGTGTTATTTTGAGGAAACAGCAAATTTATACTGTTATACAAGCTGTACACTCATTACTTTACATTATAGCAAAGTGTCACTTCTTCAATATTGTTACATGAAAAGACATAATCAAATATTTACAAAAATGTGAGGGGTGTACTCACTTTTGTGAGATACTGTAACCTTAAAACTTCAATGTGCCATTAAACCAAGGTCTGTTCCAGTTCTCATTTACTCTCCATGAAGATACCATGTACATTGACACACAAGTTCAGACAGTCCATGTGTTGATGGAAGAGGAACAAACTTGAGGCTATTGTTTAGTTCCACACAGTTTTTAAACATCACTCACATGTCGTGGTTGTAGGTTCTGTTAGTTCTATTTTAGGTTGTGAAAGCTGTCATTGTCTGTTAACATGTGTTTTAGTTAATTTTGAATGTGTCTGTCAACTGTTTCTTGTTTTACTTCCAAACCTCCTGGTTTGTACTTAAGTCTCTGTCAGTGCTGTATTTAGGTGTTGTCAAATTGTCCCTTATACCATGGGTGAGTGTTCCTGGCTGTTCTGGTTTGTGCTTCTAGTGTTGGATTTATGTTTTAGATCTTTTGTCTGCGCTTAGCAATGGATAAGAACCATGCCTTTGGTGTGACAGACCCAGGTTCACTTCCCCACTGTAACATATCCACTGATGTGTCAGTAAGTCAGATATTTAACCCTTAGTTGCTCCAGAGGTGTGCGACCTCTGACATATATAGCAATTGTAAGTCACTTTGGATAAAAGCATCAGCTAAATGAATAAATGTAAATGTAATGCTTCAGGTGTGATTTGTAAGTTACCGTTGTTTACTTGGATCACTTGTCTCTTTTTGGGTTCACACCTCTTTGACTTCACTCTGCACATGTCTCATTCAGCATAAGACAGTGATATTGTTAAGAAACATTCATTTTAAAATCATGCCATTTTGTAACAAACTTTCTTGTGCAGAGCTCATTTAACCCACCTTTTAGATATCCCAACGCATATGAATCCATCTTCTAGGCCATTTGACAATGTACCATCATCTGAAAAGAGACATTGACACTACTGGCCCCAGCCTACACGTGAAGAGCTCTGCTGTTACTGGCTGTGTACCCAACTGCAGCTGAGATTGTCTTACATTCAGTTCAGCTTTATCTACTGTAGAAACCAGCATAACAACAAAGAAGAGCACCCTATGTAAAAACAGTGTTAATCCACACAAACCACCTCAATTTTAGGCATCATCTAGGCTACAGACATTGTTTGCCGTAAACTTTAACTCAGCAGAGACTAACATACAGCAGTGGCCTTTTATTGTGGACAGCCTAAGGCACACCTGTGCAATGTCCATGGTGTCTGATCAGCATCTTAATATGCCTTATCTGTGAGATGGATGGATTATCTTGGCAAAGGAGAATTGCTCATTGAGACAGATTTTTGTGAACAATATTTGAGAGTAGGTATTTTGTGTACATAGAGAACGTCTTAGATCTTTGAGTCCAGCTCCTGATGAATGGGGGCAAAAACAAAAGTGTTGTCTTTATGAATTTTTTCAGTCAGTTCCATCTGGAACTGCACATGCATGGTTCAAATATCTGTCAAACAGAAACTTCTGGGAATCTACAACAGAAACAAACAAAGTTGGCACTAAAGAGACAGACAGATGGCCTTTATATCCCCTTTAGTGGTTAAAATCCATCCGTTGAAGCATAAAGGGATGGCCATGGGCTGATGCAACATTAAATTTAGCACATGACCATCAGCTTGAAGGAAATGTATTTTCACTTATGTCGAGAAGAGAGAGAGCACATTAAAGGAGTGTATTCAGATTACACAGCTGTTGACACACAGCTGGCATCAATTCATAATGCCTTTAGCACTATAGGATAGGATTAACATGGTCATCATATTAGCACCTGGTGAACCAGAGGCAGTTTAATAATGTTACTGGAGTCTACAGAATAACAAAGAAAAAATGTTGTGAATTGAACAGAGGAGGCGTTCACAGAGTAATGATGGTGGTGGAATGTGTTTTACACCCATCCATATAACCCATCCAGTGATGATGAAGGCTTAAAATTGTACTTGAATACATTCAACTGAAGGAACAAGTTTCCAGAGGTCTATTGAATTCTTATTGTATAAAAAATGATGATGGTGGTAGATAGAAGGTGAGGGGCTTACCAGAGTTTTTACAATTTATCCTGAGGTGGACATGAATGTCTGTGCCAAACATCATGGAGATTCATTCACTAGATTTTAAGACATTTTAGTCAAAGCCAAAAATGTCAACCTCAGATAAGGGAAATATCAGCTCACCAAAGGCATTAGAATTTATCCTCTGGGAACCACGAATGCCTGTACAAAATTTCATGAGAAACTGTCAAATGAGATATTTCAGTATGTTTGGCTAAAAATGTCTGCAGCTGAACTATATATAAGAAGAGCTGAACTCAGGAAACCACTGAAAACCATGGAGGTTAAATAAAAGTTTTGGGGGGAAAAAGGTTAAAACAAAAACCCATTGCCGATTAAAAGATAGTGTGATGATTAAGTACAGGCCAGCAGGTGTAATTTGATAATCATTTGTGCATTAAAATTCAAAGCATTGTACAGTGTCCATTTTTATTCCCAAACCATCACCACTGAGTATGGTCTGTTTTGATGTCTTTTTTTTTAAACAGCCACAGAAAGTGATAGTGTAAGGATTAAGAACAGGCTGCCAGGACTAGTTTGACCAAATGATATAATCAAATTTATTTAGTGATGCCTGTGACTGTCTATGATGCTATATGTGGTTCTATTATGTCTGGTTTGTCTTTCTATCTGCTGAACCTGGTCTCTCTTGCAAAATAGATCTTTATTACCTGAGTAAATAAAGGTGGTATGTATAAATGAGGGAATACCTTGTGGAGAAATGGTGTTCATCCCTCCAACAGAGTTGCACAGACTTGGCAAGAAGCCTTGAAGCTGTTCTGGAGGCTCGTGGTGGCCTGACTCCATACTGGTTTTCTCTTCATTTGTCATCCAGAATGCTGGTTTCTTGAGAGAATGCAAATGTTTAGCAATACAACTTAAATGCTCATGTGAATATGCAACTCAAAAACAGAAACCTGGATATTTTTTCTCACATATCGATAATATTTCTCCCAATGTCTCACGTACATTAAGTAACTTTGCCTGATTATAAATAATCATATTTTAGCATTTGTTCTCATCCATCCTATTATTAAAAAAACAAATGACGCTATGGACTAACTTCAGTGTTATTTTATCATGTGGAAAAAAATGTTCACTGCTACAAAACATAATCAAAACACATATCAGCCCTCAGAGTTTATTGAAAGGTCTAAAGCTGAGCAATTCAATGTGGAAGTGAAAAAAAAGACTTTTACACTAAGTACACAAAACCTAAACAAGGCACTGTTGTGAAATTGTGGATACAAATGAGTGTTGGGATGTCAAGATAAAAATGAACATGGCTGAATACAGGTTTTTGGAGCTTTCAGATTGTGAAACAATGTTTGTTTTTTTGTCATGCAGGATTTCAAAACACCATCAACCTGTTTGGATTTCACCCTGCAGTTTGAGACAGTGGTGCTTGGGTTCACAAGACATTGAGAGATATGCTGTGGATCAATCAGAGGGTGTCCCTGGCAGGGTCCTCTTCTCAAAAACTGCTGCATTGCAGATAAAAAAAACCCTCCTCTGCCAGACACCTTCTACACATAACAGGGACCAGCTTACCTCACAACAAATCACACACTATAAGCTAGAGGGTCTATTATTCAGCAACCAGTCTTCTTTATTATATATGAAATATACACAAATCTGCAGTTCACCAAACATAATGTTGAGCTCGCTTTTGACATAACTGCCCATTTAGTTTCAAAATTATAGTAGATAGTTTATCATTCATGCCAGAATGAATGAGAAAAACCTATCTCTGGTCTTATTGGAAGGAAGGAAAGGAATTTTGAGCTGGGTTTTATTCTTCTACATTGACAGTGTTGTCTTTTAACCCTATGAAAACATATATTCTTAACACTGCACTGGCATAAATGATCTCTATATACAGTAGCTCAGAATAATTACGATACATTATGTGTTGTATAAATGCTCACATTCAAAATGAAGTAATTCATTGCACTTTAATGTCAAGTGGATAATAAATAAATAAAATCTCACATAGATGTGTTGTAATTATCACAACAGGGATGTCTTGATGTGTTAATCAATTTGCACTCAGAAAATCTAATGTTGAAGTGGCATTACACTAAAATATATCATTTACAATACAACAATATACAAAATTTCAGGAAATGTAATGGGTTTTGTGGTTTCCCGGATATAACACTGAAATTATGCTATTAAAACTACTAAAACAAATAATAATAATAATAATAATAATAATAATAATAATAATAATAATAATAATAATAAGCAACAGAATTCAAACCAAGGCTGGTCTGGGACAAAAAATTGGGCCTGGCATTTTTGGCCCCTCGGCCCACCAAAATTGGTCAGACACCCCTCACCAATATACCATGCTTTCATTTAACATGTATACCTACTGCAATAATCAGCTAAACCAGCTGAGTGGTATATGCCGTGGTTAAGTGTACCAGTGCAAGTGAATCAGTGTACTCATTCGCACTCATTTACTGACTCTATGGTGATCAGAGGTGGACAACTCATACTCAAGTACAAGTAGCCTACAAGTCATTTTCACAGCAGCGTGGGATTAGCCAATGCAATGCTGACAAAACAACCTCTTCTTAGCTATTAGAACAGTTACTCAAAGTTAAGCCTGCATTCAGAAACTATGCAGTTTCACTTTTATGATTATGATTATGTTATAATCATTGAATTTAATTGATTAATCATCATCACTGTTACTACGGCACGTCACACACTCTACCCAAGGCATTACTTTGTGTTGAAAGGTGTGACAAAACATTTAAAATCACAAGACACGACATTGCATAAGACTGGGGTCATGAGAACAAGACAAGAGTATATTTTAATACTATCTAGAAAAAACATTTATTGATGAAATATACGATTGCAGGGTCTGGGGGTTTGTCCCCCAGAAGATTTTGAGCATTAAACACTTATCTGCGTTCTGGGGACATTTTTTAGACCAAGTTACGGTGGAAATGTCTTTATTTATATAAAGGGAAACACAAAATTCAGGTTACGAGTGAGAATTCAGAATTTAAAAATATAATAGAATATAATACAGTAATCAGTAGCTTAGCCTATTTCTTTTTAGCGTAAGTTATTTTTTTTGGACAACACAGATGTTTCTTTTATATTTACAATGCATTGCAATTTTTCTTATTGTGTAAATAAACCTTTCTTATAGCATTTTTATTTATTAATTAACATTTCTTGGTACATCTGACATCTCAAAAAGTGGTGGAGACATGTCCCCAGTGTAAATGACCCCTATGACCCTACCTCCCTGCTCCCTCCCTAAGATCCCTGTTAGACTACTCCATGCTTACCGCTTCACCTCCACTCTCCTCCTTCTCACTCTCTCCTATGGCCCTGTCCCTACTTTGCTGTCTCACAACTCCTCCTCTGCCTGGCAGCGGCCACAGCTCTCCTTTTCTCCTTCAAGTGCGTATCCTTGCACTACGTCAGGTACTGCAGTTGATGTTGAAGCTACTGCAGCCCTCGTACCAAACATATTGGGTTATTTTCATGCATTTGGCGGCCTCCGTTTGAAGACTATATTTTTGGGCCCGCAACACAAGAAACAGAGGCCAGATGGGAGGGGGTGGGTGCCAGTAAGAGATGTGAATGGGCCAGTACAAAAAATTACCCAATGGGGCGCTGTCCTTGCTCTATGGGCCAGTCGTTGGCCCATTTTTTTAAACAGTTAAATAAATATATCATTTACGTTACACCAGCCCCATAGGTGCGTCAACCCACCGGGAATTTGCCCAGTATACAAGAAACCATTCCAACCCTGATTCAAACGTGGCAAAGCAATTTGTCTCTAATCAAGGACAGTATGCTATATTTGTGCTGCTTCACTAAGCTAATTACCCTCTTTGCTGTTGACTGCAGCAGGTAAACCAGGATGTTATGAGACTTAAATCCTTAATGGGCTGTGAGATTATCTTTGAAAAACAGCATATCATGCCCCAGATGACAAACTGTCCTGCTCCTCTGAAACCCCTGGCTTTTTTGAGTGGAATATTTCACAGCTGGGGTCACAATAATTATCCTTGCTGCTCCTGCCCAACAGCATATTTGTCAATTTTATCAATTACCGCTGGTGTTTACACCCTAACTAACTCTAATTAGTCGTCAGTATAGAGTTGGAGGTGATTTGTCAGACTGTAATGCATAATGGTAAATGAATGACTCCATGTGGTTTCACAGTTGTTTTCGTGATTGTTAAAACAGAGAAGCAGGTGGATGTGTTGTTTGACACATGTCAGAGCCAGAAACATTTCGAGTGTTCAGCAGTTTCCCTCTTGATGATATTTTCACGTAAAACACTCGAAATGAAACAACATGATGTAATCTTTTCCAGAGGTACTTGCATTTAAGAAATAATACCATGCTGTTCAGAGGTAGCAAAGAACTAAAGTTTCAGCCGAATTTCTGAAACATCCTATTGTGATTTATACCTGAAACACAAATGTGACCATTAAAGCAGGCACTTGATGGCATTCTGTCAAGTCCAGGACATACCTCAACGTAAAGCCAAAACTTCCAATTTTTACATTTAAGATTTTCTGCAGATTAAATTAACAGGATATAATGTGTTAATTGGCCAGATTTAAAAGTGCTTGTGGGCTGATCTTTTACCCTTCAATAGAGCTAGTTGTTTCCCTCATTCCCCCCTGTGTGTGCTAAGATAAGCTAACCGGCTGCTGCTTTAAGATTGAATGAATTGATGTGAGAGTGGTATCAACCTTATATATATATATATATATATATATATATATATATATATATATATATATAATATACTGTAACTGTAGCATTTACCAGTCCAGTGAAGTCGATAACTACCTGCTGTGGGCATATATTCTTACCAACAGCAAACACATCAATTAAATTCAACTTCATGGTGAGGCTCAATATGTGACTTAATTTGTCTTGACGTGACCTATCAAATGAGCCAAAGGGCCAATTTGAGAGTTGGCCCTTGGCTCAGGACAAGAATGTACAATTTGAGGACTTGTGACCAGCAAGGGTGAGTGAGCCCTACATCTGGGTAGTGGTACCACAGAATGATTCAGCCTCACCCAGAGCTACGAGCTGCCTGTCTCTCTGTCTCTCTTTCAGTCTGTGTGAGTTTCTTTCTCTCTCACATACACACACACACACACACATACAATCACCAGTCAATAGCCCAGAGGTGACAACCTGTTGATTTCTATTCCTGTCTTCATCTCATCTTATTTCTTACTTGTAGCTGAGTCATTATTACACAAACAGACACACTGATCTGAAACACACAATTATATAGCACCTAGAAGAACAGCATGACACATGCAAACGCTCAGTGTCACAACATATGGTTGAGAAACACCATCAAAACACAGTCAATAAAATAGAACCAAAAAATTACATACCAGTATTCACACAGCAACGATGCAACTCTCTCTAATTTTCTATTTTATTTTTTTCACTCAATCATACACCTAGTTCTGCTCAGGTGTGGATTCCTGATGCTTCAACAATGAGAGAGCATAGCTGATTATTATTAAAATTAGCTCTGAAAGCTGCAAAGGCTCTCTACAACAAAGCATTAGCGGCATGGTTGTGTCAGCACAGCATTTCCTGTTTACAGTTTAATCCCGCAGCAGGCTGCAGACGCCAGATAACAACAGTACAAAGCATGCTGGGAGATAAAAACGCCACAAGCGCCTGTCTTTGCCTGATGTGGCATTAGTCAGTATTACTGAGAATGGTACTCCAGCAAACAACCCCGCACATGAGAGACTTTTAACCTCCTTTATTAAAACATGTCTACCCCCACCCCCCACCCCACACACACAAAAGCATTACATTATGAAATACGAAATCCTAATCATAACCAGGTCATTTACAAAAACATAGTAAAACCTGAGGAACGCAGGAACTATCTCTTTGAACAATAATTCGGGGTCCACCAGCCCTGAACCCTGCAACCTCTTATGCCTTGTGAGCCAAGCAGCTAGTTTAGACTGACCAAAGAACAAATTCATCACACCACTCTTTTGTCTGCCAAGAAAACCTGGGCCCCAGCATTTAGAGCCCCTCAGAGAAACAGACTCCATATTTGTTGCCAGGCCTCCCTTCAGTCCCTCTCTGTTTCACTCTAATCTAGGGGTGTTTCCAGGGCCTTGAAACATTGGGGGCTTAGCCCAGCCCAGAAATCTTTCATGTTTTCACCTGTTTTCACCCAACCCTCCCTCCCCTGCTTACCCAAGGTAGGTCTGTAAAACAACAATCAATTAACTCTGCTTGTATCGACCCACAAAATAATGCACTTCTCTCTCTCTCTTTCTCTCTATAAATGCAGGCATGCTGAGTTACGGTGGGTGGTCACAATATGTGAACTTGAAACAAAATGTAGCAATATTATTGCGAGTAGACTCCGTTCTTTGAAGACCTGCGAGACAGGCTGCATCATGAAGCTTATTGCATATTTTTGATGTTGTTGAGTTACATTCGGGGCAACAGTGAAAACATGAAAATGACCTGGCGACGCTCTAATCCCCATCGTAGCTGTGGGCCCGCCCACTCCCTCCAAAAGCCCTACTCTTCCCCCAGTTAATTTTTGCTGACATGGCCCTTTGATAAAAATTAAGGGTATCCTGCTAATTTCCAGCACCAGGCCGAGACTACTATAGGAGCCTAGAAACTGCAAACCCACTCCACCTTGAACCTTCCCGCGTAGCAAGATTAGCAAAGGCTCAGTGGTGTATAATTGCGCTGACAATGGATAACTTTGCTCCCTCCCCAAAAATATTGGTCTATATAGCCCCTTAACCTACTTTAACCAGACCTCTGGCATTAAGCATCTTCACCCCAGTAATACAGTGCTCCCCCAATTCAAAAGCATGAAGAGACTAAAACTCTAGTTTATTTAGACTAGGTAATTCATTCCACTTTACATAACGGTCTATCTACACTAATACTACTCACCCAATTTATATTATGCCCCATATGTTTATGGTTGAATGATCTGACATTTTTCTATGATAAGGAGTCTTGCCTTAAACTGAAGGATGTGAAGAATAACAGCAAGTCCAAGGCTGGAGAGATGAACCCATAAAATAGACCACAGATTTGAATCCCAAGCGAATTAGGTGGAATACTGGGGGGAAGTGCTCAATTTGCCACTTAGTTATCAATCAGGTTTCTTCTAGCCTTGAGCAAGACACATATTTCCTTTGCCATTTCCAGGATCATGAAAATGTAGTTGTATGGGTGGATATAAAATCTAAAGACTTTTGTATGTGGAGACATGGTTATGTTATACTACTCAGATATATTGTATATAATATATTGTGTATGTATATCTGAGAGTAGTTTCTTCTTCTTATGGCCTTATAATAGTGTATTGTAAGACACTTCTCGTTGTTTAAGCTCTGTACTCCAGCATGCTGGATTCAAAATGAAACAATGACTTTAAAGTGCTGACTCTCAGCTTTAATTTGAGGGTGAGATAAATTGTGTTTTATACACAGTCCCCAATTTTTATTTTCAGGATTTCAAATTATTTGTAGATAATGACAGGTAAAGCCTATGATGCTCTGACTGGTCTGTACCATTTTCATTTCCTGCTTGTTTTGGAGCTGTTTGCCTATAGTCTGGTCTTCTGCTAGTGAAACACAAGCTCAGTTGGACTCATGTCAGATGAATGAATCGGCCAGTCAAAGAAATTTAAATTTGTCTTAAAAACTCCCTGATTTCCTTGCCAGTATGTTTAGGATGGCTGTCCTAAAATTGCGTGAGGGCTATGATTTCTTCACTGTTAACCCATAACCCCTTATAAACACCTTTTGACATTCATCCACGTTAGGGTGAACATGGCTTAAATTAACGCGACTGCAGCTAAGCTGCAGGTTTAAAGCTGAGATATCCATTCAGTTTTAAAAGGTCAAGCCAATTCTTTGAAAAATAACAGCTCGTACTAGATGAGTTCTCTGCTGATTCCTCCATAAGAGTACAACAGCAGCACTAACTTGTACTATCCACACTGTGAAAAGCCTGTATTGGAAGGATCACTGCACCCAGGGGACTGACTTAATTAGGAGTGAGCGCAAACTTACACATATACACATACAGTACTTGTACTCCACTGATATCCATTCCTTTGCGATTAACTTAAACATCTGTACTACAGGCCCAATGTGCAATGCTTACACCAATCTAAACTCCAAATTATACCTGACTTTGCAGAAATGTCCTCTCTCAACTCAAGTCAAATTAGCACACATCATACTTCAAGCAGGCAGACGTGCACCAAAAGGCGCATACTTTACTTCACAAACAAAACATGGACACCTAGCACACTGTGGATGAAGGATGAGTTCCTTAATAATATAACCTCTGGGATGGTTCCTTGCAAGAATGAAGCTGTAAAAATCTGTGCATATGTCTGTCATTGGAGAATATGCCTGCCCTCGCTACAACAGGCTAATTACGTTTCAGCCTCAGTGATAAATGTGGCTATGCTTTGATTTACTTGCTACTGCTCTCGCTGTATTCATAGCCCGTCTTTCCCATCTCTCTCTCTCTCTCTCTCTCTCTCTCTCTCACACACACACATACACCAAGTTGAATCCCCCCTGAGAGCAATTATCATGGAGTCCTACAGTATGTACTTGTATTATTAATCTCTTCACTGACTCTGCTGTGACAATACAGCACTTTCTGTGGTTATTTACAGAACAATTCCTGGCCGATTTACTGGAGCTTATAATTACGGGCACAAATAAGCTGATCTATATAGAAACCCAGCGGCTCAAACAGCAAGTTAGCTTGTTATTGGGAAAGTGTGATGAGTATGTGTGATTAAAAGAAATCTAGTCATCTATTAAAACTGGATTTTGGACTGAAAATTATTTAAAATTTTAACTTACATTCAACCTGAAATAATTGATGTTTAGCTACTTTGGGGCAACAAAAAAGTAAATACGCAATTTTATACATTTTAAATGTATATGGCTAACTTGACTGCCTAACACATATAGAGCAATACTAGTATAAATTTTAGAGTTGTGTTTCTTACCAACTGGCAAATGTAGGCCAAATAATTCTCCTTTTAACTGAATGAAGCCTAGAGTGGTGAGAGTGAACCAAAGCAGTAAAGTTGCTGTAACTCTAAAACAATGAGCTGAAAGACACTAAAATGCTTCATAGAGCTGCGGGAAATTGGTGAGTCTGGTGATAATTCTGTGGGTTCATTACATGTGACGCCTTTCACATACTTGTAGGAAAGTGATCACCTGTTAATGCAAAAAATAATCATTATGATCATTATAATCATTATGATACTAACAAGAATTTTTGTTTTCATTGTTCATTTTTTAAAATGTGAATTGTGTTAATGTTGACAAATTATTAATTGTGGATTTGATGCAATACACACAAAAAGAACTAAAAATGTAAAAATGCTTTAAAAAATTGCAGTTGATGCAACTCAGTTTTCATAGCTGTTCTCTTAAATTGTCCAGAACAGATTGAGTATGTAGGAGGTTTATTAATAATCCAAACCGGGCTTACATAGTGAAGAAACAGTTCAAAGTCCACAGCCAGGGAGCAGTCCAAACATGACAAAGCAGGATGTCCAAGAAAAGTCCAAAATATCCAAAACTCAGATAAGTGATCCCGAGACCACAAAATGAACAAAGGTAAAACCAAATGAACCAGACAGAGAAAGGTCACACAAGGAACGCAGAGGCAATGACTGGAATGTTTGATAATCGATGAATACAAACCAACAACAGACAACGGAACGACACAAACAAGAGGAAAAGAAAATAACACAGTAAAACAGGAAACACAGAATGATGAATGACATGGAAAAAAAACATAACCTAAAACACAGAGTGGGAAGACACAAAGATAGGAAGTGAATTAAATACAAACACAAGAGCAAGTGTTTAACAAAATCAAACAGGAAATAATGACGCACAAACCAAAACCATGACAATAATAAGAATTTACAAAGTTCAGTTTTAAGTCTGTTTTCACATTGGAAATTGGACTGCATCTGGTCCTCCTCAGCCCTAGTCAGTTACATCAATATGGAAAGCTTGTCATTTTCTTTTGTTTTTTACAAGCAGGCAGAAGTTAATGAGGTTAATGAGAGATAGAAGCATGAGTATGCCGTGGGAGGGTAAACAACAGGGGTTTGTAAAAGGAGAGAGAGGCAAGGTGAGATCATAACAGATGGCCTTTCTCTGGACTGCGCCCATTAGCTTCATAAACACACACACACACACACACATATTCACAGCCAGTAATCTGGTACTAAAAACGCCTGTTGGAGAATCACAGATGACCAGGATATTAAGCTTCCTACTAACAACGTAATCCTACTGATGACCCTTCTTTACTAATATTAAATTGTTTTTGCTTATCATTATTCTCACTACAAGTGAAAAAAATCTATATTCTATATTATCTATTCTGTTCTGACCACTAATTTCGCCTTTTAATCTCAAAGAACAAAACAGAACATTGTCCAGGTAACTGCTGAGGATCTCGAACCAATAATAATAATAAATTTTATTTATAATGCACTTTACATTTCAAAGAAATCTCAAAATCCCAAACCAACTCCTGATAGAGACAGGGGAGCAAGGCAAAAGGGAACTTTCTAAATTCTGATTAATCATTTGAGAACGTCTTTGCATTTAACTCCTTGCTGTCAGGTGACCATTACACTGAAACTACAATGGACAAAGTGGACGCGTCCCTCACATCAATATATTGTGCCTTACGACACACACTGCTTTAGCAATTTAGAAAGTTTACCAGCTTACTCAATCTTCACAACGGTTCCATGAACCAGGATCCAGTACTATGCTCTCATATTATCAATTTCAGCTAGGTTCAATCCATTATGGTGCCCCCTGGCTGAAATATTAACTAATAGATAAGCTGACAAATGTTTTCTGCACAGCATCTAATATGCTGTGGCCTGTATAGTGACCTTTAACCTGCACTCAATCAAATGTCTTAAGGCCCAGTTCATTAATATCTTGCTGTTACTGTCAGCTATTTGATTGAGATCCTAATGCAAGCATAGATTACAGAATACTTCCTTTATACCAGTCAGTGACAAACTAGTTCAAATTAACTTTTTGCGAAGACTGTATCAGAGCTACCTCAGGTTTGCACATTACTTTGTGTACATATTTGCTCAAAGTGGATTGAAAATGCGCTCCGATTATACAGCGCTCATGCCAAATCCGTCCCTAATCAACTTCAAATACATTGCTGAAGTTGTTTTTAGCTAACATTTTGTAAGACCGTCCTCTGTAGTCTTTGTGTGTTCAAGTGCAGCTAAGCCCTGCACAACCATGATCAGCTGTCATAAAGTACAGGGGCGAAATGCCTGCAAAGCCACAATATATTAACTGGCACCATAAATAGCTAATCCAGCCAAAACTGTCTGTTACTTATGTTGTGATTGATTTTCCCCGCAGGCTATTTTAGCTGAAGATCTCTCTTTATCTTTTCATTTTAATTGGCCTGACATAAGGGAATCATGCATGTCACTGACATTCAGAAACATATTCTGATCTCTTCATATAGAAATTGCGCTGCACACTAATTATTTTTTACATGCAACAATTTGTGGCCTCTTTAACCAGATTATTCAATTAAACCTCTCAAATATTGTCAGTCATCCGCCCTGAGGAAAATTCACAGGATATTATTGTTAAGCAAATCTCCCAAATATAATTACAATATATTTGTTTTGATGGATTAGCATGAAATTGGAGGGTTCATAATATCAAAGTTTTGAACAATAATCAAGAATTTTGAGGCATTTACATTTTCATGAATCTAAAATGTTTGAGAATGTAATCATGTTCATTAGATTCTAAAAATTATGTTTCTAGAGTCAGTTTTTAAGACTGAACTGAACTTATATTAGTATATAATATTTAATATATTAGCTGAAGTAGTAGAAGAATGGTTGTGCCATTTTATTGCAGACTCTGTGTATACTGCTCCCACTCTACTAATGTTGCAGCCCACAGAGGCTGAGATACCATCCATCGTCAACCGCTTATTCTGCATACAGGGTCGCGGGGGGCTGTAGCCAATCCCAGCTGACATCGTGCAAAAGGCGGGGACAGGTCACCGGTCCGTCGCCACACATAGACAAACAACTCAGCACACCTAAGGACAATTTTAGAGACACCAATTAACCCAGCCTGCATGTTTTGCAAATTCCGCACACCCTGGCTGGGGCCACACAACCCACAATCTTCTTGCTGTGAGCTGACAGTGCTAACCACTGCACCACTGCACCGCCCGGCTCAGATACCATGCTGTCTAAAAAACACATTACAATCCTATCTTTCAAGCCCCATATCTGTAAGGTCGGGTCTTAGATATAAGGGGAACCCACACTTTTATGCAGATTATTCTATCTGGTGTTCCCTACTCCAGATAGAAGTCCACTATGAACGTCTCTGCATGCATAACCTTAAGACCTCTTGATTTACGAATGAAGGTCTGCAGTCTGATGAACACACATGCATAAGCACATGAATCCTCTCTCCAGCAGAAAGCTTGTTGATTCTCAATTAGAGCAGACAGGTCTGTGGTGGTTAAGCACGGGGGGAGAGTTACTGGGTGAATGAGTGTCTTGAGAACAGAATCAGTATTCAGCGTCAATAAACATCCCATAGCACTGGATGTCAAGCACCACCTAAATCTGAGACACTCCACCATCAAAGAACCTGAAAAGCTTGTTGATTATATACATTATATAGTGAGTGTAATTTAAATATATGTATATACAAAAAGAAAAGGCTATAATTTTTCCCCAGCCAGTTTTGTTTTTGTTTTTTTGAGAAATACGAGTGATGCAATTTTATAAAATCACTGAGATTAAAACAATGCAGAGTGGAAAGGATGTAAGCTTTTGTCCTGACATAACATGGGAGTTGAGTGAGAAATGGCATTTTGTGGATATGAAGTTCCATCTGCATTTACTGCTGTGATCCAGTTAGCAAGAAGGTCTTAATAAAGCCAGCCATTTCTTAAATTCTGATAGTAAAAGATCAAATTATCTGTCTCTTTTCTTTTTTTGCTTCCATCTTCTTAAAAATATGTACATTGGCTTTATAAATAGAAACATGAATGGTTAATTTGACCAGTCAGACATCGTTTTGTTTTAAATGTTTTTTTAATTTAATAATCATAAACAACATTAGTAAGTTTCTCACACAGAACATAACTGGCATAACCCAATGAAAGGAAAAAAACACAATTGATCTTGCATTTAATGAAGAGCCTCATTGGCCTGAAACAGAAATAATGAAGTGGAGAATGGACTGGGTGGGATCATATTCAATGGGAAACATGAGTTTCTATATTATTTTTAAGAAGCTATGCGTAACTGATAGACCCATGAAAAAATAAGCATGGGTGGTTTATTACAAGTGGATCCTGTTATTCAGGCTATGCCCCTGACAATTTGGATCTTTCGTTCTTTCTAAATAAAAATACTGTAATAATCAGCGTTGGGAAGTTACTTTACTTGCATGTGATACATTATTCATTTATCCTCTTTTGGTTGAGGCTAGCCCCATTAACATAGGAATGAGTGTGCTGATGTGACTGTGTGCCTTTACTTCGGCTAAATGTTTAGACTAGCTGGTGAACATTACTGACAATTGCAAATAAGAGGCAAAAAAGTAGTCGATTTCTCCACTTTAAATAGTCCACTAAATTTACAATGTAATCATTGTTGATGATTTCACGTAGTAACACATAAGAAAATAAATACCCATTCATATCTTTAGAAAAGCTGAATGTGATTTTATTTTAGCAAACATGATGGCAGTTGTTGCGAAACACAGACAGTGTTAGTCATTTACTTACCTTTACCAGACAATTAAAGAACCGAACCTTTGTGGCACTTAGTGATAAAATACACAGTGCTCTTGCTGAGTGGCTCAGCTTCACCCACTGAATATCTTTTCTTCAGCATCAGTGAGCATTTGGTTTGTGTGACCAGCATTGACCATTGACCCTTGTGAAATTTAATACACTTATTCCTTGACTGAACTCCTTGTCCAGCTAGTCATAACGCAATTTTTCTGTTTGTCACAACAATTCCACAGTCAAAACCTATATTTGTCTGCTTTGTAGCTTTGAACCTCTGGCATGCTTGGCTACTCACAACAAAACAATGAATTCACTCATGAAAGTAAAATAAACCGAGGAGCATTTTCCACCCCAGACTTGTTGATGCCTTGGTAAATGCACAATATGAAATATTCTGTTGTTTATTGCATTTCTCCCCTCTGGGTGTGGGAGCAGTCTGTCATCTAGAGAAATGATAGATTGCACAAATGGATTGCAAGACTTCACTAAGGTCACATACCGTAACATATTTGCAAACAGATCTGCTGAGGAACAAAAATCACAACCTACCAACTGCCCAAACACATTAATTACCTATTTCTTTGCTCAAATGATAACATTCAGCACCCTTACACTGACTTTTCATTTTAGCAACAACAGCAATTTGTCTTCTCACTGCCCCCTTCTGTTGAACTTTAAGCAAATCAAGAGTGTGTGTTTGTGTCGGAGGCAATAGGAAGTTTGCTTTGTTTCTGTGCACAGAAGCAGTCAGTTTTTGTCAGAAGTGTGTGTGTGTGTGTGTGTGTGTGTGTGTGTGTGTGTGTGTGTGTGTGTGTGTGTGTGTGTGTGTGTGTGTAAGCATGCAGCAGAGCATTGGATGTTTATGTGACAAGATAACAAAGATATTCATGTGGTGGGTTACATAACAACGTTTGTGTAGATGTGTGTGTGTGTGTGTGAGAGAGAGAGAGACACACACACACACACACACACAACACAGAGACAGGGAGAAGCTACTTGCTCATGGGCTTGGCTAGTTCTGTAAATGCAAAAGGAAGCTGGGTAGCCAGGACCCAGGGAGAGGACATTCCTAGTTTCTCTCTAACTGCAAATGATGAGAGAGGTCTGTCCCAGAGGAGTGCCCTCCCACTAGTAGCTGTGATGGCTGATGACATCACTTAATTAGAGGTCACAGTAAAGAGCAAATACTGCTGAAAGCGACGGACTGGAATTAAACAAAGACGACTTGGCTTTGACTTTTTAGCAATCAATACTAATGTATTGTTCCCACCTTTGCTTAAACCCTGCATAGCAATAAATACCAAATGCCACTGCTCCCTCTGTTAACAAATTATGTTTTTTCTCTTTGGACTGTTAAGTCTAAATGCAGGAATGCATATGTATGTATACAGCTGCATCCATCTATTTATGTACATATGCATACTAGTGTGTGTGTGTATGTGTGTGTGTGTGTGTGTGTGTGTGTGTGTGTGTGTGTGTGTGTATGCATATGTCATTATATGCCAAACATCTAATTTAACATACAAGGAAACACAACTCATTTCATGGAAGCTCCCATGAAAGGGTTTTCAGATCACAAATTCCTTGCTGTGGTTTGATGTTTACACATGAAACACGATGTTTGGCCAGGAGAGACCCAGTCAGAGATACTAATGTTAGCTTTTACTCTGATGCTGAACATCATTCACTTCCTCCCTCGCCCCCCTGTTGCAGATGGTGCCATTTGCTAAACCTGTAGGGTTTTGTTATTTGAATTTTATACATGTTCCATTAGTGCAAAATGTCAGTATCAATCAGTGTGAAATAAATAACTTTATAGGAAGAAAACAAGCATGCAAAAGTGCATTTTTGACAAACATGTGTTCGACATATAGTGATAGATGGCACAACAATACACTCAGGGACCCAAAGCAACAAGATGGATATTTTATGGAATGTTTAAGAGACAATGGTAATCCCACACTGATTACCAGTATTGCCATTACAGTTCAAATTTTTACCTAGGTCCTGATTTATACATTTTGTGTTGCTTGTTTAAGCAAAACCTTTTCTTGATTTCATTGATTTTTGTTGTACATTTCAGAAGTGAAATTAAAGTTACAGTTAGAGTAGGTATTATTGCATTGTGCATTGTATATTTGTAGTTTCACATGAGACATGTGTGCTTACCAAGTACACAGAAATGTTTCCAGTCTACAAAGCCTACTTTTTTCTGTCAAGAATTATTACATTCAGCTGAGGATACCTAAAGTGACCACGACACTGAGGTGGGAAAATTAGGACCATAATAATTATAATGATGAAGATGACTACAATCTTCATCCTAAGGCCACATGGCTATTTACATTATGTCAGAAGTTTTTGGTGTGTGGGTGCCAGAGTGATGAGACCAGTTGGGTGTAATCCAGGCTGACACTTGCCCACATCTTGTTTCCCTATCTCCATGGCATCAACATTCATGTGGTGCCGCACACACACACACACACACACACACACACACACACACACACACACACACACACACACACACACACACACAAAGACATACTAACAGCAGGAAAACATTGGCAACAAAACAAATTCTAATGTAAAAAGAAAGAGACAGACACACAGAATAAAGAGAGATACACAAGCACTAGGGGAGATGCGGTTTTGCTAAGTTGTTTTGAAAAATTTGATTTAAAACAATGCATTGACAACGCAGCATGATTCAGTTAAGGCTAAGACAGCTGCAGTATAAATGGATTTGTTATGCTTTATAATGCAGCTTATAAACATGCAAATCTCTCTTCTCCAGATGTAGAGAAGGAGGTGAGGTTAGATAAGAGGCACTGTTTACAGCAGACAAAAACATGAAGCGATAACATTTGTCTCAGAGCACACTCCTCAGAAACTGATAGTCTCGGCTTCCTGGGAAATGAATTATTCCCTTCCCTCTTCTTCGACTATTCTCCCTCTTCCAACGCTCCCTACCTCCTCACCCTCCTAAACGCTTCTTCCAAATCCCTGAAGGCCAAGCATAGTGCTTCTCTGTTTCAGAAAGGATATTCCAATTGGAATAGATGAATTAATGGTTTGTAGATCATTGCTGTGGTTTCCTGTTGCTTATGCACTTTCTACACCCTCCCCCACTATGCCAGTAGTGTACCACTTCTACAGGAGGAAGTCATGGATATGGTTACAGCTCATGATGCTATTTACAATGAAGACAAACATAGCAAGACTACAGCTCTAAAGCCCTTCTAGCGGCACCTAGAGGCTACAGTGTGCATTGCACACAACATATTAAAGTGTTGGATAGAACCACCAAACCGATTAGGAGAGCTTGAGAAGACCACACCGATGACATCACTACAAATCAACATGTATGGGGGAACATGCAGTCTGTCAAAGTGAAGATAGAACAGGATCATAGGGGGACAGCCAGTTTCTAAACAATGGATGAGTGCACTGGATCAAGACTGTCATGAAACAAAACATCTTGGGAAGAAGGTAGGGGTGGACTGTGTGGTGGAAATTGTTTACTTACATGTGGAGAATTGAACAAATAAATAAATGCCTTTGTGATATTTATTAAAGTCTAAAAAAAGATAAGTCTCAATGATTTAGCCGAGCTAGAGAACTCATACACCCAAGGGTAATTTAGAGGGTTATGACCAAGAGGAACAGAAGACTAAAACATTTAACAGTGGAAGATCATTGTGAAGTCTGCAAGAAAAGCCTTGAGCCACAGTGGACGCTCCTTTCTCACAGCAAAGGAGTCTGCGTAAGACAAAATCCGAAAGATGTTCAGTCTATCCCAAATATAGATACATCTGTCATTTTAATAAGGAGCAAAGTACATAAGACAATGACACCTACAGGCTTATTAAAGTATATATTGCTAAAATCAGTTTTCTGCTACCACAGATTGTCAGGTCAATGTTGGTCTCCTTAAATCGAGACAATGTTTTCCTAACCTTATCAATGGCCGCAGTCTTTCCCTAATGTTAAAATTGCGTTGATTTATGTTTTCTGCCCCTTGGTGGCAGTGAGACAAGCTGAAAACACAATATAATATAACAGGAACTTAAAAAGGGTTAGCGGTTGTATCAGCAAATAATTGTTGGCTATTAGGTGCTAGACTTCATTCATCTGCTGCATCTGGCTGCTGTTCACCAATACGTATGTAGTATTCAGTCAATTTATCAGATATGTTTTACTGCAAACCGCTGGATGCTGTGTCTGGAAGATTAATGACAGCAGATTGGGCAGGAAAACCAAAACAATGATTCAAAATAGAATAAAACGCTCTGTAGATCTGAGCAGGGCTTCAGAGTAGGGTAGTCATTTTCAGTGGGTTTGTTATTACGAGTGCCCCTTTCACATTACACAGTCATTTGATCCATTATTAAGAATACTGATTAGTGCAGCTTTAAATGGGTTATATGTAGTTTTTCAATGAAATCATTCAACCAATAAATTATTTTTTGCTTTTATTTGTCAACAGGCTATAACTGACTTGTTGATGAATGAACCGCCCGTTTTCTCTGGAACAGCCTCTATTCTGCTTCTTATGTCAAGGAATCAAATTGGGTTGTAGCTGCATGTACCTGAGCCTCTTGCTGACTACAGTGACAACACTGCACTTAATGAAATGCAGTCATCTAACACCATAAAACAACCGGCTCCCAGCACAACACAGACTCCAACACAAAATCCACCAAAGGATAAAAAACAACAATAAAGTTTTATGTGCTTAAGCCCTTCTAGCCAAGCGAAGAGTCAAATCGATGTCTGGTGAAAACACGGTCAACATCAGATAGGAGAGTCACGGAGAGACCTTCACTTTGTTTTGAAACTGACAAAACCCACCCAGTGTTGGCTTTAAAAATAAACTAACATTGCTGCAAAGCATGTGAAATATATTTCACATGCTTTGCATGATTTTGTGCTTTGGTTGGCTCAAGCTAGATAACATTATCCAATGCAATATCCTATTGTTCTATGGCTTTACCAACTAATAGAATGAGTATTACTTTCCTGTGTATCACTGTGTGCTTGCAAGAAATGATGCAATGATGAAGAGAAAATGTGAAGTGATTTATACTAGTAAATAGTAGGCAGGAGCATCAAGCTAACTCTGCCACAGATCTGGCATTGTCTGCTTCGTAACGTTCAACGTTCTCGCGAAAAATCTAATTAATATTATCTATATATCAGATTTACAGGGAATATATTGAAGTAATAATCTTGCCACACTAGATGAATAAAACACACTCTTATTAAAATTTAACAAATTTAATAATAATCTGAAACACTGCAGGTTGTTTACCAATCAGGAGATTGAAAAAACAGCACGGCTTTGTCGATAAATAAAAAGTAAAAGTTAAGTTTTGTTCTCTGGCGGACCGGATCAGCTGTTAGCTGTAAACACACCACAGGGCTAACGCTAACGCTGCTATGTGGCTGTGTTTTAATGTTTTAATGAGTCAGTCTGGTTTTTTTGGAGAGGAGAAGACCTCTGTGTTAATTCAGCTCCCAGTAGAACTCTAAAGTGGAGGGACCCAGAGCAACTCTCATCAGCTGTTAATGTTAGCTGTAAACACCAGCAGGACTAAAGTTACAATGCGGCTGTGTTAAAATAACTTAGCACAACATAACTGCGCTGTAATAAAATTATGTTTTATTAAATGTCACAAAATTATCAAAATAGATATTAGATATATGTCAGTTCAGTGACGACACAACACTAAACATAACGCGTAGGTCAACAACACGGAGGGAGAGCCATTTACCACAGTAATGCAGTTGTGGAAAGTAACAAGTACAAATACTTTGTTACAGTACTTAAGTAGTTAATTTCTGGATTTATACTTTACTTGGGTATTTTTAGTTGGCTCCTTGTCGCACCCTAACACACAGTCCCCTAACCCCAGCCTAACAGTAATGTTACTTAACTGCGTTCTGTTACACTAAATATGGCAACAATCTCATTTTTGATATTCAGTCTAGCTCACCAACCGTTTTGTTATCATCCAATACATTTAGCTGTGCTGACACTGCTGAGCCTCTTGTGAAAGATACACAAATAAAGTTAGTTACTGAAAAGCAGACAGGCTAGTATCCGCTGAAAAGTACATATTGCCCCATGTTGCCACTTGGGAACGGACTGACCCGATACGGGGGGCGTAATCAGTTTTCGCTCTTCTAGTTGTTTTCCGTCCAAAAACAGCGGCGCGTTGTGTCAACAGAGACCGTCTGGTGGGCCGCCATCTTGTTGAAGTTGGCTTTGGTGTTAAGTTTCGTTTCTGTGGTCAGATTGAAGTAATAAAAAAGGGTTTGCTTTGGTGGACAGCAACCCGTAGATGCTACACAGACAACCAGGGTATGTATGAATTCATCTTGTCGAGATGAACAAAAGGAGACCACTTGCAGCCCTGTAGGATCTGTTCTCAAGCTGAGGGCCTGTAAAGCATGAGAGTGCTTTTGGTCATATATATTTGCTGTTTTTTTATGAAAAGTTATATCTATTTTTTATGATATTTGGAATGTGGCTGTATGGACAGAAATAATATTTTGAAGATAACTACCAATAAAAGTGAACATATAAACAGTAAATATGGCCAAAACATAGACATTCGCCTGGTATAGTTTTTGAAAGATTGTGCAATAACTGTTGTATATCAGTTTCTTTTCATCAAATTTACAGTTACAGGCGAGGATAAAAATATCATATTTTTTCTGTATTTCATCTCCATGTAGTCTGTAGTGATAAAATAAATATGTTAATGTACTATGGATTTATATTCCTTAGCTTGAGACCTTTCAAAGGAGACCAGAATTATGCATCTAGGCTTAATGGTTGAGGAGATTACTGATTTATTTTGGGTATGTTATTTTAGGGTGCCAGGATCCACGTGGTTAAAACAGTAGTTTTAGCTGCTTAAATGTAACCAGACTTTAACCATATAGTTGGTAGATCAGAAAACAACATGTTTGTTGTCGCAGGTATAAAAACTTGCTGATTGAATCTATAATTGGAGATGCTTTGCTTTCAGTGTGCAATTTGAAATGCCACTGGATAACATCACATGAAGGCTGCACATTCAGCCATCAAGGTCAGGTCTGCTAAAATGACCACAATTATTTCTGTGGTTACCCAACAAAGAGCTAGCCACAAGCAAGTAACATTTGTAATATTTTTGCAGGTTTGCATTTTAGAAATAAGAAACGGAGAAGAGATGAAAAAATATATACAAACAGATGTGTGTGTCTTATGAATGTTGCCATGTTGTCTTCTCTGTAAGTTTATTTTCAATAATTTGCCGTTTGACCTTTGTTCAAGAAAGCTTTCATTTTTCTGAAATGGTTGCCACGTTCATCCACTATGGATCCACAATGATAATGGATGCATGTATCACCAGGAATGATTTCTAAGCTTTATTATGTGTTGAACAGAAACCTGCAAAATCTGTGTTTGTGTGACTGACATCAAATTGTGAAATCACACCTTAGCGGTGGTAAAAAAAAAATCTTGCTTCTGCTGAGTGAATGATGCAGCAACACTGACAATACTTCATTCTCTGATCCACCATCCGCTGCCGCTTGATAGGAGAGAGAAGGGGATCAAAAGGGGCCACAAACATTGAGACCCTAGTTTGAAGATGTAGGTTAAACCCTTCTTATTTGACTTCTGCATTAATGGCAAACTATGGATGAAAGAGAGAATGTGTTAACATTGTGAGCTGAATCCAAGCCCACAACGTTTCAAGATATCCAAGATCTGCAACACCTTCACACTCTGGTAGCTTTGAAGCCATAAAAGTGAAGTGGAAAATGAGTTGAGAGGTAAGGGTGAGGTAGTATGGTGGAAATTAAATTTAGTGCTGAACCTTTTACCATCTTGACAGTTTTGTAGCAGCCGGGCCCTGGCTCAGGCTGATGTCTGTCATGTATTTTGAAGGTTAGATAAGCCTTGCATCTCCAGCTCACTAACAGCCTCTGAATGATGGGCAGAATGCTGTGATAAGCTGATGTTACCACTTCGGCAGCTGCTGGGCTGCTGTTTGATCAATGGATGTGAAACAGCCTCACATCCATACACAAAAACTGGCAAATGACACCTTTACACAATCATTTTCTCTTTGTAAAGAAATCGCTTTAAATCTCTATCGAAAAGGCCCATTATGGTTAGTGCTTGAAAGTGAACTGCAGCAGAAAGTGAAACATGGATGAGCAGCTTAAGATAAAAGAGAACAGTACTGCACAAGACGAGATATAGCTGATCGCAGGAACGAATATGGTAACATCTCTTGTTCATTTGAATAGGACTGTCTTATATCCTACTGTACTCCACTCTGTGTCTTGACAGCATTTGTCATTTGTTCAAATGCCCTCAGTATGTTCATGTTTACCTGACAAGGACCTCTTATGGGAGTATGAATAACAGACTATTTTGTGTCAAGACCAAAAGCAACGCCAATTAATGGTCTGTTTTTGATACAATTTTCCCTTTCACTTTACCTTATTGTTTTATACTTACATATGTCAAATACTTGTAAACACATAAGCACTGGTACAAAATATGTAAATATTATGGGATGATCGGATCTTTATCCTATCTTTATCATTACTTGGGAAACTGGTTTTATAATATAAAAAATCTGTTTGATGGACATGCGATGAGGACAGATTTGAAATTAAAGGCAATTTTTTAGATACTTGCAAATATGGAGTGTTCATTCTGTTCCCCTCTATAGAAGGGAATCTGAAATCAGCTTTCCTGAAAAGAAAGCTTGTAAATCTGTGTCGGTACATAAAAAGACAGTTTTGAATGGGGAAATTGTATTGAGACCAACGTATAATTTTATAATTGTAATAAAATATTGGCATCTAGGTATCTATAATTCAGGATTAGTTGATGCAGCAAAGCCTGCTCTGTAAATATATACTGAGAATTTGTTGGTGTGCTGCAAGGGTATGTATTCTTCAAGGTGGATTGGTGACAAACCGCCTGATGTTTCACTTTGAAAATCTCCTGAATTTGAATTTCACTTGAAAGGTTATCATACATAACAAATTCCTGCATACCTGGCAGCCAGGCGTAATTAGTATAGAAGATGAATTATAAACTGGGCTTCAAAAGTACATGAATGTATCAATATTGAATTATGATTTCTTATAATATCTGTTGGTATATATGTATCCAGGATGTATATGTAGCATATACGTGGGGTTACAGTAGATAAGGTTTCGACTTAAGGAGGTGCTGAAACGGTAAATAATGACACTGAGGCCGATAATTATATTTGGTGTTGGTACCAAATATTATGTGGAAACAAGACAAAAAACAAACAATAACAATACCCAAATTTTTTATTTAAAAATTTTATTTAAAATCTGCAGAAAAGTTGATTTTGATTATATAAAGACAGTCACAACACACTATAGGACATTTTCTTTTGTTCATGAAAGATGAACGCTGCGTCCAAATGACAAGAATGATCTGCGGGACGCAAAAAGTCCGTAAGCCAAGGCTTACTGAATGGCCATGTGTGTGTGTGAATGAGAGTGGAGGGAGTGAGCAAAGCTGCAGCAGCCTCCTACCAGACCCACAGGGGGCGAGGATGTTACAGGGGCAGGTTCTGTTCCAGGTAGTAGCTCGCCATCAACAGACCTGCAACTGGCCTCACCTGGCCAATTCCTGCAGATATTCGACACACCGCGGCACCAGTCGGCTTCTAAAGACCACGGTAGTGGACACGAGTGCAGCTGCTCCGGTGGCTTCCCCCTCACACTACTGATTGGGGAAACTCACCTCAGCTTGTAAAACGTGCTCGAGCGCTATGATAGGATAGACTCAAGGGTGTGTCTTGTGGTGTGTTCAGGTGACTGGAAAACAATGGGACCATGGAATTTTAACCTAGGTTACATATGTTAATAAAACAAGGCTATCACTAGAACATGTGTATGAGTGCATATCGTTGCTGTCGATGCTGATGAAAACCACGTATCTCCAAAAATCATTTTTTTCAGAAACATGAAAAAACTGTTTTTCTCATTAACAAATGTTACAAAATAAACATAAACCCCGGTTATTACTCACATTTACCACCATAAGTGAAACACTATCTTTACGCGGTCATCAGTGAACTGTTTAATATTTTAAATGGACATGCATGGATTGTTGTGAGCGAAGGTGGACATCCATATTTTTTAAATAACGGGCTCCAATGACTTGCGAGTGGTTCCGAGCCTCGAGTCTCTGTTTACGTCCCCAACAATTGATAAACTATCGACAGTAAGCCTACCCTACAGATTTCCTTTTGATCAACAAGCACAGCAAAGTGTCTGAAAAGGACCTTAAGAGGTGCATGCACAATTGGGCAAAACCAATGATGTAGGCTACCTGCAGAGATTTGCATCCACCTCTTTCTCAGCATAAATGAGCGTTACCAGCCGCGGTGTGCATGCAATCCCCGGAAGTCATGCATAATTCGGCTGAAAACTGAACGTTTTTAATCCAACACTGTCCTTCCAAACACCTATTATAATTTCTGTTTCCCCAAAATAATACACTGGACAAGTTGCCACAAAAACATACCTTTCAGCCTAACCGCATCTAGAGGCTGTTAAAATACTTTGTTTAATTAATAGCTGCAGCGCTTTCCTCTAAAAGGGACACATGTAACTCTGTTTTATAACAGCCTGCAGCGAGAGATACGCTGTTTGATGGTCACTTTTCACATCCAATGGAGATACTTGTTCAATACATAATGTCATAAAACCTCTTTTAATTGGTCAATTCGATTGCAAAAGCTGACAGCATAAAGAGGAGAATTTGCTTGTTCCAAATATAGGTAAAAGACAAAATCATCTAAAGTGGATAAACGTGGTTTTCATCGGACAGTGACGATATGTGAGAAGTAGACTCGTGGATATCTTGTATACTTGATGAATTTTCTATTTTGTGTTTGTTGGGTGTCACGGTTCATTCTACAGTCCAGTCTGTTTCCTGTTTTATTTTGAAGTTGTCTGGTGTCTGTTTCTAGTTTTGTTTCCTGTTAGTCTTGATTATCCCTAATGTGTGTCATCCGTCTTTTCCCCCCTCCCTGCTTGTGTGTGTCTAAATTTATTGTTCTCAGTCGTCATCTAAACTTTCACAGCGGTATAGAACATGAAGCACGAACAGAGGCCCTTGACAAAAATGACAACATGCCAAAGACTGAAAAAAAAAAGAACAATAAATGCAGACACACATGAGCATTTGATATGGTATATTATCATACCAAAATTAAATGGTGTACATATCTGTCATTTGTAAAAGTGTGTTGATTATGCAATAATAAAAACACGTAACACACTCGTAGTCATTATATGGCGTTTTTTAGAGACATGAGTTGTAAAGGTATCTGCAAAAACATTCAATATGAAAAGTTATATCTATTTTTAAATAAAGTTAAATTGTGTATGTTGATATTTTGTTTCAGTTATTTTCACTTACTCAAAGCAACTCAACACCAGTTCAAATCTTATTACCTGCAATGCACAATTAGAAATTTAAATTAAAAACAATTTACATTGTATGCTATATTATAGAATAAATTGCTCTGGGGACACTGATGTAAATTCCTACATAGGTTCTTTCAATTTCCATAACCAGTCCTGACAGCGCAGGCAGGTAATGCTGTTTCCAAGGAAACAGCATTACATTAAGACATTTGAAGCAACTACACAGAAATATTTTCCAAAGCATGACTGGGTGGATCAGATTGGAGGGGCTGGAAGAAGACGTCCTGTGAGTTTGCTCAGGCACGCCTGTCAATGAGTCTCATTGCTTGGGTTTAGTTCAGTAGAATTTCATTATGGAAAATCCATTTCCTGTTAAGGGGTTAGATCAGGTCAGGGTGGATATCCAATCAGTGTGGATCAGCTCAAAAATGGGCTCTGAGCAGCTTATGCTAAATCATCATCATGGCTGCCATAACCACTGTCACAAAGTCATTGTCACGAGCAGCAGCGTCAGTTATTTTTTGGTTCCACTTTAAAAGATTTGTTGGTAGCCAACTATTTCAACATTTCAACACGTGCATTAAGTGAATCATGCTATAATTTACATAAACAAAATAATACCACCCATTTGATTTCCATCAGTTATTCATCTGTCATCATCATGTAAGGATTGTCATGTTTATCATTCCAGCATCCTCATTATCATTCTCATTATTAACTCCTGTTGGAAGAGCAACAACACAGAAGATTATTATTGTGTCTGTGCTGATTGGTGATGATTGCTGTAGTGTTTTGCTCTGCCCTTCTAAATAATCACTTTGCAATAAGTGTTACCAATAGTTTGGCATCACTGTAACTCCCAGTCCCCTTCATGCATCAAATGTGGAGACTTCAGTTGAGAGTAGTGAAGCAACCAAAGAATCTCAAAGCCAGAATTTATGCCAGTGCTGTCCACCAGCACCTCTTGCCATAAAGCTTGCCAAGTGGCTGGCAGGGTCAGGCACGCCCTCAAACCAAGCTAGTCTGAGCGGAGGCCCTTTGGCGCGACTCGCCTTTGTTTGTGTTTCCTTTGTAGAAATGTTGTACCTGTACCTGCTTCCTTCTTTTGTACTTTTTTTGTATCACCCCACCTCCATCGAGGTTCCAAGCAAGCTGAGGGATACTAAAATGTAACGTGAAAACACGACAGACTGCTGATTGGTCAGAGAGAATATTCACTGCATCATCATTGCGTGCGCCAGACAGAGGCAACAGAAAGTTTCATATTTTACAGTTTTTGTATGGAATTTCATCACTAAATCCACTTCTGAGAAGTTTTCAGGTGAGAAATCAGCTGTGACAGTTTTACAAGAAGTGATGGCAGAACAAAAATGTGCTTGAATATTTTCGGAGTTGAGGAGCTGTGCAAGTGGCTCCGGGGGAGGAGCGTGTGAGATCGGTCAACCGCCTGCTGACAGAGCCCTCTGCTCCCGCCGTCACACAGACCGTTGCAGCAACAACGGCAGAGGAAAACGCAGCTGAAGGTTTTCATACCGCTTATCTGTCTTTACATTCTGACTAATATAGAAACGTTTTAACTGTATATATTAAGAGCAGTGTGGATTGCTGTTGTGTGTGTCGCATTGAACATTAAGTTGCGGCCGTTGTGTGTGGCATCGCTACCTCTGGGTACTATCTGCAATGGAAAACGGAGCAGGGCCGAGTAGAGTCAAGTCTGTCGCTTTGTGCTATGGAAGCATTTATTGGCAAGGCAGCATAGATCGGCAGAACACCGGCAACAGTTCAACTCTGAGTCCTGCTGGTAAGATGTGGAAAAATGATGTTGTGTGGTTGTGGACTGGAATAACTTATACCATCTGCTAGGTTACGGTCGCAGTCTGAAGCAGCATTGATTTGGATCACACTACCTTGTTTCTTACGACCCGCCCTTCTCTGCTTCTGATTGGCTAGTAGTCCTTACCTGGGAACTGCGCATGTGCAACTCCCAACAAAGATTTTCTACAAGTATAATGCATCACTCTGTAGCTCAGGAGCGGAAGGTACAACACACAGGGTGAAAAGAGGAGGTGCAGCAATGTGCAGTATGAGACAAATGTGATGTTTTTTAAAAATTAAATCATGTAAACCTGTTCTGGTACAACCCCTAATTAAGATTTTGAACATGAACATAAGCATACCGCCTCTTTAAAGGAGGCCTCTTTGTAAAAGCTTTTGGTTTTACATGCAGGCCGCTTCTATGTTTCTCATATGTGAGGTCCCAACACTGGTGACCTGTCAACGGTGTAGTAACCTTCATAACTTAGCTGGGATCGGCTCCAGCCCCACCGTGACATTTGTGGTTGCACTGCACCATGGCATTGTTGTTTTGGTCGCTTCCCTGTGGCAGTAGAAATTCTGTGAGCCTTGGTGAAAAAACACTTAACTTAGAGACAGATTTGCACACAAATTTGCAGATCTCACTTCCACAGATGAAATTAATAAAAATGGATGTAGCTGTTCATGGCATTTATCTTCCTGGGGGCCTGTGTCATATTTCATTACCCTGAAAAAGCAATGGGTGTGTTATTGTTTTAAAGGTGCAACAGGTAGGCAGAGTGACAGACAACACAGATGATACTTACATGATGAAAGAGTTTCTCATAAATGTTACAGGATTAGATTAAAACAAACATCATCTCCATTTTCTTAACCTACTCCTATGCTCATTTGTTCAGCTGAGTTATAATGAATGGCCTACAATACACATTGCAGCTATAACATGTACACTGCCTCTTTTTCTTTCCAATTGAAATTTCCTAAAAGACTGATTTGCATAAGCAAACGTATCAGACATAATGTTGGATTATAATAATTTAAATGGAATCAACTTTAGGACTGTGATGTCACAAAGGCAATGAAGCTGCTGCATGTGACAGATCAGCCTCAATCAGTTGTGGAGTCACAGGTGCGTAAGATGGCATACATGCCAGTCTCTGAGGTATTAAAAGCCTTTGAAGTGCTAAATTTGTCATTTCCATTAGAATTTGAGGGACAGTTTCTTGCCAGGCTGAGAGAAACATTATATACACCAGACAAACAGCATTTGTCATTCAAATGCTCAAAACAGCCTTTGCTATGTTTTCACATGTGACCTCTTGCGATTGTGTGAATAATGACAGTCCTTTCTCCGCTCATGGATAAAAAGTAATCTTTTTATAGCACCCCAGAAAGGCTTGTGTGCAATCCCGGTCAACTTGAGTTTATTTTAACTATGTACATGATTTTTCCCTAACCTTAACTGAGTGGTTTTTAGTTGTTTAAAGCTGCTATATTTATTTTTTTTATAACAATGACATTAGTCAGATGACAAGGGGCTCCCTCATAGTGACAAACCCACAGAGACTCTCATCCAACTGTAGTTTCAGGCATGTGATTGGCAAAGGACAAAAAAGCAGGAGAGTACTGTGAAGCACAGCACGGAATAAAGACAAATGTCCATGCTGACTTCGTCTTGTAAAATACACCAAACAACATGCATATAATTCTGTGTGGGCCAGAGTAAGTGGGTTGTCCATTTTAGAATATGAATATATGCAGAATAAAAAAATGTTTGTTATTCTTCCTCAAACAGAGAATGGGAGTGTGGTTAATAGTAGGATGTAATCAATTACCATGACAACCAAAAACTTACCGGCTGGAGTGTTCACTAACGGAATGCTGTGTTAACATCACTACACAGAAAAGTTTAGTCCACTTTACTGTCTGGCAGGAGTAGCTTTCACTTACCCATGATAGGAACTAATATGAGCATATCAGCTGTCGCACAGGAATCACACACTCGATGGTCCTGTCACACGCTGCACATGATAACTCCCACTACGTTTTATAGTGCGCTTACTTTACCGCGGGGGTGTGGGGGGGCTGCCTTTGCCAATGCATTGGTAAAACGGCCGTCAGCAAAATGCAATGACGTATGACTTATGGAATTACTATAGTCATATGTCACCACCCCGTTTTAACAACTAAGCAACTTTTACAACTTGGAGCACAAAATTGAGCTATTTCTCAAAAAATATTTGGCTATGTGGGTAATGAACATTGTAAGGAAATGACTCAGAAAAATATGAAATATCATAGAAATGTCAAAATACACTGGAGGGGGGCTTTAAGCGCTTTAGACACAGGGAACAATGTACTTTACCGAACTTGTATATATCTGTGCTATTTACACATGTAATACATTTTATGCCTTGTGCAAAGCAGACAGTGACACAAATAGTCAAACAAAGGTAAACATAAATACAGCTGGTTAGTTTAGTTTAGCAAAGAGACTGGAAACAGAGCTAAACAGCTAACCTGGGTCTGTCCAAAAGTAACAAAAGCTGTCCACCAGCACCTCTCAAAGTCTCTGCTGCCAAGCAACCAGATAATATTCCAGGAAGTTTCTGGCCTCTAGCTAGCTAGATATTTGACTTTCTTCACAAGCTGCTCGATATGCTTGGATCACCATTTTGCACTGGGCAGGTAGCGGTCAATAAGCTTGTCTGACCTTGTGGGCTGAAACTAATAAAACTTATAATTTTGGTAACACACCTAACGCTGACTTTACATCCCATTCTTCATACTTACCCTTTTTGACAAGAAGTACTGAAAACCACATCCAGTCACCAGGTCAATCACAGATTTACAGTGCAATTTCAATTTGCAGCACTTGGCTGTGAAAGATGTGAATGTGATGCAATGTCACGGCTGAAAACACGAATCAGAGCTGAATTACTGTAAGTGTGTGGGAGGTGAGAAGCTGACTCTTTTTGGGGTCAACTCTCCATCGTGACGCATCATCACTGTGCCTCAGGCGTGTTCCTGGTTAGAGGTGGCTTTTTTTTCTTTATTATTGCCGCCTACACTTCCTCAACTGGATGGAAGGAGATTTAAGGAGGTTAGAAGTGATGTAATGTCTAGTGACATCCAATCCACGACAGCATGACCCGGGGGAGGAGGGGAAGGCCAGTCACACGAGCTCCACTGCAAGCACACTCAAACACACACATACAAGTGTGGGAAGACAGCAAGCATGTGAGCAGTGATGAATAGGCGTAATTTGCAAAGCACGGACATAGACACCGACCTACACTAATACATTTACAAATACCACTGAAATGGAGCCTGGGATCATTAGTTACATTGGCACTAATCAAACACATGGCAGTGATTAATCACACTTCCTTGATGGAATTTTTTTCCTTATGAATAATCAAATATATTTGCAGCATTGTTTATTGGTTTTGTATGTAGTATCACATCTCCACAGTGCATTTTCGAATCAACCTCCTTTTGAAAAATAAACTCAATTGAGTTTTGCTATAGGATATCACAGTTATCAAGATCTGAAGGCAAATGTCAGGGCCATCACTCAGTGAATCTAAACTTGGGCGTAATTTGAACTCAACACATGTAGCTTAATTCTAAACTACGTTGTAGTTGTTGTTGTGGTTTCCATTCTTGACGCCTCTGCTGACACACAAGCTAACTTTACTGTAATGCAGTTGCTTGTTACCAAGATAGCAAGCAGCCTAATTACTAGTGGTGGGCATAGATTAATTTTTTTAATCTAGATTAATCTAGATTAATCTTGAAATTAATCTAGATTAATCTAGATTAAAATGGCTCATTTGAATTCTGCCGAAGGCATTTAAAATATGTGTGCGAACGGGTTTCAAGCCGGGTTTCAAGCCAGGTGGCGCATTAGACCAGGGGCTCATCTCCTGTTTCCAAAATGCATCACAAACTGCTTGAGAAAGCTGTTCTACTATGATAATCGGTGATGAAAATAAATCATGTTCAATAAGATGTACTTGTGTATAGCGTGTGATGTGCTTTGTGTTTAGGTGGTAGGCTACTTGAGACTGGAAGAACTCCTACAGTAAACTAATTCCACATTGCACAAGGTGCAAACCAGGTGTTGTGCCGAGTTTTGCCTGCCTGCTGAGAATTGCATGCACCTCCAAATAATGCTTTTAAATGCTGTAAAATTCTTTGTAGACTTCATCAATGGTGATAAATTGATTTGAAGTATATATTTTATGAACGTTTAGAGTCTTTAATATTTTAATACACTTAGTAGGCTAGAAGGACCATTCCTTGACATTCAGTACATACATGGTGATAAAGCAGTTTGATCAATGAGCACAGCAAAGTGTCTGAGAAGGACCTAAAGAGGTGGATGCATAATTCGGCAGATCAGATTTTGTAGGCTCCCTGCCGAGATTTGCATCCACCTCTTTTCTCAGCATAGATGACCGTTAGCACCCGCGAGGTGCATGCGATTCTCGGCAGGCAGGCAGAATTCGGCACAACACCGGCGGCTTCAGAAATGTTCGTACACAAAGTGCTGTCCAACAGCTGTCTGTGGACGTGTTGCTACAGTTAGTGTGAGTAAATACTGCACAATGCGTTTTTTAATCAGCCGGCGTATCAATAACTAACCTGGCTAGTTGTGAACAAACAGCTGGCCGAGCGAGGTTGTAACCGGAACACCGTCAACTCGGGTGTGACGTCATTCCCAGCTCCGCCCTCCGAGGTAAATGGAACGCAGCAACAGCTGCATCCATGTTAGCACGTCACGTTTGATGTGGTAATTTCACAGCAGGCAGACACACAGGTTCGAAGACTTGTTCTTGCCCCCTACAGTGCGATTCGGCTAGGTATACATCTGCGCTAAAATATCAAGGTGAAAGTCATCATAGCTTGCATGGTATAGACCCAGCTCCCAACCCAACTTTGAGTATAGATTAACGGCGATATTTTTTTTGTCGCCCGATAAGAGTCTCACGTTAACGCCGATAACGGCCCACCACTACTAATTACCTTTATTTACGATTCCACAATGGTTCCACACATTACTTCTCAGACAGTTACTTCTCAGACATAGTTATCTGTTCACCTTGCAAGTTTTTTCTATTTTGCGTTGGTGAAAAGAACAACTGCAGCTTTAAATTTTGATAATAGAAGTTACTGACTATGAGATGTGGTCAAAGTTTGTGTCTAGACAATTTTGTCGCAAATATTGTTAATTTTAAATTTGAATAAATCATTACAGATACATTTTTCATATTTTCCCAAATTTGCATAATAGTTTGAACGTTACAAGTGAACATTACTGAGTGAGAGCCCAATCCGGAATACCCTAATTAAACAATAGCTCACGACAGGCCGTGGTATAGCCTACACTTTTTATATCCAGGTCGTGTCGGGCCAGCAACCCTCTTAACTTTCTCTCTTAACCCTTAATAGGGAGAAATCATTGCTTTTTACGTGATTCAACATTTCCTGATCGCATCTCATGCGTCACATATACACGCTTTGAAAAAGCCGTGTCTATAGTATGCAAAACGGTGTACTATAGGTATTAAATTAAAGTGTTATTATTTTACGCACTGCTGGCCGCCGGAACACAAGAGCAAGCATATTATACATTACCAAAGTCAATCTACTGACGCTGGACCGTTTCTAGTGGCTGCACAATAAACAGCAACGTGCACAAATAAATAGTTTTAATAATTCTCGCCTTGGATGGATGTTGCTTAGCAACCGTCATGGCCCACCTGCAGCCTGGTGGAACTACTTTTTTGTGTTCATAGAGATATGTCTGTTAATGAAATAAAACAAAGTCAAATTGTAGCACATCTGTTAGCCTACTTTCTTTTTTGCCAAACTTGGCAGACGTTTTATAAAAGCAATTGCTCACTTCAGGCCATGATATACGCTTATTATATCACAGTTAAGGGGCATTGTTCGGCCTGTCGTGAGCTATTGCTTAAATAAATCATTGAATAGTTACCGAATAACATCCAACATCACAACATTCAAATTGAGGACTATACAGTAGATACTGATGAGTTACAAGCAAACAGACTGAGATATACTATATTAATAAATCATTAGGTAATAATTCAAAATATCTGTGATTTGACAAACTGAACAACTTCTTCATGAAAACTAGCAACTTAATTATAAGTAGTTACTTCAAAGTTTCCCTCTCCTTCTGCTTTAATAAAATCTGATGCATTGAGTTTTCCATTAAGCTAAGGGTCAGCAGATAAAAATGAATGAATGACAACTTATAGTTTATGCCAGAGGGGTGAATTATTCTGTTTCCTGATAATTAAAAGTGAAATTAAAGGAACCAAACATAAAAATGCTGTGTCTCAGCAGACGTGTTCTCTGATGTGATGAATCACGCTTCTCTGTCAGGCAGTTTGCATCCAAAAAGTGCACACTCTACCATGTTTAAAAAGACACTAAACACCAATACTGAGGTTTGTCATTCCCCTGTGGGCGGGCCCATTGTTGTGTTTGCCTGGAAATCAATGTTTGACCCTTGGCCCAATATCTGACTGTCAGAATGACTTTGAGGGGAATTATATTGATACAGCTGTTAATGTTAACGATCCCCCTCTGCTGCTGCTATTTTCAACTTTGGAGCTTTACTTTGACCCTGTGAGCATCCAGCAGGCCAAGAAAAGCTTTTACAACTAACTCAAAGTCAATTAAAACCCATCTTTTCAACACAAGGAACACTGCAAGGAGACAAACATATTTTAAAACGTCCACTGTAGT
Source organism: Lepomis macrochirus (assembly GCA_024633595.2). Lineage (NCBI taxonomy): Eukaryota > Metazoa > Chordata > Actinopteri > Centrarchiformes > Centrarchidae > Lepomis > Lepomis macrochirus. The sequence continues at coordinate 14,002,129 of JALXJV020000006.1, forward strand.
GTTTGATGCAGCACTATATCTGTTTTCACTTGCATGAGCTATGGTTACAGCAGTTGACTCTTCAAGTACTCCAGTGTTGCATTAATGTCACAACAGATTTTTCCGATGTTAAATTCCAGTGAACCGCAAACTAGAAAAAAAAAACCATTCATGACAACCTTTTAGAAGTAAATGAAAGTAGATAGATATGTGGGAATTTTTTCTGGCTATGACATCTCCCTTCTGGCATCATTAAATGCCAGAAAGTGTCAACACAAGCAGTAGACATAACATTAAATCCACTAAAGTCGGCAGCCTGAGGTGTTTACACCCAACTGGTTGTGAAAGTTAAAACCACCATTTACAAGAGAGCAACACCACTGCTTTAGAGTTATGTAAAGCTGTACTGTGCAGGGAAATGTACAATTTAATCACTTTTTATGCCAAATACCTGTTAATTATGATGAAGCAAAATGTGTGAATGATGTGGAACGCTGGAATTGTTATTTATTATGAGAGAAAGTGGGATTAATTATATAAAATCAGAATGTGAATTTAATCTAAATAAAAGAGCAAAGTTGGAGGAAGCGCAGCATTTCCATAATCACATATGAAAGAAACATAATACAGACACATATCATCTGCCTCACTATATCAATGTGAAAAGGAAATGTGTTATAAAAGTATCAATACAGAGACACAAAGGCTATTAATCTGTCAATTCAATCCCCAAGAGACTCAGAGAGGTTGTCTGCCATGTTAAGTATTTACAGCTTTAGGTTCATTCAAAAAAGAGGATTCTCATAAAACAGGTGGCATTGTAAGAAATCATTACTTGGCTTTAAATGTATAGCTTGTGTGATTCAAAATCCAATGAAAGAGACGGGCCTACAAGTGAGGGGAGCATTTGACAGATTGGGTTGGTTGGGAATGGTTGTGAGCAGAAATTATATATATAATATGTATAACCCTTCCTGACTGCACATTATAGGAAAAGGAAAGAAAAAGTGGCAGTTTGTTTGCCCACTACACCATCACTCCTGTCAAATCTACATAAATGATCCAATCATACCTGAGACCAGTGAGCTCTGAAAATGAAGGCAATGTGCCATCTTGATAAAGTAGTCTGTCACTCTGCCTACCTGTTGCACATTTGAAAACAATAACACATCACCCAATGCTTTTTCAGGGTAATGAATTATGACACAGGTCCCCAGGTAGGTAATGCTATGAACAACTACACACACTTTTATTAATTTCATCATTTAACTATAAAAATGATGCACAATGTGAGAAGAAGAGAGGAGGGACATTTGATTACAGTGTCTTTCAAAATATTCTAATGTTGGCTAGTATTTTCTTTGTTATTCACCGATAGCAGGGTCTGAAATTAACTTGCCACTGTGGCCGGCAAGTATTTTTTGTCTGCAACTTTTGAAATATATGCACTTAATGAAGAAATCTCCATCAGCTCAATTAGGCATCATTTAATGTAAATAATATATTGGCATTCACTGTATACAAAAACATTCCTTGCATGTTTGCATGCACAAAGGGCCCATGTCTCCATGTCTTTCAGTACATGACGCTCACCACCTCACTTAATAACCAGGTATTTCAAAGGTATCTACAGACGACAAGAAATATAAAGGCTTGTAAGAAGCGCACTGGCTGTCACTCAGGACGCAAAGGGGCTCTTCGACTGCTGCTTTTGGTTTGTAACGCCACCATAGATATTCCCTGAGCTGACTGGCGTGGTGGTGGTGGTGGTGGTGTGTGTGTGTGATGCAGCGGCATGCAATGATCACCACGATACACTAACCTCTTTCTATCGTGCATTTTCCCTGTCTTGCTACCCAGAAAATCTTAGAAGGAAAAACTATCTTCACTTTGTGTAGCTGTGTAGCTTAGTTACCAAAATGCAACTCATTCATGCATCTCTTGATCTCATATAATGCTAAAAGCGGACATGAAAACTGTGAGGTAAGTAATGCATGGAATTTGTTGGTATGGGCTTGTAATTCTTTGTAATTCCATAATTGCATGGACGTTCTGCTTGCATGCTAGGAATTTCCCATGAAAAAGAATCATTGGAGCCCTAAATGTGTTAGTTATTAAGTCTATAAAGATACGACACTGTCCCAAATATGTAAATCTGTTGTGCTTTTCATCTTGTTGTTGTTACAGAAATGAAGTCTGCAGAACTGTAAGCAACAATTAAAATTACCCTTTTTTAAAAGGGAAACTCCACCAATTTTAATTAATTAAAATTAAACCATAACCATAATTAATTATAATTAAACCACAAGGGGTGGATAAGCAAGCCACTTATAGAGACAAGCCCCCACCTTGAACAAACAACCCCCTTCATCCCTCTGTTCTCGACCCGTACATACATCTTCACTCGACCTCTTCATCCCTCTCTCCTCGATCCCTCCATCATAAATACTCATTATCTGAATAAAGTACATTTTCAAACCTCACATTGGCAGGGTCTTTGTTAATAAACAGTTTATTGGTTATGGGGAGCACTGTTGAGCCCATGAAAACAGTCAAATCTGAGAAAGTTACGTAAAGGTTCAGTGTGTAATAATTAGGACGATCTATTGACAGAATTCATCCATTCATCCATCGTCAACCGCTTATCCTGCGTACAGGGTCGCGGGGGGGCTGGAGCCTATCCCAGCTGACATCGGGCGAAAGGGACAGGACGGTCACCAGTCCATCGCAGGGCCACACAGAGACAGACAACCACTCGCACTCACATACACACCTAAGGACAATTGGGGAAACACCAATTAACCTAGCCTGCATGTTTTTGGATCGTGGGAGGAAGCTGGAGCACCCGGTGAGAACCCACAAGGACACGGGGAGAACATGCAAACTCCACACAGAAAGGCCGGGGCAGCCAGGGTTTGAACCCACGACCTTGTTGCTGTGAGGCGGACAGTGCTAACCACTGCACCACCGTGTCGCCCTCTATTGACAGAATTGCAATATAATATACATAATGTTTTCAGCAGTGTATAAGACCTTACATAATAACCAGTTGTGTTTTTATTACCTTAGAATGAGCCACACGTACGCCAGTATTCTACAAGAAGACAAAGAACGTAGAGATGAAATTCAGAAATATTACACACTGGACCTGGGACTATATGTAGTTTTTCAATGAAATAACTTATTAATAAATCAAATTTCAATAGCCGTATTGTCAATGGACTGTAGCCTCACTCAAAAATGAAGCACACACCTGTTTTCTCTGTTGCTTAGAACAGCCACTATTCTGCTTCTTATGTGATCACACCTGGTCGGGATGTAACCCTGTGCGCGTTCCCGAGTCTCTCTCCGACTACAGCGACAACACCACAGATAACGAAATGCAGTCCAATAACACCATAAAACAACCCTCATCACAACACAGACTCCAACATACTCCATACTCCACGTAAGGATAAACAACAATAAAGGTTTATGTGATGAAGTCTGTTCGGCCAAATGAGAATCAGATGATGTCGGGTAAAAACAGTCACATCAGAAACTCACGGAGTCAGTAACGTTAGCTCGCTGGCCAACACAGAGCAGTTGCTAATGTTATCCGGTGGCAAGTGGTATCGCTTTCCACATTATTTACCAAATAACGCGACTCACATTACTTTGCTGTGTAACACCGGTATTATGTCAAAGTGTTGATTTAGTTGCAAGAAAGGATGTAACTGTACAAAGAAAATGTAGAGTGATTTGTTTATACTTGTGATGCAAAGCAAGGCAGCCAGCTAGCACCGCATTGTGATTTTACTGATACTCAGGTACAATGCTTCTCCACTGTCTCAGTCGCTGTAACTAACGTGACCGACATAATAGACAATACTGCAACAAAACGGCAACAATAAGACACAGGAAGAGCCAAGTACTAACCTTACAGTAAAGTTATTCACCGCGGTCTCACTGTCACTGTCACAATCTCGTTATAATATTCACTTAATAACCAGGTATTTCAAAGGTATCTACAGACGACAAGAAATATAAAGGCTTGTAAGAAGCTCGTGAACAAGGCCTGGTTGAAATCTTAGAATCGCACTGCTAGTGGCTGCTGAAAACTACATTGCTCCTTTAAGTGACAGCACTCACGTATGGGCTTGTCAACTCCACAGTTTGAAACACAGGCATTGCATTTAATATTTGTAGATCCATCCATCCATCCATCGTCAACCTTATCCTGCTCACAGGGTCGCGGGGGGGCTGGAGCCTATCCCAGCTGGCATAGGGCGAAAGGCGGGGTACACCCTGGACAGGTCGCCAGTCCATCGCAGGGCCACACATAGACAGACAACCACTCACACTCACATTCACACCTAAGGACAATTTAGTGTCACCAATCAACCTAGCCTGCATGTCTTTGGATGGTGGGAGGAAGCCGGAGCACCCGGAGAGAACCCACGCAGACACGGGGAGAACATGCAAACTCCACACAGAAAGGCCGCGGCAACCGGGGTTCGAACCCACGACCTTCTTGCTGTGAGGCAATATTTGTAGATGTAAAGTTTAAATTAAATTGCTGTTTAGCAGACAGGGTACATCTTACAAAACACAATATTATGCATAATTAGAAGTGTAGTGACCCATTCAAGGAACTGCGGCACCAATTTTGACATTTTCTTTTTCCAATCTCTCACCAAAACACACCGTTCATCTATAGTCAAGGATAGGATTTGATAAATTCTACTCATAATGTTAACTGCATAAGAATATGTTTCTTGGCCAGTGTATACAGAATGTAATATGTGTGCAGTGTTGATATTTCAATATCAACTTGTCTGAACAAGAAACTTAGATATTTCCCCATGACCAACACGCCTACCCAATGTAAAAGATATCTCTCCATCTTTCTTAACTACAAACAAAGCGAGAGAAAAAAAATTCTAAAATAAGAAACATTTGCTGGACAAGTTAATCGATACAGTGACCCAACAATGAACACACTCCGGTACATGTACAGCACACCATCGTTTAGATATCAAACATTCTTCTAAAGAAGATATAATCCCGGGACAGTAAGCCCACCAACCGCTTTACAAGTAAGTAATTCCAGCCAACAAACTGGGGATTTACGCTGACATCTACAAACACATGTAACACACACACACGCAGCAGCACAGCCTACTGTACCGTACATGTGCACATGTGCATGCTTGAAGGCTTATACACATAGACCAACACACAGAGGATTTACTGTAATCTGTGGCTAGCTGCCTCTGGCACTAATGAAGTCATGCTTCTTCTCCATGATGAAAACACTTTAAGACATAGCACGAATATACCTCTCACACAAAACATGCATATGTTGTAAACACTTAAAAGACTGAAATATTCTGTATATGTAAAGCCTCATTCCTCTTAAATTCTCATCTGATCTGTGTGTGTGTGTGTGTGTGTGTGTGTGTGTGTGTGTGTGTGTGTGTGTGTGTTTATTCTATGTGTGTCTCTGTTTGTGATATCCTGTCTAAGTACATGCAGTATGTATATAACTGTACTTGCTTGTATGCCCTAGCTTCCTGTGTTTGCGTTAGTAAATGTCTGTCTTCTGGCAGCAGATACCGACAGCTAAATGTTATTCTCATTTATTCCACCATCAGTCAGAGGCAAAACGAACACTGAGAAAAACCTCTTCCTCTGACTATGTTATCACAACATGGAGGAAGAGGGAAGAGGGAGCATTTCTGTCCAAATCCTTGACATTGTGTGTGTGTGTACATTCAAAAACATTGGTGTTTATGAGTGCATGTGGTATCAATGGTGTAACATCCAAGAATTTATGAAAGTATGACTCATTATTATATATTTGTGTAGGCGCGCATGACGACTATGTGGGTGTGTCTCAGCATGGCATATGTGCAATAATTTGGTGTGTGTGTACTGTATGTGTGTTTCTTTGATGCCTGTGCTGAAAAAAAATGTGTGTGTGTGTGTGTGTGTGTGTGTGTGTGTGTGTGTGTGTGTGGTCAGGCTTGTTAATATTCCGCACAGTGTGCCGACAGCCTCCCGGTGCAGCGACACCTGGTCATGCCTCAGAGCAGAGCGTCAGGCCTCTGTGGGACACCACTGAGAGGCCTTCCCGACAGCCTGACACTGACACACACCCCCATAAGATCTGGGGGTTTTGGTTTTTTTTACTATTCTTTTAAATATAATAGTGTATCTGTCTTCTCACACTCAGCAAAATGCACGATCACAGTCCTAATCTAAGGTAGAGGGACTTATGTGTGCATACAGGTACATGTGTGCAATATCATTGCATAATGAGGCAACAAGTTACAAATGCTAAATTACAATGTGGCCACAACAAATGGAAAAGCCCAATCTAAAAACAATGGATATATTTGGGCTGCATCTTTTTTTCATTTCCGATAAAGCTGGCCTTAAACCAACTCAGTATGCAACTTGGTAATAGTGCAGCTGACTTGCAAAGAAAATCTTTTAGTCCTTGTCAGGTTTGGATGACTGAGGAGTTCATTGGATCAAAAGTAGATGACATCATCCCCCTATCATCTTTCAGCGCCCTTCAAAGGTACAAATTGCTATATAATTTACTTGTGCAACATTATAGAAATAATGCGAATTCTGTTTTCCCTTTACGTGTAAGTAGACGTCTGCAGACGTATAACAACAGCATTACAGAACCCTCCTGTCTTGACAACAACACGTGCACCTCAGAAGTCATCTTCAGTTGGAGGAGCTTCACATTAAAAGCTAAGAAAGGACATAATTAATATTCTCATCACTGAGAGGAAGTTTGCCAAGTTGCTGAGCATCAAAGAAGAATCAATCTGTGCCTCCACTGTATGCACGCAGGTTCCAGGGCTCAGCTCCAATGTAATAAAACGGAGGTGGTAATTATCGCCCGCGTCCTAACTGTATACCCTCTGCAGCAATGGTGCTCAACTGTCTCTTTCTTTAACTCTCTCTGCCTCTCACACATACTATATCACCTTCATCTCACACAGACGTAAACTCAGTCCCACACCAACAAATACAAGATGGCACAGATGGTCACATCATGTGCTTATGATCGTCATGTTTCCCCTGCCGATGACTGCACATTGTATGTGCTAATTTTCAAGGTGCTAGTGTGAATATTGAATTATGAAAATGCCAATTAATTATACCTATTGATGGCCAATCCAGTTCAGTTTCTAGGAGTCTAATTTAGTATTAGATTTAAAGGGGCTATATGTAGTTCTTCAATTAAATTACTTATTAATAAATCAAATCTTTACTGCCTGATTGTCAATGGGCTCTATACCTCACTTACAAATGAAGCACACGCCTGTTTTCTCTGTTGCATAGACCAGCCACTATTCTGCTTCTTATGTAATCACACCTGGTCGGGATGTAGCCCTGTGCACGCTCCTGAGACTCCCCAACCACAACACCACAGCCAACAAAATGCAGTCCACTAACACAACAAAACAAGTAACTCCCAACACAACACAGACTCCAACTTCACGATGCAAAACAACAATAAAAGGTTTATGTGCTGAAGCCTTCATACCAAACAAGATTCAAATGATGTCGGTGAAAACACACTAAACATAAGACTGTCTTACGGAGAGAGTTAGCTTGCCAGCTCAGCAGTTGCTAACATTAACCAGTGCAAAGTTTTGTCGCTTTCCACGTTACTTCACAAAGTAATGTGGCCCATATTACTACCCTGTGTAAAACCGGAATGTCGAAGTGTTGATTTAGCCTGCAAGAAATGATGTCACGGAAAAAAGCAAATGTGGAGTGATTTGTTTATACTTGCCTATTGTGATGCAGGGGAGGGCAGCCAGCCAACGCTATATTGGCACACACCTCCCGCTGTGCGCTTCTTAACGTTCAGTTAACAAAGCGGCAACAACAACACAGAGGAAGACCCATCCACTAACGTTACACGTCTGTTATAAAGTGTCGCAACAATTTCATTATATGCAGTCTAGCTCACTAACCATTTCATTATTATGCAATACATTTAGATGTGCTGATGTTGCTGAGCCTTCAGTGAAAGATACACTGACAGTAAAGTTAGTTAATGAAAAGAAGCATGCAAGCTAATTCACCTGTTCCTATGGTGCTGAGTGTGATGATTGAGATGCATTTTGACCAATGTTTGTGTGTAATCCTACATGTAGGCCTGGCGTACGAGAAGGCAGGACCTAAAGAGAAAGGTCAACGCAATGCAAAAACGCACACAATGAATGCCAACTGTAGAAAGCAATATCCCAGATCTGTGTAATCCGTGTATGGTTTGTTCTTTTATTTAAAATCAAAATCAATATTTTTCCGCTTTGGTTTTAAAACAGAAAAACAAAAAACAATGTCTGTTTCTTTGTTTTCTGTTTATCTTTTTTTCTGTTTTGGTTTTAAAATGATTTCTGATTTGGTTTTGAAACAAAATGATGACATAACGAACAATACACGGATTACTACTGTGTTAGCATGCTAACATTTGCTAATTAGCACTAAATACAAAGGCAATCATCTATCCCAACATATCTGTAGGCCTATATAGGTTTTTAATGTTTAAATCAATCTTGCATTATGCATCTTTGCTTCCCATCAAGAACAATAGATCACCTTCAAATGGCATCTTGTACCTGTTCAAATTTATGTTGTAATATTGATATCTGTAATGTAGTACTACTGCTCTTAAGGGATCTATAACATCTTGTTAGCAACTTTTATGTACCCTCTAAGACTATTGTTTCCAAAGGCAACAGCTAATGGACAGTAAAAAGTCTTTTAAAAGCTTTTTGGGAAACAGGCTAATGTCAACTCTGTTTTTTTCCAGTTATATTCATATTGATTGGAATTACAATTTACTCACCAAAATGATTTGAGATCATCATTCTGAGATTCGGGCTGCTGCAGAATTATTTGAAGAGCGTATGAGCACAAACCGCCATGTGATCACACAGGCTGTAAATAAGTTAGCTGTATAAATGATGTAATTAGAAGGAAAAAAAGGGGAAAAAACGTCTTGAATGTTACCTAAATTGTCTGTAAATATAAATTGAGCAGCTCCTGGTCAGTTTTTCAGACATTTTGGGTGGTTCACTTTTTGTTTCACTGGCAAATAATCATTTGGATAATTGGGTTAAATTGGGGTTGTGTGTACAACCTGTGTAATAACCACTTGTGTTGTTTGTGATATCCCATGCAGTAAATTTAGAAAGACAAGGCAAGGAAGGTTTATTTGTATTGCACCTTTTAACAATAAGGCAATTCAAAGTGCTGTCTTTACATTACCAGACAATGACTAGACTAGACAAAGACTTTACAAGACGTAGAAGCAAGTAAGAAAAGGTACACAAGGCAATATGAAAAGACACATGAGAAAGGCCTCATCTATATCGGAAACTTTTACAACTGTGTGTTCTACAAATTTGCGCAAATCTAAAGAAACTATAATTCATGTGCCAGTGTCTTTAGTGCTATTGCCACTTGGAAGTCGGAACAGTCCTATATGACTGTCACTTGGTGGCATGAGGAGACAGGTAGACAGAGGTAGACTGATGCAGACACGGACACTGGCAGACACATAGTAGACAGAAATGGTTGCATCCACACAGACAGAGACAACTGTCTCAAGAAAAGGGCTCTATCAATAGCTGGACAAATTAGAGGAGACTTCCCATCAGTTCAGTCCTAAGGGAGTGGAGGACAGGGAGGGATGAGAGTTGGAAGAGACAATAAATCTGTCTCAGCTGATCAATACACTCAGAGAATCGATCATCATGGTCCCCATCAGCCACAAGATGAGCAACCTAACCCAAAGCCTATGATCACAGGTCCTGACTCAAGAGAGGCGTCCACCACGACCCCTGTGATGACTAATACTGGACCATATACTACAGATTTCAGTCCACTCAAGCATTTGGCTGCAGAGTCAGAGATACGTTCAATAGACAGACTGGAAAAGAAACACCAACTACCTGCCAAATGCTGGTAAATTCTGGCTGTTAAAACTTGCATTCATGATGTTTTTGATTAAACCGCTAATTTATGTGGAAGAGTTACATTGGAACACAAAGGTGAACTGGTTAATTAATTTGATGTTTAGTGTTTAGTTATGGATTGTGGGGTTTGTGGTATTTAGTGCTTTCCTGCTTGATAAGACACTGCCAAACCTGCTCTGTCCAATAAGGAGTGCTGTTACTTGATTATATGAAGGTTGAGTGAGTGTGTGTCACACTCAGTGGCAACCACTGCCTTGCATATGTAAGTGAGAGGAGGTTGCTTGTTCTTTAATTTCAATTTCAAGCAACATGTGAATTATGTGTGCAGACATCTCTCTTTACCACTTAAGCAAAGCTGGTTAAAGATGCATAGGTTTAATGCCACCTGACCATCATTAATGTAGCAACAGACAGTTTCTCCCTCGAGCCATTACTGTGAGTCATCAAGTCTGTTTGGCCAGGCCCTGGAGAATCAAAACTTGCTGGGATACAAATGGAGTGGGGAATGGAGACAGTGAAGGAGTCACCTGATCACTGACACATCACCAGCCCCAATGGAATATCCATAATTAGCTTCAGGAAATGCTCTAAAAGCATTTTAATTCAATCAAAACAAACAATCCCCACAGGGATCTCCAATCTGCAAAGTAATAAAGGAAGCTACTTTATAGTCGTATGCACACAGGCAAACACACACAACACATAAATAAATAATTATATACATATTTATTTATCCCACCTTCTCTTAAACTCTCAGGCTGCATTGACCACTCTCTGGTACTTCATAAAGCTGGTGGACACAGCCCAGCTCTTGGACTGCAACAAAAACAGGAGACACATGGGTAAACTAAATAACAAAGTAATTTATTTATAACAAACAAACAAAAAAACCTATGGATGGGAGGGATCTGTAAAGTCTTTAGTACAGGGAGTGAATGAGGGGAAATGTGCCGCATGGATGTATTGCTCTAAAAACAAGTAAAAGGAAACCAAAATGTGAGATAAGGAGATCTGGCCAAGGACTCGCTGCTGGCACACAGGGCCCAGGTATGTTTCATGCAGCTGATTACTCTGCCAATCAGCCACTCATTTAGCTAAAGCTTTAATCGAAAGCAACTTACAATAGCTATATGTCAGAGGCTGCATGCTTCTGGAGCAACTAGGGGTTAAGTCTCTTGCTCAAGGACACAATGCATCGAACCTGGGTCTCTCACATGAAAGGAATATGTCTTATCAAATACAAGGAACAAATCAACAGCAGTGTGAACTAAACAGAGGGGGTGTCATAGATGTCAAATATTTTGATACTCTGCTGCCACAATTTGTAGCTGGAGCTAGTTTTGCAACTTTTCATGTTTTAATGGCAAATTGTCCGGGATGGCGGTTGCTAGTTCCTGAAAAGGCAACATTTCTATTATGTTAGGCATACATTTTGATGGTTTTTATGACGATTCTCAGTCAGTTCAATGAATAAGTAAAGATACTTTTGGTACATCTTTCTCATGAGAGGTCCATAGTCTTATAGCTAAACTGCAGAGAAACACAGACTTATCTGGCAAATGCAATGTTTGGTAAGCTACAGACTCATATATATGTTTCCACTGGGTTTTACTTTTAGAAAACAATTATCATTTTTATTTCAGACAATGCACAGTTATTTCCTGAATCAAAGATTACTATTGTAGGTGGACTACAATCCTGCCTTGAAGATATTTCTCAATGATCAAAACATTTCCCATTTACATGTTGAAATCGATTTTTCTTACCATATGAAGAATTTACAAACTAAATACACAAGAGGGATGAGGACAACAAGGGACAGGTGCAACTGATCAGGGCAGAGCCAATAATCACAGAGGCAGGAAACACAGAAGGGCAGGAAGTGTAATGTTAAGAAAAGAGAGATAACAGCGTAAAATAGGAAACATGGAATGAGTGAACGAATGAGGAAAAACATAACCTAATACACAGAGCAAAAAAACACAAAGACAGAGAGTGAAGTTTATAAAGACACCTGAAGAAGGATTCCACCAAAATAAAACAGGAAATCCACAACAAAACCCTCAAATCATGACAAGTTAGGTCAGCTGCATGTAGTTGTCTAAGCAGTTACTCATAATGGCTAATGGTTAATGACTGTACAAGGCTCGCAAGTGGCAGATTTAGCTTAATCCCAAGTAAAAATATACCAGAATTAGAGGCTGGAGAATTCTGGATTAGCATTGTTTAGATGCATGTCAATAAACCAATCAACTAGCTCAAAATACACCAGTTACAGTGTATTAGAGACCCTACACACTATAGGGTCAAAAGGTTGAATTTAGGATTGTCAGAGCCAATTTATGCTCACTGAGCACATCTCCTCACATCAGTCAACATCCTGCTCCCCCTCTCTCTCCCCTGGAGTAGGCTTTTCTTTGCCCTCAAACAGTCATACATAAATCACACAAACAAATATACACATGTACACACACACACACACACACACACAACAGGACCCTGAAGTGCGGCTTTCCCATTGCCCTGCACACACGACATAGCATGTCAGTTCTGATTATCAGCAGTGTTTACTGCTTGCTTCAGGAGCTTCTATTTTAGATCTGTTTCTCCTCTTTGCAAGTGAGCACACAAACACAGGCTTTGCTACACTTGTCATTTCAATATTATCTGCTGAAATCTGTTCATAAAGATATGACGCTATTAGAAATACACTGCTGTGCTCCCACACTTGGCCTGAAAGTGTCTGTCTGGGATGCATCCATTTATATTTGTATCTACACAATGCATGCTTTGTTTTCCACCTATAATGTTAAGGTGTATTAGGAGAGTAATATATTCTTCTATGCTTATGAATAGATAATAGCTAATTGTTCTGTGTTGAAATGGAAAATGTGCAAGCCTTTGAACAGTGAAATATTACTATATTATTATGATCTGATGAAGTGTCTGTTTGTTGTACTACACATCAAATGCAGTGATGAGACTCAGCAGTAAGGTAGGACCAGACCCAGAAACAGACACAGTGAGAGATAAAACAGCATGTGGCAGGAAGTGTATAAATGTGAAAACCGTGACAAATGCACTTCATTTCTCTCCGGCGCTTCCCATGACGCCGATAGTGCTCTGAGAGAGGTACATGTAACAGCGGAGAAACAAACAGAGAGAGAGGGAGAGTCACACAGACAAGCTGAATCCCAAAGGCAGAAAGAGCGAGAGTAAGATATACAGAGGGGAAGAGAGAGAGAAAGGGGTGAGCCCTGTGTGATTCATGGGGACTTTTACTGCTTCAGAAAGGTGTCGCCTCACATCACAGTTCAGAATCAGCTTGGTGTAGCACATACAGTAGTAGGTAATACCACCTCCTTCTCACTTTATCTCAGTTTCTTTCTCTTTCGCTCTCTCATCTGTCACCTCTCTTCCTCTCAAAAATGCAGACAAAAACACATAGAAATAGATTGAATTTAAAAGAGAGAGGTCCCTAAGCAACACACCCTCAAACACTGAGACCTTAAAAGACTGAGCATTGTTACTATGTTTTCAAAGGAAAGGCCAGGGTATATTTTAGTGACATTAGCCATGTTTCTATCAAATTGTCATGTGAATTTTAAGCGGATTTTTGAAATGTGGCAAAAAACAAAACAAAACAAAAAAAATTAAATGCGACATAAGTGCATTTTCATTAGCTGGTTTGGAGTGAATAAATCAGGCTATGACAAGACTAGTTACGTCAGTATTTACACATGGTTGTAATAAACAAGACCTTCCAAACCAGAAACAAAACTACCCGCAAGGAAGTGATTGCCATTGATCCTCTGAGAGGTCAGTGGCCATCTGAGAGGTCCTCAGAAATGTGTTTCAAGCGGGCAAGTTGCTACCAGCCATATCTCCGCATATTATGGGAATATCCGGCAAGACGCAGACAGCGAAAACAGCTGATCAGACATGAGTTACAAGTTTCTTAACAATATAACACATGTTCAATAAATATTCAATAAATGTTTGACTTAATTCACTTAAATCATACACGAATTAAGACTTAATTTTTGTATTAAGATGTTTATTTTGTAGAGGAAAAAGGACAGAAAAAAGCTTTTACTTAATTTTACTCATGCAAATTTGTTGACAAAGATTTTATCACAATTGTTTTGAATGTTCTATCTCAGATTTGTGAAGTGATCCACTGTTTGGCATCAAGAGTCAGATCAGATCCCAGCAATCCCAGTATATAATAATTAAAAAAAATAATTAAAATAATTTAAAAAAAAATCAATCAGGTTCTAGTCTTTAAGGGCAACACACTTACTGGCCATGACATGGAGCGTCATGTCATTTGTCACCTGTGGCACACACCATACATGCAGTGGAGACGACATAAGTACTCAAGGTATAGTTTTGGGGGGAACCATTCAGAATAGCAAATGTAATTGTGAAATGCAGTTTTTTTGGAACATGATGCATGTCAATGGTGCATCCTGATGTAGTGACACAAGTCAATCTAGAATGAAGAAAGATGTGTGTCATCACAGGTTTACATTTACGTTCAGCTGCTAGCATAAACAACAAGGTCAGCAATGTCTTTAATTTGTTATCTATCTTGAAATTACTGCTTGCAGGTATGTTTGATTTCTTCTGGAAAAGGGTCACATGATGGGGGTTGACTGATCAGAGAAGGACAAGTTGTGACTGACACTATCAGGAAGCCAAGTAGCCAAGTAAAGAATGGATGCTAGGCATAAACATAGCAAAGGTTATCCATCTATCCATCCATCGTCAACCGCTTATCCTGCATACAGACAGATTTGGTCATGATTCACTTTGGCTGACAAGATAGTCTTGACAAATGTTCCTTCTCATTAACCATTTTAAATCATTTTGAACCAACTTTGCAAATTGAAGCAATTCAAGTTAGAGGCAGGTTTCTGAAAGAAATGTTACGCCTCATTTCCTGCTATGTCTTTGACTGGAGAGACACATTGTTAATAATACATCACAGCCTGGGAGAGATGCTCACTTCAAACAATCAGAAGATAAAGTCAAGCTTTGTTATCAATGTTTCATTGATGTTGCTTTCAACAGAGGTGGAATGTAATGAATTACAATTACTTACATTACTGTAATTGAGTAGTTTTTTGTGTACTTGTACTTTTTAAAATAGTCTGTAATCTGTAATTTTACTTATCCTTAAATACGTTTGTTTAAAGTATTGCGCTTTGCTACATTTTCAATCACAACCGTTACTGAGTTAAAAAAAAAGTGCAAGACTTTTATTTTGAAGTAGTCACAGAAAATGCAATCTGTTTGTAAGAGGCATCAGCGCTGACCGCTCTCGTTCATCAAAAATATGTCTACACAACAAGACAACCATCATTTTCAACAGTTTTCTGACAGCAGACCAGTTTGAAATATTGCAGCAAGTAATGCAACAGTCAGGAGCAGACACAGTGAGCTGTTAGATAAAGAGCTGCAGGCCTACCTCCACCTTCTCAGCCAGGTAACCAACTCTTTCACTTTCGCTATCATGTGTGCAGCATAAAGTCAGATCATGACTGCACATAATTATGGAAAATACCAATAACGGTCCGGCAACAGTTTGTTTAGCTGCCCCAGACTTCTGTGGCCTGTGGTATTAAAAGGCATCTGCTGTTACTAGCTGCTAACTACAGGTGTCTCATTCACAATAACGGCACAGCTGCACAATAGCGTCAAAACTGGTTGATTAATATATCATGCCAATCAGAATTACATTTACAATTACAGATTTTAACCATCACTCCTCAGTGAACTGCCTCCTTGGCTGCGGTCTGAGAGGATTTCCTATTTAAGTAGGCCTATATATTTTATCATTATGGATTTAGGCCTGCCATGTTTTTATGATATAAGCTAATAAAAATGTTCATTTTGCAAAAGTTGAAAATATTAAACAATAACATGGCAATTATTTTTTAAAGCCCGGCCCCCACAGTGTCTGCTTAGAAAAATGTGTGCCCTTAAACAAATATAGTTAAGGACACCTGATGTAGAGGTCAGTTAAATAATAGCCTACTTCCATTGGTGGTTAAAAATAGGTTTTCACAGTTTGGTAAGATGCTTTGTTTCAAACAGCCAAAAAAACATCGGTACAATGTTGGTTGGCATTAGCAACTTGCTGGTAACTAGTTATTTATACTAACACTTATGATATCCCATTAAAATGATCACCTGTTTGAATGTAAACAGGGATATGACTTCATATAAAGTGCAGTGTTTGCTGTTTTTCCTGACTAGTGCGGCCCGCCAGAGTCTAATCTGTTCCACCACAGTTTCCTAATAAAGCAAAAACATTCTCAGACTTCTCATTGACATTGTTTTATCGTCATTGATTAGGTAAAGTATCTGTCAAACAAACTAAAAACAAATTTAAAAGATAACGCTTAGACAGCTGCTAGACAGCTGGAGCTTGAGTCACTGCCATCTATAACTATGGACCTTGGGCCACTGCTAATGATAAAAGCGATGTTCAACGTAATGGTGAAGAGGTTTCACCACAGCTAAAAATGAAAGTGGAGCCTGGACTGCTAAAACCAGTGAAATGAGTTTTAGCCACTACAGTGTATGATGTGATGACAACACTTGGTCATGGTGATACCAGAGCTAACTGAAATACCACAGCTTGAGCCTCAGCTGTTTGAGTCAGCAAAGCATGGACCACCTCTAATCCAGGAAAATGAGCCCAGATATGCCATACGCAGAGAAGATTCCCTGTACCAGTGGGAATCCATCCAATAGTTGTTGACAGGTTGACATTTCCATTCCTAGAGCCACAATGCTCATAGTGCTCATAACATATATTTTTTCCCAAACAGACCTATGGCCTAATCTTGACTTGATATAAAAATCCATATATTTATAGAAGTCACATTAAGATTCTGTCAGGATAGGAATAAGCACAAGCATAAATGTGTTCAATAGAGATGAGAGTCTGACTTTTCCATGTGGGAAAAGTTTGCAAATCATATACTTTACTGTAGGTAGTTTACACGAAATGAAATCCACTAATGTCCTACCTAAATGCAATTTCTGTTACATTTGCAGAGAAATTAGAAGGCCAGGTCTATGTCACTGCTCTGTTGTGTGTGTGGGATTATATTATGTTATATTATATTATGTTGGATTAGACCAGATAAGATTAGATGAAACCTTAATTATCTCTATGACCCTAATGATCTCCACCGGGACATTTTATCATTGCAGTAAAAAATTCCAACTGCACGTACAGTAGGTGCAGAGAAAGAGAGAATAAGTAGTGCGTGTGTGTGCGCGCGTGCGTGTATGTGTACGTGTGTGTGTGTGCATGTTTGGGAACATCAACATCATGTTCAATGGTTAATCGTTTGTGTGAAAAGCAAGATGTGGTGTGTGTCAACAAAGAAAAGGTTAACCTTCCCTACAACTAAAGAAGATGGAAACAGATGGATCACTACAGAGAGAGAGAGAAAGGAAATGTGTGTGTGGAAATGAGTGTGTTAGTAGGACAGATAAAAACACTAAGACAGGGTCCAGTATATTGGTCCTATGTTTTTTTACATTTAGGAAGCTGCCAGTGCAAACACACACAAACACACACACACGAAAACAACACCAATCACCTGGGGCTACTCATCTACTCCTATTCTAACATCTTGATGATATGGCAGAAGAAAGCCTAATAATCATGAGTAATCTTGTTGCTTAAAGGCATACACTAAGTAGTCCATTGCAACACATTTTGCTTGTGCATGCAGCAAACCTGAATCAAAGATCGATATAAAGTCAAAAGGGACAAGGTCATCCACCACGTTGGAAAAGCCACACTGTATACTGTTTAAGTGCAGTGACCTTTGAAGGTAAAACATCTAGTTAAAGGGGGAGATAATTAAACAAAAATAGACAAAAGCATACAAAAGATCAATAAATAGGCTATAAAATAGTAACTGTTACAGTTAAGAATAACAATTAAAATGATTTAATTTTCAGAAAAGATCATTTCATTCTTGTCAGTTACATTATTACACTATTCCATTTTCAGAACTTATCACTTAAGTGATGTTACAGTTTAAACTTGATGCTAATGTGCTTGTCCGTATAAAGAATATGTAAGCAGAGAGGAGACACAGATCTTTGTTTGTGTGGGTTAATTGTGCATTGATCAGTTGTTAATGCCTCGGGGATCCAGTAGGGGCGATAGTTCTACTCTCCCTCAATACAGAAAAGAGAAGTTGAGTTGTGTTTCTTCATCCCTCTCCTCTCAATGATTTCCTTGTTTAAAATGACAACACACAAAAGCACCCTATACTTGTCAACACATGTTGTTAATAAAGTTCCTATGTCATCACTGAGTTTTTTGTTTTGAGAGTGTCTCACTTCATCAGCATGTAAGCTAACTACTGCCTCTCAGTGCCACCATACGATCAGACTATTGGACTGTCGTTGTTATTGCCATTTGAGTCAATTGCTAATACATCCAGCAATTTTTGTAAAACTGACAGTATTTGAAATCTACCCAGATGATTTCTCACCTCAAAAATTGCTTTCTCTGAAAGAAAAGTGGAGCAGCCAGAGGACATTAGAGGGAAAACCAGCAAATATTTTCTCCATAAGTTTCACCAAAAACAGTGAAGGAACTTGTCATGTGTTTGAACAGTAATCAGTGGGGCCAGTACCAAAGGAACACTCCGCCTTAGCATCGTTTTTTCAACCAAATATTTGTCCTATTTGTGGTCTGATAAACAATAAATTCATCCACTTCAGTGCCACATATCTTCATTTTCACCAAAATCAGTGATTTTTTCTGAAATTTATAAAGTGTTTTTCCTGCAGTTAGGCCTGCCTTTTCACACATGATGCAGAAACTATAAAGCTTAATGCAGGTGCAGGGAACTACGGAGTGTGATTCTCTGTGGGTTCATTTGTTTTTCTCTTTCTCTCTCCTGTTTTGTCTCAAGTGGAAGCTGACAGCATGGCAGGAGAGTGGGTGAAGGTTTCTCAGACAAGGAGGAATTCTGTGAAACTGAGAAAAGGCTTGTTAAGGTTGGCACATATAGTGTATGTTGTCAATATATATTTTATCCCATCCTGAGCACTGACAAAATATAGTAATATGTTTACACATGAACATAAGGCATTATAAGCTTTGTGGTCATAGTTATGATAAGGAGCATTTAACTGTACTTATAATTTTATTTTTTTATTTTTTTAAGTATTCAGAAAAAGAACTATGAGAACAGAACAAAAAACAAGATAAAGCTGACAGTGGTTTTTCAAATCCCTGTGCTGCAAGAAAAGAAATATGGACTCAGCAGGTGCCTGTGCTCTATCCGATTTATTTGGAGAGACATCTTCTCAGCCCAAAAGGCAGGGCTCTCCTATGTCACTGCGTGATCAGGCTGAGGATAAGGTCAAGAAAGAAACAAGCAGAGCCTTTGGCCCCTAGTGGGGAGTTAGAAATATACTCTGCATTTCACGTCCAAATGAAACAGAGGTGGAGACAAATGTATTGCTCTAACCTGAGCAAACATATCAACTTTTATTGCATAAGAAAGTCCACATTAAATAGAAAATTAGGTATTTGCATAATAGGAAACTGGGTTTCAAAATATTTTGTTTAAATTTGAGAATTCCTATGGAGTTGTTGTGCTGCCTGAAGTGTATATGTGTAAATTAAAACACTCTGGGTGTCTCAATACAAGATGGTCAATTGTGATTCTCCCCTTGCATCATGATAGTAATATGAATAATTGGCTATTGTACAGTAAAATAACGACTGGAAAGTATCAGCCATCAAACAATCATGCAAAATGCTGCCAAAGCACCACCATCATCATTTACTGAACATCATCATCATCGATTCCCATCAGCACATTACATAAATACAGAGTTGCAAACGTACTGGAGCACACACACAAATACAAATAATAATCCACACTTTTACCATCAGACCCAGCAGCGTGATGGGGAGTGTGAGACAGAGCTGCCTCCTGATTCTCCAGAAAGACAACAAAGAGGAGTGTGTCAGGCAGGACTCAAGGCATAACCTAGAGCTATGACATGCACCCAGCACCAGGCCTGTACTGTTGAAGCACCTTGGCCTGGGAAAACGCCCCAAGCAGCGTTGGGCTGAATGGAGCAGACAGGATAATAGTGCCCTCTGGTGGACAAGGAGGAAGATACAGTGGTCTGGAGTGGTCTTCTTCACATGACTTCTTACTGTATATTCTGGTCACAGACAGCAAAAGAAATATTTCAGACAGTTCGCCTGCCTTCAGAAGATTCCATTTTATGAAATCTCTGCTTCATCTAAAAAGCTCCCACAAACTTGAAATCAAACCGGGTTGTTGGGTTCACTTTTCCCCAGAGTTGTGCTTTTGCAAAAAGTCAGATGACACATTTGTTTTTGCTTTGCTTACTGTGAATCACGTGACAACCACATTGTTTACAGAGACTTTGGTGGCTGGTTCAGAAGTTTGAAAACATAACTTCATATCTTAATAAAAATTAAAAAACTGAATTGATGTTCTGAACAAATAAAGTATGCATTCAATTCTATTCTCATATGCAAATATTATGTGCATATTGCTACAATTTACAGTAATCACAGTTGCAGCCAAAACAAAAAAGATAACAAGGAAACAGTATGAAGAAATTAAAGAATTAAAAAAAGCACTTGCTTAACTAATGATCACCATTAATGTGACTGGAGTGTGGGTCACTTGTTTTCCTCTCTATCCTGTGCAATCACATTGTAATTACACCATCATTGAATGTGATGCAGCTTCTTCTTATCTGAATCAATTGTTTTCCTCATCCATCATGGTTCATTAGAGCGCCTTTTCCCACCCCTGGAGCTAACAATGGGTCTTTCTGCCTACACATTCCCATAGAGGCATACGACTGAGCAACCTGTCCCAGCAAATACATACAATCTGTGGCACCTTTTACATTTTACATTTATGTAATTGCCCTGAGCAGTTTGCAATGAGGATGCAGCTGATGGACGCAGAAACACAGCACATGCTGTACCTCTTGATGGACGTGTCGCTTCTTCTCTCAAACATTTAATATTTCATTTAAAAAGATAATCACCTTAGTTAGAACTGGTCCCTGTGCCCTTCACAGATGAATTACAGCAACGTTCAACGTTGGGGCCCCTGACTGACAGGGGCCCCAAAAAATAATTATAAACTAATATCAAATTATATTATATTATGCATTATATAAACCATCATCATTGCATATAAATATATTTCAAATATAATAATAAAATGAATGATCTCTTTGGCAGTAAAAGTTGAATCTCCCCATTGACCAAAAAGTAAACCTCCATAATGACCGACCACCCTCCCCCCGTATCTGCATGAAATGGTTTGGTCCTGCTTTAGCGCACTCACAGTGTTATGCTGCGTTCCAATTACTTCGGAAGTCGGAGGTCAGAGCTGTGAATGACGTCACACCTGAGTTGTCGGCATTCCAGTTAACAAGTCGTTAAGCTGTTTGTTTACAACTAGCCAGGTTAGCGATACACCGATTGATTAAAAAAAATGCATTGTGCGGTATTTACTCACACTAAACACTGTAGCAACACGTCCACAGACAGCTGTTGGACAGCACTTTGTATACGAACATTTATGAGTCACAAGTACACAGAAGTGCTAATAAGCAGTATAAACTACAGCTTTCACTAACTCTTGATACCCCGACAGTCATATTGGATCACGAAGTCGGGTAGTGCGAGTTGTCCCGACTTTCCGAGTCGGAAATCCGGCTTCAGGGGGCGTTCCAGTTGAAAGTTCCAACTGGGAACTCGGAAATTCCGACTTCCCATGTTAAATGGAACACACCATTAGTTGCAGTCAGTAGATGTAGCGGAAATACAGTGTTAACAATGTTGCCTAGACCAAATCTGGTTTTCAAAAAAGGAAAGAGAGGAAAGACAAAGTAAAGGATGTTACTCTGTAACCCAGTTTTTCACCATGAAAGTTGGGTAGCCTTTAGTCTGAATTCTATTAACCTGTTGGATTAATGTCCACAGTGAAATAAGCTAGCTAGCTAGAGACTAGTGTTAGCCTACATTTCATCAACATTTAATCTGTGCAAGGAAACGTTAAGCAAGATATTCATATTAAATTATTGTTCCTGCCCCTTTTAGCAGACTAACAACAGATGAGTCAGCAGCACCCCAGTCTCCCCAAAACTGTAGCCTCCCCATCCCAGTGAAGAAAGAGATCAGCATGGTGTTAATGACAGGCCAGTTAGCATCATTCCAGGGAGTGAGGATTATGTGTGGGGATTTCTTCTTGTCTGTCTTGTTCTTTTTACCATAACAAAAAAAGACGAAGTATTTCTTAATGACAGAAATTCTAACACAGTTTCTTTGCTCACATAATGATCATTATGAATTAAAAATTTTAAAAAATGTTCCTGTCTGTACTGCATGCGGGTCAGCAGCTTACCTCAGCCTGCATGTAAGTTACAGACTATATTAAGATAATCCAGTTTGATACGTTCATTTAGATTGAATTATGGCCGTTAAATGACATCTATAGATACAGATGTTATTATTCCCATCATGAAGGGCAAATTATTTGAGAAGTAAATAGTGAACTGCATCCTGTATGCAGACTTGCATGTACAAATCACCAGCAGTATATATTGTGCAAGTACTAATATTGAACTACAAGAAGCCAGACACTTGCAAGCCTTTAATTAGAGTGATGTAAAGCTTTTGATGGGACAGTTAGAAGTAGTGACAGCGCTGTGCAGAGGGGGTCCAATTTGATTTTTTTGTTATAGGGCCCAAAATTCCTGGCGGCTCCCCTGATCTCCAGTAAGGACAGGAAAGGAAAAATTAAGGTAGTTATGAAACATTTGTATATTTGCGGTTTAAATCCTGCAGCAGACAGAAAATTTCTTCATAACCAGTATTACTTTTGGTCATCATATCCTCTGGCAAGAGTCTCTGGATCTGCAGTACAATACTGTGTTGCACTGTGTGACAAGTGGCTCTACCTTTTAGCTCCTCCAGCAATATAATGTTACTGCAGCAGGGCTGCTATGTCTTAAGAAAACATAAAAATAAAACATAGGTTATAATACAGCCAAATGTCCCTCTTATCGTTCACATTAAAACAATGGGGTGGTTAAAGGTTTAATGACACCATCCTTTTGTGACAAGAGGAATTTACCTAGAGATCTAGAGACTGGGGATGGTGGGGGTTTAATATC
This sequence comes from Lepomis macrochirus, assembly GCA_024633595.2. Lineage (NCBI taxonomy): Eukaryota > Metazoa > Chordata > Actinopteri > Centrarchiformes > Centrarchidae > Lepomis > Lepomis macrochirus. Next base: position 14,025,342 of record JALXJV020000006.1, read on the forward strand.
CTGAGCAGCTTACCCTGCACTTTGATCTCCCTGTTTGGGAGTGATAAGAAATGCCCCCCTTAAGGTATCACCACAGTGCCACATTACTATTCATTATGAAACAAAAGAAAAACAGTCATGGTATTTAGAATTAGTATCTATTAGCCACCAGTATTTAATAACACATGAAATTAAAATCTTCATAAAGCCCAACAAAAACAAATTGACAGCACAGTGGAAATTGTTGTCTCCATGCGGGAATGTGAAGCATTATATAGTATGTTCCTGTTTGTTGTTTTTCCTTACAACAAACTTAGGTGGCACTAATACACAGCTTATAATTCTCTAGTCTTTATTTACTTCAGGATGACTTAAATGCTTTCTCTTATGCAGAAACCATCCATGTTGCTAGAAACACTGAAACTGAAGAGTAGGCTGGACTGAACCTGAAAAACAGTAAATAACTAGAAATATCCAAAATTCATCCAAATACAAAACGTTTTAGAATAAACCCTAGCCCACTATACTGTATATCAATTATGTTTCAGCACACACAGATCATTGATGCTTTGATGTAAACAACTAAATATCTTTGGTCTCTGATATATGTTTTGTATATGTCTTATATAATAAGATGTGGATGAATCAACCCTGAGCAAGAGCAAAATTAATATGTAAACCGTGGCTGTATGCGCTGTAGGCATACAGTTGGATTTACATTCTAATCCCTCACGCTGACATTTACCTAAGAATTAATCATGCATGCAAGCAGCCATGCATATTCACAACGCCAATGCAGTCTCATACAAGATAAACACACAATAATTACATACACATGCAAACTCACAGTCAGTTACTCAAGTGCACTTTATGTCATTATATGTATATAATGAGGCAGGTAAAAAGTTTACCATAGTCACACATTGCATTACTAAATGTCAGTAAGACTGGATTGTGATCATGTTTTTTTTCAGGCCTTTAACACTCCACATGTTGGCAAGAGACTATATTGGACATTTATGGTGAAACATCATTATTTAGCTTCAGTTGATGATTATGAAATGATAACTACATCCTGTGGTGTGTTTTATCATTTGGGCATTGTGACTTATTTTCCATAAGCGCTGTGGAAAAGTAAGCTTAAAACCCAGTTTAAAACAGTACAAGCTTAAAACAGTACAATGGTGAAACGACGAATAAAAATGTTGGCATTTCAGACAGCATCATTCAGTAGGCTATGTACCTGCTAACAATCCCACAGCCAGCTAGCATCTAGCTAGATGATTTATGAGCTTTAGGTAGGTAGGTTTATTGTCACAATATATGAAATAAACTGTCATCACTGGAGCAGTGCTGAGGATGAATTAGAGTTTAAGAGTCTGATAGCTTGAGGGAAAAAGCTGCTCTGCAGTCTGGTGGTGCAGCAGCAGAAACTTCTATATCTCTTCCCAGAATGCGGCAGGGTGAACAGGCTGTGGCTGGGTGGGTACTGTCCTATACTTTGGGCTCTGCGTAGGCACCTCACCTCACCGTCAGTCAGGATGCTTTCCATTGCTCCTCTGTAAAAGCTGATAAGAACTTGGCACAGGAATTTAATCTTTAATGTCTTAAGAATATAAAGCTTGACTATCTTTGCTACAGTACAAGGATCATACAAGAGGAGCAGAGAACAATAGGTGAAATGTGATTTATTAAAAAACATCTCTCACCTATTTGTTGCTGTAATCTTCAGTAATATTATGTATCAACTGAAATATCAGTCCACAAAATGAAAATGCCCAGGCACGTAATCACATTTGACCAAAATGTAACCAAAAATACCAAGTAGGTTATATCATGTGCGGAAAGATGAGATTCAGACTTCAGAGACAATATTAACAAACAAATATGCAATTATCAAAGTTGAATCTTAGTGGAGTAACAGTGTGTTTTGGTAAAGGTATTGTGTTGATTTGCACATATGCTGGTAAAAGCACCCTTGAAACTTGCAATTAAAATAAACGTTGATGCAAATTTAAATGTTTAAAACAATCTATTTTTGTTTTGCTCAAGTATTGGGTCTGACATTAACACTGAAATATCAGTAGGCTGTGTTCATTAGCTAACTGAAACTTTAGCTTTGAAAACACAAGATGGGTCCAGACTAGAGACTGTTGCCAGCACTTAGCTGTCCAACAGGAACTCCAATTGCACTGACCGGGCATTAATCGTACAGTTAACTGTCCCCACCAGAATGAATAATAACCTGACTATAAGCCAGGCATGGAAAAGGAATCAGTCTGGACAGAAAGACATCCTGCCCAGCAAAGCTTTTTTGTTACCATATATTTTATTGTGACTTGTAATATTTAGGGTACTTTCATTAAAAATGGCTCTATAGCATTATAACTGAAGTCAACATTATTAAAGGTTAACTATGATATTTTTCAACCTGGACTCTATTTTCCATATTTTTGTGTTTATGTGACTAATCAGAACAACAGTTTTTTGAAAGTGGTCCAGTATTGAGTGAGCTCGCTGCAATCGGCAGCAGCAAAACAGCCCCACATGTTAGGCTATCCTTGCGGGCACTTGCACCCCGTCAAAGTACATCCACTAAGGGCTTGTTTTTTTGACATGCTCAGATTGTTATTGGAAGGGATCCCTACAGAGCTAGACCAAGCTTTTTTTAAAAGAGTATGATTATTTTTGTTTAACCAGAAACAGTTGCTATATTGCTCTCGTCAAAGCCACCAGACTCCATTAAAGAATCCTATAATTATACCTCCCTGGTCTGCCACTGCCTCGATCGTTTAGTTTGTGTTATTGTGTGACTTTGGAGTTTTAATCCTTTAAAACACCACTGTCACGCAATAACATACCAACTAAATACCGAGGCAGCGGCAGCCCAGTGACATCCGTGTTCAGCAAGGTAAAATTACTGTTTTTGTCAATGAAGTCTGCTTTGAGGAGAGTGATATAGCGACTGTTTCTAGTGAAACAAAAAGGATCTTACCCTTTAAAAAAGGTAGGGATCCCTTCCACAATTTGTCAGATACATGTAATAACAGTCTAATCCTGTCAGTGGCAAAAACAAGTAGGCTATTTTAGTGGACGTACTTTGAAGGGGCGCCGTTGCAAGTATTGTTTTGCAGCCCTGCCGAATGTGGTCCAGGTTGAAAAATACTGTAGTTAGCCTTTCACCTGACAGTGACTTCGAATCAAAATTCTGAGCGAAAGCATCTGTATGATTGATATTCCTTTGATACTGCATGTGTACATTTTTGTAATACTTAGGCCATATGTATGTTGTCAGGTAGGAGTGCAACTTGCATGAAAAAAAAGAAAGAAAGAAATGAGAAGAACTGGAGGGAGGCCACCTCCAGCAGCACACTCCTGCTGAGGCTGGCATTTAACTAAAGGAGAGAGAGTATGTTCTGCCCTTAGTGCTGGCATCACCCAAAAAGTCACTTTCAAAACAGGCACATAGCATCAAGGTGAGTCAGTAAATATTATCTGCTTTAATAATGCTTTAAAAGTTTCTTACTCTTGAAGCTGAGCCACCAGGTAGGGTCATTTGATAATGCCGTAAGCCATTGTTTCTGTATTGTCACATCCTTTTGGGCCATTAAATAATTTAATTGTTTTAATTGGCTTTATTTGTTCTTTCTGAATTCACTGTATCAATGCACAAGATAGGGCAGAGCCACTATTGAAACAAACTCTTATATATTAATTTATACATAAAGTAAATCATTAAACACTATAGCACAGACCTTTGTGCGGCTTTAAGAAGCAGACTGTCAGAACAGACATTTAATCTCTTTCTCTTTCTTTCTCTCTCTCTCTCTCTCTCTCTCTCTCTCTCTCTACTGTTGTTGCAATTGTGCACTTCAGCCACTAAGTGTAGCTGTAAGTCCACCGTCAAACACCAGCCAGATAAACTGTGAGTACTTGGAAACTGAAAGCCACAGTTATCATCAGGGACACTTTTGGTCATGCATTATATTCACACATTTACACATCTGTGAAACCAAATCAATGAGTCTTACGTAGTCACTAAGCAGCTCCGCCACAGAAGATGAATGCTTTCAGGGATGTAGTGCACCAAACATTTCTGAGGGGGCACAGTTTCTCTCAAACATGTCAGGTACATCAATACAGAACATAGAGACAATAAAACCAAATGTGGGATTTGTCAGTTGGATACTTGCACCTCCTATGTGGAAGTACCTAAGACAATCATGAAAATCTATTTTGTAACCCTCTGTGAATATTTCAAAAGGAACACAGAATATGAAGAAGAAGATAAACTTTGGAGAGATCTGGAACATAAAATATTTGAGGTAGTTTAATTTTGCGTCACCAGTAAGTGATTGCTAAAGTTCACCTTAATTGCCTTTCTCAGGGGAAGTGAAACAGTACTTCAGCTGTATCTCAGTCCCTCCCACAGCTCTTTTCAATTACAATGGGAATTAAACCAGCAACTTTAGGTGACTAGATAACTCCCACAACCTGAGGAGAAAGCATTGTACAAGTTGTACTTTTTGAGATTGACAAAACTAGTGCAGAGCATATTGTGTGTAGGGTGCTGCAAAAGGGCAAAAAGAGACAATCATTCAACCACCATTGATTCCAGAGTATCAACTTCTAGCAGGTGAAAAAGCATTAAGATCTTTTATGGCAGAAACTGCTTATGGTGTTCACGGTTATAGTGATTAATCGCATATGAATGAAAAAGCTTGGGACAGAATCATTCCTATATACAAATACTGTTTAAATAATTTGCTTAATAAATTACTTATGGTAATCAAGGCATCCACTTACCGTGTTCATTTTATGCATTCTGAGACATCTGAACAGTTAATTAGTTAATTAATTTTTGTTAGCTTAAAATTTAGAAATGCACTGAAACCTTCATAAACAGCACAATGTTGTTTTAGGCTATAGGCTGATTATAATTTGAACTACAGTAAGCTGTGTTTTATATACAGTGATGTACTGTATTACTGTATAGTGTATTGTGTCAAACAGCTGTACTGTTTTTTGAAACAATAAAAAAAATAAAATAAAATACAGGAGAGTTGTCTGTTTCATTACGTTATATTCATGTAATAAATATACAAATGTCAGACGGTAATCTTCATGAGAACTTCAGGGGAAAAATCTGTTAATTATAATAATCAGCCACTTATGGTGATCAATTTGACACAAACAGACGTGATCACTATAAGACGTTTCCACTGTACTATGTAGCAATTTGTAGAAAGCATGTAAATGTGTATGTATGTACATAAATAATTATTACCAATGTAATGTAATTAAAGTTTTAAGAAATGTACTAATTATGCAGAAAGACAGTTTTATTATTATGTATTCTTTATAATTAGATTATTGTTATTGGTGTATTAACATGTAAACATAGCATTTCAGTGTTGGCCATCAAGGTGGTCATCAAGTTTCACTGCTGCATTTTTGGTTTTCTTCACACAAATCTTTTTACAATTAATTTACAGTAGTAGTATAACTTCTATAATATACTGTATATCCTGTAGCTTTTTAATCATCTCAGTCATATATTTTATTTCTCAGTTTATCGTTATTTATGACATTCAAATAGTTATTTAATAGTTCTTCAAATACTTCCGTGCTCCTGTAACGTGTGAGTTCCCCCCTTTGGGATCAATACTGTCCTATCTTAATTTGAACGGCTTCAAATACTGTTACTTTATAGTGGAATCTATAATAATGCATTACAAAGTAATTCTATCTTTTATATGTAAAATCATAATTTGGTGGTGTCCATTAAATGTAATAAAATGAAAAGCACAGTATTATCTTTTTACAGTAAAGTGTTTGAAAATACGTAAAGTATTTGAATATCTGAATATTGTACGAATGCATAGTACTTGAGTAAATGTACTCAGTTACTTTCAACTGTAGACAATTCTTCCTCTGGTTCAAGACATTCTTAGATCCAAGTAGCGTTTTCTCTGTTGTTTTTAATATCTGTATATCTACCTTTGGATAAAAAACTGTTTCAGTTGTCCGTTTGCAGAAAGGAAGAATAATAAAGTCCAAAATTAGACACACATGGGCTTAAGATGGCAGCCTTTGTTAAGAGCAGTGAATTACTTAGACACACACAGAAGAAGACTGAGAGGAGGATGGGGGAGGGGGGGGGGGGACGGAAACACTTTGTTTACTTTGCTTGAGCGGACAGCCATATAGTCATTTAGTTGGTTCCTAATTGCTGAGTAATAGTCTGATTGTAACCGTTTGCTGCTTGCAATCTGTGTTAGCAAGCAAATACTTTAATCAGGTTTATATCAAACAGTAGCCTGTAAAAACATGACATTTACAACAGAGCACTATAAAGCTGTGTAAGCCGATCAATAAGCACACACACACACACACACACGCAAACAAGCACAATGCATGATTTAATGTCAGCTTCTCTGCATGGAGCCGAGCCAAGCAACAACACAGCACACCCACTAACTCTTCTTTCTCACTCTCCAGCTCTTCTTTCCCTCTCTCTCTTTGTCTCTCTTTTAATATCCTTAAATGTGAGACACATTCATATTTAAATGCCAAGTGTGTGATTAAGGTCCACAGATTTTACCACCATGCTGGTGTCCTGTACAGCTACAAAGTGTATCGTCCGATTTTTGTCAGTCAGTAATAAGACTTACAGTAATTTCATCCAAGTAGAGCTCCCCAAGCATTAATCATCTTTTTCAATAAAGCCTCTACCTCGTGCTGCTAAATATTCCTGACATCTCGCACTTGGAAGCTGCCTAATGCACAGGCTCTTTGGCCTATTTTTATGTTGGCCAGTGAACACATCCATTGGAGCCATCTTAGGTTGAAGCACCTGCTCAACAGCATCTTAGTGGTATGTGACGGGGGAGGATGTTTCTGACCAAGCTTTCTTACCAGTTTCAAAAAGCCATTTGTGAGATCGTAAGTGCTTGGTTTGTCACCACCGCCCACCCATTCAACCCCAACACTTCTCCAACCACTAATTAGCGCTATCTAGCCCGTTGTTGAGTATTTTGGTGGCTGTATTCATGCATCATTTTAGTATACTTCAGATATATGTCATTATATTATTGACTGACATGGCAATGAGGCTCCCCGGATTATCAATCAATCATGTGTTTCAGTCCGTTTGGCAAACAGCAGCTCCTTTCATGTCATTAACTTACCCTGCTGGTTATTGGATCAGCAAACACACTGTAGTGTGTATATTTTGCTTGAGCACTGTCATAAAATCATTCACTTAGCCCTCTGCACCGATGAGTCAACCTATCAGGGAACACACGACATTGTAAAGTTCTGTAGGGCCTAAATCAGTGCTTTATGGTGCTAAAACATTGGACGTACTGCTGTTCTGTCTGTTTTTCCTGCATCTTTATCTTTTGTCTGCTAACCGCGTCCTACAGCTGCATAATGGAGCGGTTCTTCTCTGTGGTCAATGTGTACAGCTGTTTTATTTTTTTTTGTTTCTTTACTTTTTGATTGATTGCTTGCTACCCTCCATCCTCCCTTCTAATATGTATAATTCAGAAGTGCATGAAACTGCTTTGGTCAGTCTGCACTTTGTAAGTTACCATCTCTGGAAATGGCCAAACATCTATAACCAGGCTTAGGTACTGACTTAGGTTTAATAAGAGTTCATCTCGACTGTACCTTTCCTGTAGAGTGTTCCTGGTTCACTTCATGTTATATACATTTTGATGCAGGTAAGTATTATTCATCTGGAAAATTGCTTGTTTTAAGTTTTGTTTTATAAAATGTGAAAGGCAGCTCTTCAGATTATTCACAGAACAAGGGATTTTACACACTTAAACATAAATATTTTTCTGTAATTGTGATTTTGTGATAAATTCACAAAGTTTGGATTCTTTTTCTTGACTTTCTCCTTGATTCTTTTGTATGATTGATTCATACTAAAACCACATGGCAATGCTGTAGCAACCACCCGAATTTGAAAACAAAATTGCATGTTATTATCATGCCCTTTTTGAGCATGTAGGCCAAATAAGCCAAAACTTTTGCAGGACATGATTAAGTTAGAGTACATCGCTTTTGACGTGTATTATTATAACTCGCAAAGTATATTCAACATGTTTACCTTACTTGGTTTGTGAGAAACTAGCGTCACAAGTACTAAAGCCTGTTGTTTGCTGCACTAATGAAGCATCTGTGGTCTTTTTTTTTTACAGCAGCAGGATCTTTAAAGGACTCCCTTTAAGCTGTTAACCGTACTCTGTTTCAGCAAATGAAAGACAAAAAGAATAAAAAGGCGGTTAACATTGAGGGGGAAAATCTATTTCCTTTAATGATGACAAAAAAACTATAAAGTTTAAAACAAAGTGCAGTTCTGCTCTTGCAATTATTAAAAATCAACTGCTGACACACGTATCACATTGCGATGTCCTGATGTCCATGATTCGAAATCGAATCATGATACCTGTCAGTCCAATGCATCCCTAGATCATGGAAATATAGATGGTTGTAGAAGATTGTGACGAAAGTGCAAATCTTATTGTTTTTATGTGTTATAACACCTTGATTCTTAGTAATGTATTACTGATTTGAACTAATAATGAAGTTTTTGATTGTGAACCTAACAACTCCAAAAAAATATGTCAAGATGACAAAGTGTTTGTCCCAGTTCTGAGGTTTTGCTAAGACTGTGAATAAAGCAGCTAGATAATCCTCTGACACTGTAGATTGTTGATCCATCTCCCATTGTAAAATAAATAAATAATTTTTTTTAAAGACAAGAAAACGCCTCCCGGTGTAAATGCTGCAATTTGCCTCTCAGCTGGTGGAGGCAGCTTTGACAACGGCTAAACTGCTCTGAGGCACAAAAACAATCAATACAGATTCTCTGCTCCATCCCGAGCCCACCTGCTCTCTGCTTCGAGTCCCACACAGGGAGGCAACCCCCACCTTCACCATCACAATCACTGTACACAGACACACACACCTATGCAAACACACACACGCGCACACACACACACACGCTCAGAAAGCCTTCCTGTGTCACATACCAGGGTTTTAAACATTCCCAACATGACGCTCACCTGGGGAAGACTGTCACCATGTCTCACCTTGTAGTATTATTGTACATTAATAACGCTCTGATTTCCTTACTTCCACATACTCAACGCTCATGCTTGAGCCTTTCAGTATTCACGGTATGTACTCCCTCTATTCTCAGCCTCACATTCTCACAATGCCCCTGTTATTTGTGTGTGTTACTCCTGTTCAACGCCCACTTCCAGGATCACAGCACAGCTCGCCATCAACAGTCAAGCAGACGCCAGACACACGCAGATTCCTCCCTTACACTTAGGCTATACACTTTGACTCCTCTTTTTCATATTGCAATGTTGTTGATGCACCCATGTTCATACTCAAGGTCCATTTGATGCATGTGTCAGGCGTGAGGTGGAGGTTTAACTGATTACATCAAACTCCAGTGTGGTAAAAGAGCACAAAGGTGTCAATCTGGGCCCTGTGATGGGAGATCAGTGGAACAGTAATGCAATGGTAGTGAGTTATTAAATGAATAAAGAGGCAGAGCTGCCGAAGAGTATTGATTTTTCACAGCTCCCTGAGGCTCCGTGGGCTTTCAAGGCAGGGGAAGGACACACACGCACACACACACACACATGGGCATGGACACACATGTATGCACACATAGACAGACACACATACAGACATAGAGAGAAAGGTTTAAGAGTGAAAGGATAATGGCCCCAGCAGTTGCAGTCTCACTTAAAACACAGTTTGGGCTCTCAAGGTTTCCCACCGGTCACCGATCGCCTGATGAAAGGACTCGTTCGGAACCAGCCGGGTTTTGTTCTCTTTTGCTCGCCTCAGCTGTAATGCATGCACTCAGTGTTTTGCACAATACTAGCCACTCTCTCTCTCTCTCTCTCTCTCTCTCACACACACACACACAAACACACACACACATATACACTTTAGTACATGCAGAGAAGCAATATCTGTGTTTGTAGCAGCTTCCATAGCCACCTGGGGCTCGGAGGACGGGGAAAAATCAGTTAAAAACCTCTTAATCATAAAAAGATGAAGCGTAAGAGGTTTAACAAAAGCTCCGGTATGATGAATGGACTTAAGCTGACTAAGCTGAGCAATTTACCCTAAAGGTGATTGAATGCCAGGGGCCTTCAGAGTATCGAAAAACTATTTTGCTTAACTAATTCTCAAAATACACATTATTTGTGTATTATCTTTACCTAAGCACAAGTCAACGAGTGGGGTAATCCTGCTCATTATAAGATATGAGTATGCATGGATGAGTTTTAACCCCCCGGAGTTTAAGTGAGCTCTCCGCAGTCATTTTGTTCGACCACACTGGAAATACACAAACCTTTAGCTTCTTTGTGTGTCATTTTGATGAATGCCCGGGGCATTTTCACAGAGTGTGGATGTGAGGGGGCCAAGATTTATCTTGATTTCAGGAGTCCATCAGAGTCCATAAGGGGAGGGTCAGTGTTCATCTGTTAGCTTGACGTGACACTGAGCCTGCACAAAAGGAAAACCAGACCGCTGACCTCATGCTTGGACTCTACATGTTTTTGGATTTCTTCATAGATCCAACATGTATCTTTGTCTCCCCTCCTCATGGATTTCTTTCTGTACACTATACCATATTCTTGTCAGGGCCTAACAATCCAGCATCCACAGACATTCAAAGTGATTCAGCCTTTGTAATGAGTCCTGAAGGGCCTCTTGATTGCAGCAACATGAAAAAGATGCTGGCAATTGCTGGCGTCTTGTCTCTATTAGACGTTGGAGCTCCATCTTATTGATAAAATCCTTTTCTCAATAATGGCCCTAATGTATTTTCTTTCTTCTTTGCCAATCACGGCAGATGTACACAGGTTTCTCAACAACTCCTGCATCTTTGTACTTTGGTGTGCAACAGAAAAATGTGTACGTTCACTGACTGATATTACGAGAATAAAATCCTGTTGAAACAAAAGGAGAATTCGGACTCATCCTGCCTCTATGAAGCCTGCCTTTATGCCTCTGTAAGGTGGTTACAGACGTAACAGTGATTTTTTTTTATCAGGCCTTTGTCAATGAGAAGGGGCTTTTGTTTGACTCTGGTGATGAGGTAGTAATAGAGTGTCATTTAGGTGAAATGTGATCAGAAGACAGAGCAGACAGACATGTTTCTGATATGATGAGTCTAATAAAGTTGAATCAGTGACAGATTAGTCTACAGCCATTCCAGAGCTGAATGTCACTGATATTGTAAACGGCGTTCTTGAAACAACTTTGTGTTGTGACTGTGAGTCATGTAGCAATTTATATTCTAGCAGAGCAGTGGACAGAACTATTTACACGTCACAGCTGAGCAACAAGAAATAACAATGTATAGAAACTTATACCGGCTCTGTAGCTGCTGTGTTCTTACTTTATTTATGGTAAGTTTCAGATGCAGCTCACAAGTGAAACGCATCGAGCCGGAGAGATGCAAATCAGGACAAAGAGGATACAGGCTGAATAAACAAAAGACGTAGAAACAATCAGACGGCGGCTAGGACAGACAAAAATCCCACTTGCACTCAGCTGCACTGTCAAAACGCATACCCACCATTCAGACTGCAGGGAAATCAATAGTTTTCTTTGCTACATACAGATGAATTTTTTCCAGGGTGGACTTGTGAACATGCAGCGTTTCTGCATTTGGAAGGAGAATGGCCTGTTAAACCTTGAATGATGAATGATGAGCAACAATTATGTGTATCAGCCCTGAGCGCAGATGTTTCAGTATGTGTCTTTTTATCTGTGAAACATTTGGTTCCGTTTCTAGCGCATGTGCCTCCATGCACACGTATGTTGTCCTGTGAAAACTGATACAACTGAATCATTCTCAAGCAGGATTTCAAAACAAATCTAAACTTTCACCAAATTAAGACACATACTTTGTTCATTTTGGCTATGTATTTTAGTGTTGCTTGAAATAAAATCAATCAGCTTATAAGTCATCATCGCACTTTCTTAATCAAGCAATCCATTGTTTCAGTTCTTTTTCAAGCAAAAATGCCAAAGCTGTGTTGGTGCCAGCTTTTCAGATGCGAGGATCTGCTGCTATTATCTGTGATATGTGATAGTAAATGAAATATCTGGGTTTTTTCTTGATTGGACAAAAATAACAACAATTTGAAGACACAATTCTTGGATACTTAGCAATTTACATGATTGGGGAAATAATCTGCAGAGCGGACAGAGGACAGGACAAGATAGGGGTTTGACTGGTTGTACTTTATTTTCTAGAAATGTATACTTCTCCAATTGTCTTACAATGAAAAATGGCCTAACACCACAACACTGACAAACCTTAATTTTGACAGATTTCGATCATAACCTAAAATCTTGAGGCTGTCATGGGAGATTCCTCAGTCTTGACTGAGCCGGTAGCCACTGCCAGCATGTATTGCTTTGTTGTTCAGACAGTAATTACAGACAACGAAGCGAGTTGTATCCACAGGTGCTGTATATCCAACAACACAGTAGAATTAATGCAGTTAGTGTGGGCCTCTGTAGCACTGTCTCCTGCTGAGAGTGTAACCCAACAGGCCTTTAATGCAGAGTGGAGCTGTGAGGAGTACCAGCCCACGATGAGCTGATTCAATCCTCCCCTCCTGCCTGTTTTAACACAGGATCCTTTAATGCAGCCCTAACAACATTTGGGGAGTATTTTTAAACAAAATGAAATTGCCGAGGCGCCACCTCCGTCTGCCCCGGTGTGGCATGGGATACAATTCCCCCAGTCGAGAGCGCTCAGAGAGGCTGCAGGAATTTAAACTCCTACTAATGAAGATGGGGGGGAGTGCTGTTTCTCCACTATAGGATTACATTGTCATACAGCACTATAATGCAAGAGTCCTATATGGCCGGGAGTCTCATGCAGTGTGGCACAAAGGCACCAGCATAGGCGTGTCTTAAGGATTTGTTCATTTAAAAAATCAATGACAAACAGAAGAGTAACATTTGACTTCATTACAATCTGATTTAATTAAATTACAATTAAAATTTTGCCACTCAGTCAATGCAGTTTGCCAAGTTGAACAGGTGACAGCGAGCCATGACATTTTCAGCAATCAATAACTTGTTTTCATGGTAGTTTTTCTACTTTACTAAAATACATTGAAAAAATATACAGATTGCACTTTGTAGTCTGTTTCTGTTTTTAAGTACCCGTTCACACATGTTTGGTCATATGTATGTCCTGGGTGTGTGTGTGTGTGTGTGTGTGTGTGTGTGTGTGTGTGTGTGTGTGTGTGTGTGTGTGTGTGTGTGTGTGTGTGTGTGTGTGTGTGTGTGTGTGTGTGTGTGTATGTGTGTTGTGTCATGTCGCAAATGTAGCCTCTGAATGTTTGATGTGACCACTGGTGTGAGGAGAAGATCTGTAGTCTCGAGGTCAAGAGGGTGTGCTTTGACATACTGGAGAGAGAGAGGCACATACGAGGGGGGACTCCTTGATGTTTGTCCTGTCAATAGCTTTGCTCAAGGGAATATTCTGTCTGACTGTGTGTGGGGCTTCCATCTAACTGGCCTCAAGTTTGTCTGCGTGGCCTGCTGATATATGATGGCTTAGCCCCTAAACCACTTGTGTTTGGTGTCTTAAATAGTTCAGCAGTTGGAGTGTGAACGCGATGCAGTTATAAGGTGGTATTTTCTTACCAGGGCCACACATTATTCAGATTAGATAAAGTTAGATTCAACTTTATTGCCATTATATGTATGGGTGCAGAGCTAATAAAATGCAGTTAGGACCAGAATTGCAGATATATAGTGTCCTAAACAAAAGTGCAGTGATGCTATATCTATATCTACAATATGTACAGTTACTTTATACAGATATTATACAGTATAGGTGAATATATTAATGTATAGAGGAGAAGTGGAGTTAATTAGAGTTAGAGAATGGAGAGTGCAAATGTAAGGTTGTATGTACAGTATTACAGGATCTATGCATTTGGTAAGTATGCAGAGTATAACGTATACACAGTAGGTTTTACTGTTGGTTATATGGTGTTGGAGCCACAAACAGGATGTGTTCCTGTTGTATGGCTCCAACACCACTGTGCCATGGGTGAACAGGGGAGTACAGAGGAGGGCTCAGCATGCAGCCTTCTAGCACTGGGGGATTTAGGGTGATGGTGGAGGAGGAGAGGTTGTCTGAATTAACAGACTAGGGTCTTTTAGTCAAAAAGTCTAGTCAAGTCACAGAGGGGTGTGCTGATATCATGCTGGCTGAACTTGAAAATCTCTTTGAGGAGTTAAATGCTGAACAGAAGTCAAAAAGCATCCATGCAAATTTTGATTGTCCAGGTGAGTTAGGTCAGAGTGGAATGCCGTAGAGATGGCTTCCTCTGTTGAGGACCTGCTGCGGTGATAGATGTGGGTCTGGCGTCGGTCCAGTGTTGCAGGTGGACAGGATCTGAGGTTTGAAACAAACAGTCTCTCGAAGGACATGGCAATGACGTGGGTGGGTGTGGCAGGACGAAAGTTATTAAGGCCTGATGCAGTGGAGTGCTTTGGTACTGGCACGATGGTGACAGTCTTGAAACTAGTAGGGACAGCTGCCCAGGCCAGGGACAGATCGAAAATATCCGTAAATACCTCGGCCAGCTGCTCCGCAAAGGCTCTGAGCATGCAGCCAGACCATCAGGGCCAGCTTTCTGTGCATTCACCTTGCTCAGAATTGAGCAAACATCTGAGGTGGGGAGTGTGAGAGGCAGCTCACCAGGTGAAGGATCCACTCTGATGGTGACCTCCTTGTTTCCTTGGTCAAAGTGAGCGTAGAAGTGGTTGAGCTCGTCAGGGAGGGAGGCAGAGCTGCAGGGAGGCACAGCGCTGGGTGGTTTGAAGTCTGTGATGGTCTGTATGCCTTGCCACATACACCAGGGGTCTGAGGAGTTGAAGTGCTCTTCAGTTTGTGTGTGTGTGTTTAGCCTGGCAGATATAGTCCAGGACAGAGCGGGTGCAAGTGTCACTGTTAATCTGAAAGTTTGTGGTGGCCTGAGCAGCAAACACACTGCAGTCTGTGTGCTGGAACTGATGCTGAAGAGTGTAGTCAGCACCCTTTAACCAGACCTGTAGGGTTTTTATTGTGGTCTATTCTGTAGTTACAGAAAGAATAAGAGCTGGGACTGAATAGTTAAAAGCGGCTGTGACTGCAGAAAACAGACTAGAATAAGTGTAGGCTTATAAGTGTTATTTGCACAGAACAAAACATTTTAATAAAAATACCACCACTGTCCTCCATTTTCCATTCCACATAGTACCCCTTGATGTAGCTGGCTGTCATAGGAATGCCACATAAAAAGCAACGTAATGTTCAATGTGACACACACCTGCCAGTTGTCTCTTGATTTAAGGTAAAAAGGTTCGACATTACTGTAAATTCTGTAAAGACAGAATAGCGGTATGCATGGGCACCATATAGGGGGCGAAAGCTAAGACAATTCAAAGGGCCCCTGACTGAGAGGGGCCCCAAAAATAATTATAAACTAATATCAAATTATATTACATTATACATTATATAAACCATCATCATCACTGAGTATAAATATATTTCAAATATAATAATTAGTGGTGGGGCGTTATCGGCGTTAATGTGCTGCGTTAACGTGAGACTCTTATCGGGCGATAAAAAAATTATCTATTCTCAAAGTTTTGTTGGGAGCTGGGTCTATACTACACAAGCTATGATGACTTTCACCTTGATATTTTAGCGCAGATGTATACCGAATTGCACTGTAGGGGGCAAGAACAAGTCTTCGAACCTGTGAAATAACCACATCAAACGTGACGCGCTAACATGGATGCAGCTATTGCTGCTTTCCATTTACCTCGGAGGTCGGAGCTCGGAATGACGTCACACCCGAGTTGCGTTCCAGTTACAACCTCGCTCGGCCAGCTGTTTGTTTACAACTAGCCAGGTTAGTTAGTGATACGCCGTTGGATTAAAAAACGCATTGTGCGCTATTTACTCACAGTAAATACTGTAGCAACACATCCACAGACATCTGTTGAACAGCACTTTGACAGCAACATTTCTGAAGCCGCCGGGTTTGCTTCTGGGAATATTTACTTTTAAGAAGCTTCCCAATGGAAAATTCGACAAGACTAAGGTTGTTTGCACCTTGTGCAATGCGGAATGAGTTTACTGTAGGAGTTCTTCCAGTCCCAAGTACCACCTAAACACAAAGCACATCACATGCTACACACAAGTACATCTTATTGAACATGATTTATTTTCATAACCAATTATCATAGCAGAACAGCTTTGTCAAGCAGTTTGTGATACATTTTGAAAACAGGAGATGAGCCCCTGGTCTAATGCGCCACCTGGCTTGAAACCTGGCTTGAAACCCGTTCGCACACATATTCTGAATGCCTTCGGCAGAATTTAAACGAGCAATTTAATCTAGATTAATCTAGATTAATTTCAAGATTTCAGTGAGATTAATCTAGATTAAAAAAATTAATCTATGCCCACCAGTAATAATAATAAAATCAATGATCTCTTTGGTTTTACTTGTTTTTGGCAGTAAAAGTTAAAAATCCCCATTGACGAGAAAGTCCCCCCCCCAGAAATACAGTAATAACAATAACAATGTTGCATATTAAACCAAAATCTGGTTCTCAAGAAAGAGAGAAAAGAGCTTTCCTCAGTCTGCATGTAAGTTACAGACTATGTTAGAATAATCTACTTTGATACATTCATTTAGATTGAATTATGGCCATTGATTGCATCTATAGATACAGACTTTATTATCCCATCATGAAGGGCAAATTATTTGAGAAGCAAATAGTGAACTGCATCCTGTATGCAGGCTTGTGTGTACAAATCACCAGCAGTAAATATTGTGCTAGCACTAATATTGAAGTACAAGAAGCCAGACACTTTAATTAGAATTATGTAAATCTTTTGATGGGACAGTTAAGTCCTAGACAAGTGGTGCAGAGGGGGTCGAATTAGATTTTCTTGTCATGGGGCCCAAAATTCCTTCACGAAAAACTGTGGTTTCCTCTGTTGCTGGAGTTGGCTGCAGTGGCCTGTGTGACTGTGGGACTAGAAGGGTATGACTGGCCGTCCGTCTTACTAACTACCCCCGTCGGTGTTCGTTGGTTTCATCTCCGAAAACATTTGAGCACATTTTCGATCCGCCATTGATTTCCGTAAAACTGTCAAATTTAATTTCTCACCTCAGAACTTCTCAGAAGTGAATTAAGTATTGAAATAACACACGAAAATTGTAAAATATAAAACACTGGCCCCTTCTGGAGCACGCAATGAATAAGCAGTTCAGAGTGAAGATTCTCTCTGACCAATCAGTAGTCTGCAGTGTTTTCACGCCACCTTTTGGTATTGCCTCAAGAAAAGCACCAGGTAGCATCGACGTATTTATTGGATTGGATTCAGGTGGATGTTACATATCCTTTGATAATATATGATTGACTGTCACATGTTACAATGTGTTGGTGGAAAAACATAACAGAGTTGTGGGCAGGTAGCCCAGTGAAGGCTACGTGTGCCAGGTTTATTTTTGAGGAGCTAGGTTTCTCAGGGTGACATTGTTGTCATCTAGTTTCACAAATATCACCACCCTATGTCACAAAGCCAGATGGGCACAAAGACATATATATTGAGGCTGTTATTTCACAGTATACGTAAAGCACAAATTATGGTGTTTTTTCCTTTTTTTGTTTTTTTAAGAACTTCATAGGTGCAATTTTACCTGATTGCATCTTCACAATTAAAGCGGATCGACTCAGATGTTAACAGGCAACATGTGGTATAAAGGATTGGATTTTAAACTTATTCACTTTAGATCAGTTGGCTATGGAGGCTCTGTTTTGATTTTAGCCAGATGTGTGCCCATATTGACTCCCGGAGAGCGGGGGATGGATTTACACATGGTTTGGTGGTGGGGTTTCACAGTTATTGGATTCAATTTTTAAAAATTATATATATACAGTGTATATAAAAAAATAAAAGAATTGATCTAAAATAGTCTGCAGCTGGCTCTCCCACACAGAACTGGGCTGAACACTGTATTTTAATGTGCTAAAAGACAAAGATTTCTTCCAAAATCTCAATATCCATTTCTTCATGTGGTGCGAAAAAGCAATTCTCTCAACACAGAGTCAAAGTATCATTCAATATTAGCAACATACCAACCACTTATCAATCACTCAATACAGTTACCGAGCAGATCTCCAGGTGTTGTGTGTATGGGTGGGTTTCTGTGTCTGTATGTGTGAGCATGTGGGAGTAGAGACAGCAAGGTGGGGAGTGTAGTAATCCATTAAACAGTCCCTCCATCTATGGATTAGGTTAGGCCATCAGGAGATGGCTCCTTCACTCTGAGAGAGGGCCGAAGTGCGGGTCAAGCATTAGATAATAAGCTCGTCTGTCCCATAGTGAGATGTTACCAAGGTTACCAGGCTGACCCTGTCTTAGCAACACCTGTTCAAGTTCCTGCATCACATTGCAGATACTGTGACAGCACGCACACAGGTGACACTTACACACACACACACACACACACACACACACACACACATATCATAGCACATTTCCCCGCTGCTGTAACTCTATCTTACAACATTTCCTCTATCCATGCTTCCCTGAATTCTCGGGCTTGTCCCAAAATGACCTCGTCTGTCCTCTCGAGGGATGAAGGTACAGTTTCACGTGGCCTTTTTGACATTCAGCAAAATAAACCCTTCAACTTAAGAGCACTGCCAGAGGTCAGTTCAGGTGTCTGATATCAACTGTGATACAACTGCAGGGTCATCTCTATTCTGGATGGTCAGAGGGACTCTAGCTTCAACTACTAGCCTCTGTGACCAGCGATCGCATAGCAAAGGCCATGCAAAATGCTGATGCACCATTTGTCTGGGGCATGTTCTGGTCCACATGATGGATGACATGCGCTGATGCACAGGCTCTAAGTGATTGGGGAAGATTGAAGACACCCAATTCACTTACAGTAGCTTTGCTTGCCATTCCATAACCAGGCAATCAAAGCGATGGGCATGTGTAAAATGTACAAGAATGTGCTGGATATATACCACCCCACCGCTGCGCTGTTACACTGCATAACCGGGAGTATTCTTGATACTCCTGCTGCACCAACACAGTCATGTGTGTTGAGCTGGAAATGCTAGTGTTATTATTGGGTAGGATCACCGAATGCAAGCATACACAAACTTTGACCCAACTAATGAAAAGTTTCTCTAACATTTACTATGTATTTACTTTTGAAAACAATCTTGTGTTTTAACAGGCATGTGAAATGTTTTCAGGATATTATTGATTGAGTTTAAAATAATAAAATATGCTATTATGCCAATCTAATTTAACAATAAAAAAGTATCATAGGATTTCTTGATTAATATCTTTGATTGTGGCCCCAGTATTATTTGATATTGAAACCACATTTTGTGGTCTTGTCTAGTCCCATTAAGTAGACACACAGGGCATTGGAGAGGGCTATTGGTCAATGTGCAGATGGATACACAAGGATTATTTTGTAACATTTAAAGAACAGATATTGTGACCTGATGTTTATGCTGTCAGTCACTGTTTGCTCCTGTTTACAGTAAGAAAGAGTCTCTGCAATCATTACAAAAGTACAGAAAGTACAAAATGTGGTAGAGAGGAGAAAATAAACCTGAATTCGTAGTACAATAGAAATACTAACTATAGGGTTCAGCTATTCAGATGACATTCACACTCACATGTCTTAAGAAGACAACATTGACAACATTGTACCAGTATTGTACCAGCAAGATAGCTTTAGCTTCAATGATGTTGTAAAGTAATTTAAAGGACTGATAAGTCATTTTTTATTTACATACATTTTAGGCATATATACATATGAACATTTAAGGTACTTGACTTACAGTTAAAAATACTGCTATTCAAATGTTGAACTTGAAAGTATGTTTTATCAGTGCTAGGGATAAAACAGTATGAAAATTTCATATCACAAATAAAATAACATCAAATACCTTTTGTAAACATACGAAAATCACAGTGTGCATTATCAAGATTTTATATTTTTTATTATGTAGGTAATACAATAACCCCGTGGACAATTACGTGATACATGATAGTAACTGCACTGAGCCCAAAAACTGACATAAATACAGAGGAGTCTGTAGCGTTTCTAGATGTGCTAGTTGGTTGACCAAACTGCGTATCATATGCAGTGGATGAATAGACTCTGCCGACACATGACACACACAGCAGCAGAACGTGTAGCGTTTTTACAAGAGCAGCTAACACTGAGAGCTTCAGTTTACACGACAAACCAAAGCTAAAAGTTAACTCACCCTGTGTTCACTATATGGTAATTTTCTTCAATCAAGTTTCCCTCAGCACTCTTATTAAAAACTAAAATACAACCGGACTTCAGACTGACTGTGTTGTCATTGACCTAAACAAACCCACGTTGCAGCTGCTGCTTCTGGGAGACGATGAACAATGTTTGCCGTGAGATTATAATAGCGCAGTTAACCGTACCCGGTTGTCATGGTCATTAAAATGTGTACGGTTATAATAACCGTCGGGAATTTGACCATGATTTACCGTTAAACCGATAATTTTTTCATCCCTAATCAGTGCTTACAAACATTGAACAGCAGCAAAAATTACAGCATTAATGACTTTGGGTTTAGTGTTACTCAAGGTGTTGAAAGACATTGTTCATTTCAAGAGCAGATTCCCATCCTGTGTTTTCAGTTTTGATGGATAAGTTATTTATAATGGGATCATTGTACCTTTAATTTTAATGTGAATCTATAGGATCTATGAGGTCTGTTTTCTTCTTCAGATGAAGCCCCACCGCTGTCTACACTGGAATATTTCCTGTCTCCAACTCTTTAATGAGGAAACATATGCTGAGATGGGCACTTCCTGAATCAAGTGCTACAAGATGTTATGCATCCTGCATTACAGCAACAAAAAGATGAGAAATTATTGATCATTGTGTAGCAGGTCTTGTACTTTGAAGAGTGCAGGATAATCACCTATGTTTGGTTGTTTTTCTCTTTAGGCTCCTTCTCAGCGTCAAATGTGATAGTCTGTGCATGTCCTTGATAACTCTGTCATTGATTTTCTCCACAGTGCCTCCACTGATTTCCTTTTGATGAGGCAGTGAGTAAATCCCGTTCATATATGTCGGGATGTGAGGATCATGATGCATTATTAACTATTCAACAACATTTCTTGGAAAATGTTTTTAATAGTAGATCATGTAACCTCTGTGTTTTCTGTGCAGTATCATCAGATTGTTTTTATTTTAAAGTTTTCAGATAAATGTGTTTAAAGTTTTAGGTAATACAGTCCTGACGCATCCTAACTCTACAGTTAATCAAACTGTTTTTTACTTTTTTATTTTCTCCCCAATGTGCCTCCTCTCCTAAGGCCTTAAGAGCCATAGATAAATGTTTTATTCCTTCCTTTAGAGTGTTGAATGTGAATGTCATTGAATGTCCTTCATGAATTTGCCATTGATTTTTCTTTTCCATAAAGCAGTTTTCCTCAGGCTATGTGACAACAACAGCTACAGGTAGCTGGTTCAAACAGGGGGCAGTAAAATGAAAACTGTATTTGAATTCTTTTTGCCACATAATCCTTATAAAAATGGAACAACCCCAGTAGAAATATAGATAATTTCTACTGGGGTTTTCATCAAGAAACATATTATCACGATCCCTTTGTGTGTTTACCATATTGTTAGGTGTGACTGCTTTAATCACAAAAGCTTTATGTTGAACTGAGTTAAGAGACTTAATTGACTTTTTTTTGTAAATAGCATTTAAATAGAAGTTACATTTGGCAATTTTGTAGTAAAAGATAAAATTCTGGCTAGAGGCAGACAAGGAAAGAAGAGATGAAGAAAGAAAAGCATGTTGTGAGAGAGAGATGAGTGTATTTTTAGCTACATATCTGTCACACGTCTTTCTACCTTTGATGGCTGGTGTCCATCAGATCTCTGGAGCGTGGCGGTCTCAGCCTTGAAGCTACGTTGGGGAGATGCACACGCACACACACACACACACCTATGTAGACACTTCTTGTAGGTGTTGAATGTGTGATAGAAAGTGACAGAAAGGAAGCAGAGACGTTAACAAGACATTTGTTTCTGAAATAATGTGTTTATGACAAGAATTTGGAGTGCAATAAGATATAGTGTTGTGAATAATAGAAAACCAACAAAAACGTTATGTCATCAATACTAAACAAACATCATTGCCTTTTCCTGACAGCTGGTCTAGATTATCATGATGTGACAGGTTTTTGGTCTTTAGGGTCCAGGGCTTTGTCAGGCAGCTCGCCTCCTGGGAAGAGACCGAGACTCTGGACAATGGAAAGGTATAGATCCCCCCTCTCCCTGTCAGCCTGGGTCATTAGCCTCAAATACACACACACACTCAAACACAGGCAGAGGCAAACACATACTGTATATACACAAATTAACAGTTGGTATATCTTAAAACAGCTACGTGTAAAACATCTTAACCCTGAACCGTTCGCAAATAATATTGCAAGACTTACACTGCACCCTTCAAACAATAAATTCAGAATGCTTTACTATAGGGAAAAACAAGAAAATGGTTGGGAGAAACAAGTGTGGAGTAATGTTAAAGTTAAAGGTAGATAAATAACAAATAGCAGTACAAAAACAAAAGCAAAAATCACTGCAAGTTATTAGACAAAAATGTTCATTGAGGTTGTGCAATTTGAATCATTTGTTACTACTAAAACACACTGGTGGACAAACATCACAATATAGTGTGCTGCTGGAAATGAAACATGAATTTGCTCTTTGGCGAGTCATCCACATACAACAGTGCCTTGGCAATAATTATAAGAGGAAATAATATTTCATAAGTCACTCTTAATGTGTAATTTAAAGCTTTATTCAGTCAGAGATAACAGGCTTGTAGCCTTTGGGGTTAAGACTTGATCTGGGGAACAAGAAGCCCATGTATCTCTACTCTACTGGACTCTACACCACATTTTATATTTTGTGCCAAATTCTTTAGAGTTAGTGAGACATCTGCAGGATTGTGGGGTTGCAGGAGTTAGCTTACACTAACAGACCTTTTAACGGCTGATTACAGTGAATATTCAAGTTTATTGCTTAATTTCACAAGAACTGGTACATCCACAGTTTTGTGATTGCTGAATATTTAGAAGAACCACGCCATGCTGCCGCAGTTGGCTGTGTTCAAATGTCTTGATCAATGTTGCTTGTGACTGTGTCCCTCTCACCCCTCCAATCCTGCTCTCTACTGGTCGCTGTGACGCAGAGCTGCATATTTGTCCTGGAACACACAAACTTTATTATACACACGATGTGTTTGCAGACCGGGGAGCTTGAGATCAAACCACCGACCTTCTGATAAGTAGATGACCGCTACCCACTGAGTCACAGCCGTCATGTTTTTCTTTACATGCAGAACTAAAATATTGTGAAAAAATTACAATATTGTGAAAATAAGATAATGTAGAAAAGTTCAAAAGGGTAGTTACATTACAGAATCCAAGGGACGAGAGAAACCTTTACCTTAAACAACAGAAATAAACAAATTAAACAAATAAAAGAGGCAAAGATTAATGACAACAATAAATATTACTAACAACAACAACACAGTACTGGTACACTATTACCCAAATGCAAAAAATTACACATAATCAAGAGCGAGAGAGAGGAGAAGGTGGGACAGAAACCAGACTGTACGGTTTACAGCTCTCCTCTCCACAGGACAGGAGGCCCGGTTGCCATGGTGATGCAGTATTTCTCCAGAATTGCACATATTGATTCGCAGAGGCGTCAACAGCCAAGCAGGAGTGAGAAGAAAATGTGTGTTTGGGGGGGATGGGCCGTATGGGGAAGAGGAAAGAGAGGGAGAGCGTAGGTTGGAGCACAATCAGCAGACAATGATTTGTGTTGCTATACACACAAACACACACACACACAGACACACACACACATTACAACATGTACCTTCATGGGATGGTCCCATCACAGATATGTTTCTGAAATATAGTATGTTTTGTTTTGAAGTTGCTATCATAAGTGATGACATTTATCTGACTCCGTCGTCACCTCAGACTGCAAATAACATATAATTTGAGTGTGTGTGTGTGTGTGTGTGTGTGTGTGTGTGTGTGTGTGTGTGTGTGTGTTTTCTGCTTGCTAGTTGACACATAAGCGCACTCTGACTTTCTCTGAGCCGAGCGATACACAGAGAACAGCTCAGAAAACCACTCGTAGGCAAACACCAGTTAAAGCAAAAGATCCTGCCTGAAACAGAATTCACATATGTTATTCCTTGTATTCTTGACAATTTAATCAATATTTGCGGGCATGAAAAACTGTCTCCTAAAACCAGAAAAAAAAAGATCTCCACTCTGTGATGTCATCAAAAGACAGAGCCCAGAGCTGTTTCAAAGATAATTATCCTAGAATGATTTGGAGAATACCTACAGGGAAATGTTTCACTTTAAATGTAAAAAAAAATCACTGTTTCCACAATTGTGAAATCTTCTGAAAAGATACATAGCCAGAAAAATTTCCTTGGGTATTAGCACAGTGTCTGCAGTGAAGTAGATACAGAAACTATTATTACCAGCTATTTTTTCAACACAACGGGGCCTTGCTGTAGTGGGTTTTGAGGTATTTATTCAGCCATGTAAAGTTGGAATACTCCAATTTCTGCTCGGTTCACTTTTATGGTATTGTGAAAAAATACCACAAAATGACAACTTTATGAAATGAAATACATTACTAAAGACAATCAGAACAAAACCAAAGTTGGACGCATACAGTAAACAGCTCTAAAGCAGATAAATGACTCCAGTAGCGGTATGATTTCACCTTATGTACTCTTCATCAGCCTGAAGCACCAAACCCAATGGAAAACAAAGACAGAGCACATTCACTCTGGCATGTTTGTGGTATTTAACAAGAATGATGGCCATTAAGTTGGCGAGCAAGCAGAGATGAAGGGAGCAGGGAGGCTGTTTGAAAAGCTGTGTGGATGCGAAAGCTGAATTCCTTGAACGCTGTTTGAAAACTGTAATCCCAGCCGAAAGGTCAAAAGTCTCAGCAGGTTTTTTATTTGTGTCTTTGTGCTGCTGTTTTAAGCCCAGAACACGCTTTGTACTCCGTTCAAAGAGCAACACGAGGGGTCTGTGAGGGGATTAGTCTGAATGATGACGGTGGAGGCGGTGAAGTGCGTGGGCCTGTGAGCGCGTGCAGACGCACATGCATGCGAGTGTGTTGCTGCTGTCATATTAAAACCTTGTATCTGTAAAAGTAAACTTTTTAGGAGCCAACATAAACACAGAGGGACTCTTTTTCCCTGCACTTGCTGTGGTATGACAATTTAATCTTATATGAGTTGTGTTATTTTGCTTTATTATAAATGTCACATTTTTTACTGTATCCTTGGTGTGTTACTGTCACCCTTTGTGCTTTTCCCAAGATGATGAAATAGATGACCAGAAAATGTTCTCTCTATTCAGCCATTGGAAGTTATAAGTAATGGCTTGGTACTTCATTGGTAGAATGTTGAGTTATAATCATCTTCTTCTATTCTGTGACATAAGACTTAACTACAGTCTTAATGGAGGATAGTTGCTAGATAAGTGCGTGAAGGGAGCTTCAACAGCAAATGACATGAAAGACTCCTAGAAAACTGTTTTTCTGTAGAGACTACAAGAATACATAGCTTGTATCGCTATACTCAAACATTATCTGTATTGACAGCCCTGTTGCACCCAGAGTCTTCACAAGCCTCTAATTTAGTTTAACAAATAGTAGGATTTTTTTTATATTAAGATGATCTAAAACCAGATCTACAACCAAATACTTAAACCATTACTTCATTTGCATACAGTAGAATCATTCAAGTGCTTTCATTTACAAGAAAATAAATAAAAACCTTCTTAAATGCCTTTTTTGGAATGTAAAGAAACCCTTTTTTCCTTCCTCGGTCCACGAAAAGAAAGAAATGCTGAAGCCACAAAGGCACTTGGTTATACTTACCAAACAGGAGCAGGAGATCTTTGTTTGGTAATCAAGTAGAAGGTTTTACCTCCAACATTTTTATCTGTGGAAATCATGCACATCATGCATTTCTTTGGCTTAGACATTTTAACTGTAACAAATTACTAACATACAGTGTTAAATGATGACAAGCAACATAAATCATGGTACTCTGCTTACTAGGACCATAAATTAGTTTGAAAAAGTTTTCTATGATGAGTGCTTTGGACAAAACTCTTGATACAGACTGTACCTTTGTAACATTAAAAATTACATGAGGAATGCAGGGCTTTTTGTGTTCTTGCAGAGACACATTGAAATTGTTGCCTGCACTGCAGTTGCCTGTGTCCTCCTGTGTTTACTGAATGGTTGGTCTGGTTGGGAAAAGGTCTCTCTGTTCTCATGACAAGAGAGTTATGGGAGGTATGGAATACACGCTTGTCAGCAGTACACAAAAAACACCCAGTTAGCAGTTAGCAGAGCTGGATTAGCATGTAAAATTAATGCAGTGGAGGAAAAAAAGCAAGGCCTGTACAAAGTTGCACACACACACGCACACACACGTCCACAGAGCATGCAGACAAATGTTGCACAACACAGTATACACAGCCTTAGCCCAGAGGTCCTCTGGCCAGGGACGAGAGTTGAATTGAAGAGGCTCAATCACTTTCTCAAAAACACAACTAATCCTCTGTCTCTCCACAACGAACTCACACACAACACCTCTTCCCTCTCTCACACTCTTTTGCCCCCTTTCCCACTCTGCATTCAATGCAGCGCACTCATGACTGTGAGAAGGTGTGGAGTGCATGTATGTATGCATGTGTGTGTGTGTGTGTGTTTGTGTGTGTGTGTACCCCCATGTGTCAGTGTGTTTATTTCTCTTTGTCTGCATTGTGATTGTGATGGTGTGCTTGGAGACATTGTTAGCCCCTACAGAGGATTGCTGCCGTGTGTTTCAGCTCAAGGTCTCAGCCTCCGTCTCCGGCTGTGGTCTCAGCTCCTTCCAGCTGCTCCTGAAAGCTCCACTCTGCCTGAATGAGCTGCTAACCTTGGCACCAAATCAATATCAGCCAAACTCTTTGAAGAATCACAGATGGAACTGGCCTCACTGCTCTGTGCTTTCGGTGCTGTGCGATCACTCTGTGTGTGTGTGTGTGTGTGTGTGTGTGTGTGTGTGTGTGTGTGTGTGTGTGTGTGTGTGTGTGTGTGTGTGTGTGTGTGTGTGTGTGTGTGTGTGTGTGTGTGTGTGTGTGTCTATAATTGCTGCCAGCCTCCCTTTCCTGCTTGGCTTGCGTCCAGAGAGTTGCACAGTGTGATGGTGGAGTATCTGCTCTCATTCATGATTGAGGGTGAGGTTTAGGGTTGGCTAAAGACCCCCCCCCAACCACACACTCTATCCTTTCACAAAACACACACACACCATCATCATCATCATCATCATCTTTCAACTGTTTTTTTTGTCATTCATTTTACATTGTGTTCAGTTTCTTCATCCTTCTACCCTGCAAGTAAGAAATAAGGTGATGCTTTCTTCATTCCTTGCGGCCATCTTTGTCCTTGGCCCAAACATACACTCACACACGCATGCTTCCTGTAACCCAGTCTGGTATCATCTGATCTGGGTGTAGCTGAAGCTGATCGATGGTTGTGTTGAAATATCTCAGGGTGTGATGGGATGCTGCATTCACACAGGCACAGAAACATATCAATAGCCTGGACGCTCGAACCCATCATCTCTGTTTCCAAATACAATTAAATAGCTTCTTATACACAAATGTACTCTGTGCACAAGCAAACATTCATACAAATAGATACTCACTTGAATAGATTTTACAACTGATATACTGCGTAAATGCCAGCACTGGTGCAATAAATGAAGAGACTGAACAGACAGACACTTTGATACTATGAAGTGTGAAAACAGATACATTTCTAAAACCAAGTGGGAGACCCGTCAAATTGATGTTACCTTTCAAACACAAAGTAACAATTAGGGAAATCAATGGGATCCAAGGAGATCAGACAATGATCAGCAGCCTTAGGGCTGTAAGGGAGTGACTTGCTAAAGACACTTGGGCAGCACAGATTCTTGCCAATACAGGGTATGAATATAGGTTGTTCACCTGGAAGACTCATACATGTAGATTAAAACAGCAATGCCCGAAGAGCAATCGTGCTGATGCTACCTCATGGTCTTATGCCAAATAAATGAATGAATTCACAACAAGGTTAAATTTAGCAAAGTAACGTCATTCAGTAAGGTGGAGTTGAATGTTTTTAAATCCTGTAGCATAAAAAGCAACTCCCATTCAATGTATAAGATAAGATTCCTAGTTTGAATTGGGAACCAATATTGTTGCTGTTTGACATGTAAATGATCAAATGGATAACTTACTTTTGTCTTTTTAGTCTGACAGTAGAGACACGGCAGGAAATGAGGGGAAGGACACGCAACAAAGGAAGGACAACACTTCACATGAACTAATTAATTTCAGGCATTCTCCAGCCTTGATCATTTTTCAGATGAAATATAAATTCAAAAAGTTTAAGAGAATCCCTTGAACACGCACTTATCCTCCTCTGTTCTTTCTAACATAAACAGTCCCACACGATCAAGAACACAAGGTGGCATGCCTGGAACCAGTGTTAATAATTAAATGTCACACTGCTGTACCATTCAGTACTGCATGTCTTATATACCCTTATACCAACAAGGAGATCAATAATGTGAGAGTGTCAAATTGAATCACTTACATTAATGAACATAAAGTCGTGTGTGAGTGCCAGTGTTCAAATGAGGAGTTACTGGTTTAAGCTCTAAGTTCAATGTTACACAAGAACATGTTCAGAGAGTCCTTTAGAAACATTAAAGAATAGAAGAGACTTGAGCACTTTTCACTCTTCAAAGCTGCTGAGGGCAAATTCGTCCGTCTTCTGACTTCAGTCTATTGATGGGAAGGACAGCCACACAATAACAAATATATTCCTCTGATTGTATTCTGCCATCATTTTTCTTTGTCTCCTTCTTTCTTCTCTCCCTTCTCATTTCTTTCCCCTTTCCTCCTGTCCTCATTATTTATCTTTAGTCTATTCTATTACCTTCCCCCCAGTTCTTATGCCTTCCTGCCTTCTTGTATTGATTTTCATTTATAGGTTTTCATCCTTTTCACTCCCATTTCTCTGCACTGATGGCACCTTGCAGCTTGCCTCTCACTCTGCCTCTTCCCTCACCTCTCCACAAGTAAATGCCTTCCACATTCTCTTGCCGTTCTTTTGATATAATACCAGATACTTCTGGACTTTGCAATACCGAGAGGCCCGGTTGCAACAAAGAGCATGCGCCGCAGGTGAAGAGGTCTTGGTAGCCTTACGCTATTCAGAAGCCATAAAGGTCACCCTCCTTCCTTATACGTCGGAGAAAAGGAGTTGGTATGGATCCAGAAAGCTTTCAGCCAAAACAGGACAGCAGTAGATATCAAAAGATTTATTATAGAGTATATTCACCGCAGTACCAAAACTCAATCTGCTTCATGGATGTTGATGTTACTCATATCAAGTGTTGGCTGTGAGTTATGAGTCAGGAGGTGGATTGGTTCAATAAATACACTGTTGGGAGTCTCTGGACCCACATTGTAGATTCTGTAATCACAGAAAGGTGGCACAAAGGAAAAAATTGATTCTCATACCAAGCACATTTTCAGACAATGATTGAACTGAATATAAAGGAAAAAAAACATTTTGTTGCATTGTGCCTCACGCAAAGTTTAGTTTTCTTATAAATTGTTCTTACTTTTTTTCTGATGTTTGCTCATTAGCAGTGTTTACTATGACCTTAGAAAAAAAGTTTTCTTAAAGCATTCATACGTGCTACAGACCGTGCCAGGTCTGTTTGAAAGAGTGGTTCTGGCATGAGGCCCACTGACTTGCTGTATATTTACATCACGACATTAGATTTATAGCTTTGTAGTGTCCTGTGTATTATACCCATGCTGAGAATACATTACAAGACCAAAATCTACAAGACAACATTGTTTACCCAGTAAGATGGATAGCTTTCTGATTGTATGCCAACCAGACTCCATGTTTGTTTCGACTCTGCAGCCAACGAGGAAGAGGCAGAGTATCAGTAAAACAAAATGTCAACTAAGAAGAGAGATAACTAAATGGCAGCGTCGGAAATGCATGCCCTTATTCTCCCGCTCCTTGCACAAACATGCTAATATCGATGTTGGTTATTAATTGACCAGACAAAGAGTTATCCAAGGAAGCAGGTTGTTTCATGCTGATAACGACAGACGCTGCCTTTCAAAGGCTTGATAGCAAAAAGAGACTAACAAGGAGAGACTGTCCAGGAATGAGCTGATGTTCACTTATCACTTGCCTTTACTTTCTTCATTGTGCAAGTCCAAGACACCATAGTGCATCTTTCAAATCAATAGTTAAAAAATAAAACTTCATAAAAGAAGTATTTTATCCATTTTGTTGCATGATATAATAATAATAATAATATAAATTATTTCAAAAACTGAACTAACATTATCAACAGAATGTGAAGAAATCAGTTTTGATGTTATGTCAAACATGTGTGTGTGTATTGTGTTGCAGAGATACCGTATCTATTGATGTTAGAATGCTAACCAGTTAGCCCCGGCTCGTACTGTTTTGTAATACCACTTTGTATAAACAGAAAAATACAACCATACACCACCTGAATTCAGTTTTCTCTCACTGAATTAACTGTCTTGCTGCCTCTCTGGTGACCAACCTCGCTTTTGCTCCTCTCCTGCCTGACACTTTTCCTGTCCCCGCTTGAACCCGCAGTGTCTCAGCTATCAGTAGCCGTTTCCATCAACATTTTTATGCACATTTTGAAGTGCAGAAACAGTTGATGAAAATGCCTTTGTTAAAAAAGAATTAATGTACTAAATGGGAGATGGAAACACTTTTGCAGAATAAATTCTGACGTAGTGAACTCCTGATCAGCTGTTTCCGCTGTAGGTTTCTTGCCAGCTTTGTTGGGCAAGTTACTTCCAAAATGCAATACATTATATATTACTAGTTATTAGTAACAGGATGAATCGTCTCCCCATTTGGAAAGACACTGTGCGTGTTACAGCAACGCCCAAGTTACAGCAACCTAACACCATTGATTATTATTTGAATCCCCCGACAATCTAAAAGGATAGGTCATTATGAACTGACAGCAGAGCTACCATTTTAAGAGGAGCTGAGCTCCCCCATAGTTTGTCCCCTGCTTACAAAAGGAAATAATGTTACTCTTTTACTCATGGATTTGTTTTCTGCTGCCAAACTGTTTCTCGGTTTTTGTGAATTATTAAACGTTACTGAGATTGTACCCGGTATAATATTAAAATTTTTTTACCACATTACAGCAAAAAGCAATACGTTACTGTAACTGCATTACCTTTGTAATGCGTCACTCCCAACACTGCATGCTTGCCAGATGTTCCCATACTGCACAAAGACGTGGCTGGTCGCAACTTGCCCACTTGAATCACATCTCTGAGGACCTCTATCCACTGTTCTCAGATCCATGGTCCTCAGGTCCATACGACTGGTTTTGTCGCTGGTTTGCAATCAGTATTTCTTGTTTATTACAGCCATGTGTAACGTGAACTACTGACGTAACTACACTTATTCACTCCAAACCAGCTGATGGAAACGCACACATTTCACTTTTTTTTTCTTTCTTTTGGCAACATTTCAAAGTCTGCTTAAAATTTGCTTGAAAATTAGATTAAAATTAGAATTAGTAAACATGGCTAATGAGTTCCCTGTTCCTACGTCAAAAAATGATCTAACTATTTTAACTGTGCAGCTCCCCGCTTGGACCAGCCTTTCAAGATGCAAGCCATAGCAGGTGCTGTACTTCTTCAAGCTGACACACAAGGTATTGATCATTTTCAAAGAAACTCAACTCCAACCAGCTGAACTACTCAGTGGAAGAAAAAGAAGTGCTGGTATTAATGTTGGCTTTGCAATACATCCATTTCTACCCTGATTTTGAGGTTTCAATTGTCCACAACATTTTTGAACTCCCCTTAAAACCCAAACCAACGGCTCATGCAATTGGCTCTGTATTTGCAGCCTTACAACCTGGACATCCGACACCATGAAGGGCAAAGAAAACTTTATGGCATGTACCCTTTCCCGTGCATCTTTGTTACTTTGATATGCGTCCTCGATGGTAACATCCTTTCCACTTGTGTTCTCTGCAGTCTCTGTTTGCCTTCCTCTTAAACTGCTCCTAATTGCCAAAGCTGTCTGAGTTGGAAGATGCTGAGTCTGGAGACGGTAGGAGCCTCAGCTTGTGTAAAGGTGTGCGTATGTATGTGTCTATATTGATTATTAAAGTTGAAATGCATTTTGTGAAAAGGGAGTGCTGTGACGACCACATGATTGGCCCAGTCTTGTCTTCTCTGATTGGCTGTGCTTTTTCCTTTTGTCCCAGGAAGTCAGAGGGTGGAGCTGAAGCCTTGTAAGAGATTCAGTACACCTGAGCAGGCTGCACTCAGCAGTCTACAAATCAGACCTGCAAGATCGTGTCACTCTCTTCCTTTGGCCTGCCAACTGACATTGTTCTTTGATTGTGATTTGTGTTTCACATCCATGCACACGCACACTCCACACCACACATGCACTACTGACTTGCTCACGGAGATACCTTACCTTGTCATATATCTAATTAAAACATTTAGCATTATTGAAGAACCGACTCCATCCTTTTCAAGCACTTTTGAGCTGGGTTATGACACCTGCACCTACAAAGGATTTAAAGTTGTATGCGTGAGTGTGTGTGTGTGTGTGCGTGTGTGCGTGCGTGCGTGCGTGTGTCGTGTGTGTGTGTGTGTGTGTGTGTGTGTGTGTGTTGCTCGCGTGAGTGCCCACATGTGTTCATGCCTCTTAGATATTGCTTTATTTCAGTCTTTGCCTGGAGAAGAAGAAGAGCCTCAACTTTAATATAGAGCTGAGAGAATACATGTCTGCTCTGCTGAGATTTGGAATGAATATGATTACTTTCATGCAGAGATCAACTGCAGCACTCCCCTTTCCCTTTTGCCACACTGCAGGTCCTCACCCCCAGTACTAGTTTGCTATTTTCCTCTTACTGATTGAAAAAATCTAAAAGTGTCCAGTAAAACAGGGGTCTTTGCCCCTGTAGCCTGGCATTACCAAGAGTCCTATTATCCTCAGTGATAGCTCTGAGACATGAACACACACACACACACGAACAATGGCACATCGATCACACATCACTTCATTCTGACATTCTGAAGACGCCCATACACACACACACACACACACACACACGCACGCACAAACGCACACACAGCCACAACAACAAAAACATTGATTTGCCCCCCTCCCTCTGTAGAAAAACACTGCCAATCTTCACCAGGCTGTAATTTTATGGCACAACAAAATGAAAGGGTCATTTTAGCAGGATAGTGAAGGAGAGGCACAATCGGAGATAAAGGGACAAAGTTTGGTGTCTGAAAGGCCCGTGATGATGATAGCAGCCGTGCAAGGAGAGAGAAAGGAGAGAAAGAAAGCCTGTTTGACAAGGCTGACAGCCTCACGCCTCGCTACCCAGCTCAGCACAGAAAGGCAGGTGCTAAAACACCGCAATTTAGATAGTTTACTGGCCATTGTCAAAACACTAGCGCAATCTGTGGAGGGTTTAACGGGTTTAAAGTCACTCAGTATAAGACCCCCACCACCTTCTACTCATTACTGTCCACTGCTGGCTTCTGTTTGTTCGGTTCATTTTTTTAACGTGGAGCTGTACTGAGTGTACAAAATATTTGGCCTGCTTATTCTCTCATTGAAATAGACTGAAAATGGTTTGGGATTGTCGATTAGATTTCATAGATACACATGAATCCATACACTATCACTATCAACACCAATATGATATAAAAATAATAAGCATATTATTGTATAACGTTTCTTTTTATTAATGTTTTTTATTGTATTTTGTTTATTTATTTCCATATTTATCTGTGTATTTTTAGTTTGATTGTGAGTTAATATAGTGAAAATGACCACAACTGTTGATTTCTGCTAAATCTACTTGAGCCACAATCAGAATCAGAAACAGCTTTTTAACAAAGTAGTTGTTACACATCCAAGGAATTTGCTTCGGTAACTAGGTGCAAAACAATAGACCTATTATAAAAAAAAGTAAACCTATTTATATAAATATAAAAATATGAAATTGAAAAAATATATAATATATAAGTTATAGAAGAACAGAAACTTTGTGCCATAGGGCATTTAATTATTTTATGTGCATAAAAAGACACATTACAAATGGAATTTTAAGCAATAGAGACATTTATTTTGCAAATTTTTGGCATCCACAGTGGGCTTTAGTGTGTCTGTCCTCCACAGAAAAACCATCAAATTGGTAATTTTAGCCACACAAAATTATGACTCATATTTCCATTTATTGTGACAGCGACCTCTAGTGGCTGTACAGCACACTGTTAACACATTCCTTTGTGTCGCTGTGCTGTCAACGTGTTCATGTCAAGTGACATAGGTCACGCAATTTACGTAACGTAGGTCTAGCCAGAAAACAGAGTTCAAAAATGCGGTTTTGGGAGGCATGGACAAACGCCACAGGTAGGAGCGCTATTTTAGGATACGCTAATATGAGTCATATTTGGAGGTCGGTTAAAACGACCTATGTTGTTGTTTAGGTTGGAGGACTTGTTGGCGTTAGCAGTTTAACAGTACAGTACATTATAAAAGTTTAAAGACTATTTTCTGTCTATAAATGTCAAACATTTTAAGTAACAAATGCGGTCTTTGTAAGCCACAGGATAAGAGTCAGAAATGGTGCTAGGATATTATTGTGATTAGTCACTGTTGCCACTTCTTCCTCACTTTGTCCTCCTTTTTGTGCCAGATGGTATCAGTTCATTGTGTAGCACTGATGAAGAGAACCTGTACCTTTTATTCAGTTTGAAGGAAGGCCAAGATAGATTGATATTGATAACTTCAAATGGAGGCTTTGGTCTGTGGTTTGCAGACTGGAAGATGTCCAACATTTTCCACATTTCCTGCCCTCACAGACAGAAGGGGATGCTGTCTCTGTATTGACGAATACACTCTGCAAAGCCAAGAAGTCTCTGACAGTTAATCACTTTTACTTCTCTTTTCTCTTTGCACTTCATTCATTCATTACCTTCTCTCTGTTTGGCTGTTTTGCTCTGCTTACTGGACATTTTCCACAAAAGTTCGAAAATCTACATGTCTCATCTAAATAAGAAGATGGTTGTTTCCTGCATCATTCTAGATACAACACTCACACACATGCAAACCTTTTCAGCAAACACTGACACTATGGATATCTGTTGTGAGAATTTCTTTTAACAAACTACACATCAAGTAGTATTGACGTAAAATGTGTGACATATATGAACTATATCAATATAAGGTGAAAGACCTAGTTTCAATCACTCTGGAAAAAAATCAGTCAGCTGTTTACAGTTTTTTACAAACTCTATGACAATTTTTTCAATACTTTTAACAAATTTCCTAAACTCTTAACACAGTTAGCACTACATCCATCTGTATAAGCTATACTATTAACACATTTGTTGTTGCTTTAACACAAAATGCATACAATTAACACAAATTTAAAATACTTGAACTTCTTTTACACACAAGCTCAACCAAGACCAAAACAATGTAATTTTACAGTCAAATTTACAAATGCTTTCACACTGTATGTCAGAACAGATAACATCATGTTCTAAACATAATTTATATAGGCTAAAGTCAAAGTGAACAGCTGTTCATATTGTGAATTGAAACACAAATATATTGTGTGGAAAAGGAACAATATAGAGCAACACAAAGAAAGAAAGAAAGAAAGAAAGAAAGAAAGAAAGAAAGAAAGAAAGAAAGAAAGAAATGCCTGCACGAGGGAGAGGAAGATGAGTACCAGGACAAGGGAGAGGAGTTAGAATGCGTGGTGGCGCTCAAAGAAGGACCAGAGCTAGGGTAACTGATCAAATAAGAGCTACTATCATTGACCATGTCATAAACCACGGGCTATCATACAGAGAGGCTGGTGAACGAGTACAGCCAAATCTCAGCCGGGACACAGTGGCATCCATTGTCCGTATTTTCAGAGAAACCAAAGACCTGACACATAAAATAATGCAGTTTCTGTAATTTCAGCTGATGATTGTGTTATGATTGACTAAATGTTCCTGTTGGAAGAGAACATGTGTTAGTGTTTTGAATAATTATTTGATTTTGAAACATGTTTGCAGTGTTTTGTTAGACATAGTGTATTGTGTTAGTGTATTATTGTATTTTGAAAATTAGTTTTGGAGTTTAGTTTACAATGTGTGATTTTGAGCATGAAATTAACCGTTTTGCCAATTGTGTGTTTTAGGTGTGTTGGTGCATTAAGAGTTTAGGAAACTTGTTAAATGTATTGAAAAAACTGTCATAGTGATTGGAAAAAACTGTAAAGCAATGTTGCTGTGCAGATTTGCAGATAAATATTAAACATTTGAATGTAATTGTTTAATTGACAAATGAAAATAGCTCACAATTAAGTTTTTAAAGAGCAAAAAACAGACAAGCACAGAGAAACGTACATAATAGAGCATGCATTTTTTGTTTTTTATTATGGTCACAGTCATTTACCTCTCGTAGTCATTTTGGGACAGTTAGCTCCCCCTTTTCACAGAAGTCAAGCAATTTTCACTGTAGCCTGTCTGATTTTAGGCATGGGTTGAGTTGAGATCTGATTTATTTGAACATTATTTAGTGACCATTTTCACCACCCGAAAAACTGACAGTGAGCAACAGTAAGCAGTTTAGTCACTAATTGTAGCTACAGCAACATTCCATATTTACAGCAACAGAGTTTTTAATAAAGATGATTTTGATGTTTATTACTTATTTTTAGTCAGTCAGTCAGTCCACCACTTTGGTCCAGAAGGAAATGTCTCAATAATTATTGGATGTAGTGCCATTAAAAGTTTTTAAAGAAAGGTCGCCAGGTTTACATTTTCAGTTTTGAGTGAAATGTCTCAAAAAAAATTGCAACAATGACCTTTGTTGCCTGTCGCTCTGCATCTCTCTTTCCCATCGTTTCCTATCATCTCTCTATTGTTGGTTATCCATTAAAGGCATAAAATGGCCCAAAAGTTTTTTGTTTTTTTTTTCAGAAATTCCACATTATACAACCTCACAGATTCACTATCATGGGTTGTACTCTACGTCTTGTTTGTGCAGTCTGAGGTTTCAAAACGTGGTGGTTGGATCACTCTTACAGTTTTTTCGATTGCTAAACAACAGTGAGCGCAACTGGAGCTACATGTGCAAAACTCTATACAGCCCTTAATTATTTGTTTGAATTACACTATGTACTTTTAGTTTCTCCTCATTACTGTAATTCTGTAAATTACTACAGTCTATTGAAGCAAACTGCTAATTTTCATTCACCTTAAGGAATTGTTATGTTCTAAAAATTTAAATAAATCATGTGAAAGAATGTCACTCTTTTCTTTGAAGAAAATTTTATTTTGTATGAAGTCACTGAAATTGTTCACACTGTAAAGATGAAAAGTTTGTATTTTCTGTATTGGTATTTGATGCTAGTGTTTTTACTCTCAGTGTGTTCTGAGTGACAGTGTGTGTTATCTCAGTGAGGGTTGTGCATAGTGTTTGGCTGCACTGAGCCTGTTTTGAGCCATGTGTTAAGAGTTGTGTTGCTTGGAATGAGTTTTGCAGGTGATGTGAACTGTTTAGCTCAGGTGACTGTTGGTAGTGCAGACTGTAGTGAGAGTTTTGCACGTGTAACTCCAGTTGTGCCCACTGTCGTTTAGTAATCGAAAAAAAGTGTACTGATGGAAACAAAAAAGTTTAATGTTATCCACACTTTTTCAGCTTTACACACACTTCTTCTTACTGTAACTCGCATGTGACTGAACTAATCAAACACATCAGCTAAGAGGACTTAGTCTGAGGTAAAGGTGAGGGAAAAAATAGGCAGATTCTGCAGATTATTATACTGTATTATAAGTTGCTGATGGAAATATTTAATGTGAAAATAATTAACAGTTAAAGATTGTAAATATTGCAAACTTAATTTCTAAACCTTATATTTGTGTTTTGATGAAAATGTAATGTTGTTAATGTTGCCTCGTTTCTTGATGTTTTAAAGTTTGAAAATTAACAGATCTTCACCCTTGGCCCATCCTCAAGACACCCCAGGATGCTGTGGCACCCATTTTGGGAACAAGTGTTCCAGTAATCTCAATACATCTCTGCTATTTGAAAGTAGTTTGAAAAGCTCCATTTTTAGCTTACCAAGAGTCTTCATTTCCCCATATTGTTAAAGAAAATGTTTCCATTCAGGCTGATGTTGAGTTTGAAAATCTCCTGTGGCCATATATTGGGTTTTACTGGATTTTCTACATTTAGTGGACTAGGTTTCCGTGCCCTAAATATAAATTTGGTGAAACAAAAGAAGCAAAAGAAGATGAATAACGAGACAGACAGGCAAGCGGAAGAAAGGTGGGGGGGGGGCAAGTTTGTTTCTGAGCAGGGGATAGATAGATAGATAGATAGATAGATAGATAGATAGATAGATAGATAGATAGATAGATAGATAGATAGATAGATAGATAGATAGATAGATAGATAGATAGATAGGGTGGGGTGGGGAGAGATGGGATGGGAATTTGAGGGAGGGGTCACAGTTTAGAGGTCGTAACCTTGAGTATTGATCAGGTTTTGTCATTTCCATGGCGACTGGAGGCCCCCTCTCTCTGACCTGCTGGAGTACATTAGACCTGAGATCCATAACGCCTGTTTGTTCTCTCTTTCTCCCTCTCTCCTCTGCCTCTCTATCTCACACACATACTGTGACACACCTACGCAGAGGTGCAGACACACTCATCAATACACACATACACATGCACACACATACACACAGCTGCTCATCCAAGCACAGGAAGAAACTGAATTAAACCTTAAAAACAATCTGGGCCTGCAGAGAGGACAATTCATCATGATCTCTGTGTGTCAGAGGTGTGTGTGTGTGGGTTTGGGTTTGGTAGGGTGAGGAGGTGGAAGGGGGTGACGGCAACAGCCACTGACCAGTTGTCCACACACATACACACACACACACACACACACTGTACTCACTTCACAACACTGATCTTTAAACACTCATCCACATTTCAGCCAAGGTCAGCTAGATTGTAAATGAAGCTACATATCTGGCCAGCAGTTTGTGTGTAGAGTGTTTAGGTGTGTGTGTGTGTGTGTGTGTGTGTGTTGTGTATGTGTGTGTGTGTGTTATGTGTGTGTGTGTGTGTGTGTGTGTGTGTGTGTGTGTGTGTGTGTGTGTGTGTGTGTGTGTGAGAGAGAGAGAGACAGAGAGAGAGAGAGAGAGAGAGAGAAAGAAAGAGATTGGCTGAGAGAGAAATAACGAGAGATAAAGGGGGAGAATGAAAGATGTGAAGGAACAGAGTTCAGTGCATGAACCAAATCAAGGAAGTGTGTTAGAGATTGGCTAATTCAACTTCATTCCACACTTACTTTTCTCTCATTACAGCGAGGCAGCATTTACTTTACATCAATTTTTCTTAGCTGTCTTCCATAATACCCCATTAAGAGATTCACTAATTTTTCATCCTTTCCTCTCTGCTTTCTCGTTTGCTCAGCTTTTATTCCACCATCTGTCGCTCTATTTAGCTTTCTTTTCTGTCTGTTTTCTGATCGTTCCCCCTCTCTGTGTATGACCATCACTCCTGGATGCAACTGAGGCAGAAGAAGGACTCTGTAGTTTGTCCTGTAGGCTGGCAGGGGCCCGCAGAGCTGAGGGGCAGCCTCTTTGTGAGGAAATGATTTTCTCGGTGCTGAGGAGGACACTCCAAATCATCTCTAGCAATCTCAGTAATGGCCCTGAGACGCTGCTGCCTTTGTGCTGTAATGGTGACAGATGACTGGCTGGGAAGACGGGGGCCGTCCAGAAGCTCTAGCAAAGGGGCGAACAAGCCTCCACATGCACACACATACACACACAAACACTTGCATAAAATGCCACTCCACTGGCGGCCGGTGTGATTGCGGGTAATTGTCTCTTCACAGGCTGTGGTGTTAGTGGTTATCCTTAACGATCACTCTCAAAGAGGAGTTCTAACTATCTGTCCTTTCAAAGGAAAGATGATTCCACTTTACAGAGTCACGCCTGAGCACCCCACCACCACATCGGCCTATTTCAAGCATAGGAGCTGGGACAACACAGCTTTTAATTTGGTGCATTAAAAAGTGTTGGGACACAGCACAGTTGATATATGGGAATATTATAAGCAAATATGCATCAATTACACATAGATTGAGTATATTATTACCGGATTATTCATTCAGTTCAGTGTTTAAATCAGCATAAAAAATAAAGGCAAGTCAATTTTGATGGCCCAATATCAAAAATCACAAATCAAATTTGTCTTAAGAGGTGACATCCAACATCAGGGATGCAAACTCATCAGGAGCAAAGAAGGTGACAAAGATGTGAATTCCCTGGAGAGGATTCACTGCTTTTGAGCAGTATGTGTTCTACATTTATATATGTATTATAGATATATTCATGTTGAACAAAACACATAAACATAACATAAAACACATCAGATTTTTTTTTTACCCCGGCCCCTTTGGTGTGATGTGTCTTGAGTCCTCCCATTGTCTCCCTCACCAGGTCAGAAAAGGACAGTTTTCGATCAAAAGAGGTTGAGAACATGAATTGAATGGTTTGATGTGTCCTAAAGTTCGACTTTTAGCCAAACAAGACTCAAACACATGTCAAAGACAGAATCAATGGGTGTAAATGGAGAAAGCCTGTAGTCTTGTTCCAGGCCTGGTAAAGAAGAGGTGTGAGATGTTCAGTCGCAGTCCCAGTGGTCTGAGGTGTTACCTTCACTTTAACTTGTTTGGTAGCTACCGTATCCCTCCTCTGTCAAGTGTGGCAGTGATCCAAACAGAGTATTCATATGGAGAAAAATGTCCATCAGGACATCAGGATGATGTGTTTTCTTTAACATTTAGAGTTTCCAGATCATTATATAGTTTTCTTTGTCAAGGTTGCAGCTTTATGTTTTACCTTGTTTGACTTAATAATTTGTGGCAATATTGATATTAATAAGATTTGGTAGTGTTGATATTAATTAGACTGATAATCTATAACAAGTAGCTTTAACAGTACATGTATTTTGAAGCTACAGTATATGATGTGGAAATTGTAGTTTATTGGTATATAAATTGCATTATAGAATTGAACCTATACTTTGAGTAATGTAGTTGAGTACTAAGGCAAGACTACAGGTCTGGTCACTTTACATGAGTTTTTGTTTTTTGCAACGATGATCTGGAAATGGACGCTATTCGCATGTCTAGTTCCTAAATGCCCAAATATATATTTAGTACTTTTTAGAATAATAGGTCCCGAACTTACTTTACATCCCTCATCTTAAAACAACTTCAGCCTTTGTTCAGAATCCTATTAGTGCATGTCACCAATAAGAATCAATAGGCGGAGGATGCAGTCAATGGCTGCCCCCTCATTAGGAGATACCCACCAGCAGGCCTGAGGGCAGATCAAAAGGGCTGGTCTGAATATTGCCTTCAGGAAGGAAGATTTTTTTTCTCAAGCACTGCAGTCATCATGTTTCACTCTGTGAAGCATGTAGGTGTAACACTGTGCGAGACTCCACAGGCAGAGTGTCTTTTAGGTCTGTGTTGAGTTGTTTTTTTTCTCCTACTGTTCAGACTTGGGTTCACTTTTCTGTTTTGTCCCCCAGAGTGGATGTTAAGGGATGATGTTTGGCAAACAGTACAGAGCACTTTTATGTAGATGACTGAACGTACTGTGGTTTCATATATGCAAATATTGTACCTTAATTTCATAAAAGTAACTTAATTATTGTTGCTGGCATGTGAATGCCATGTATCTACAAAATGTCAACTTTTCATTAGGCTAAGAAAAACAGGCTTGTTTCAAGCTTTGTGTCACAGCTTTTTCAAGATAATCAAATGGGATTTTGAAGGGTTTTCAGGTAAACACATTTTCTCAATCCTTAAAGAATCTAAAATATTCTAAAGCTGGAGATCCACAGTTTACATTGTGTCATTATATACTGTTTATTAAGGGAACATTTAAATCACACTTCAGATTTCCATGAATAAATACTTAACAGTTCAAAATCTTTACTGTACATTTTATAATTCGTTGAGAACAAATGACATAACAATGGTCAATGGAAACCAAAATCACCAAACGATCGAAGGCTGGATTCATAATCAGAATCAATTTTTTTTTTTTTTTATCATGGGAACTCATAATGTGCCTCAGTTGTGAGCATGGCCCCCACGTGCCTGCATGTCATCTGGTCATGCTCTTGATGAGACGACTGATGGTGCCCTGGGGGATCGCCTACCAGATCTGGATCAGGGCATAGGTGGGCTCCTGCTCAGTCTGTGGCGCTTCAAGGTTCTCATTTGGATTCAGGTCTGGGGAAAGTGAGGGCCAGTTAATGGCATCAATGGCCATTATCATCCAGGAACTATCTACACACTCTGGCCACATGGGGCTGTGCATTGTGCTGCACCAGGAGAAACACAGGGTCTACTGCACCAGCAAAAGGTCTCACAAGATTTCATCCCAGTACCTAACAGCAGTCAGTGTACCGTTAGCTAGCATGTGAAGGTAGGCTGCAAAACGATCACCACGATATCTCCGGATTCTTTCCCCTCTGTCGCATGTGCTCAGTATGAACCTGCTCCCATCTGTAAAGAGATCGGGGCATCAATGGCAGACCTGTGAATTCTGATGTTCTCTGGCGAATGCCAATGGAGCTACACGGTGCAGGGCTGTGAGCACAGACCCCAGTAGAGGACGTTGGGCCCTCATGGAGTCTGCTTCTGACAGTTTGGTTAGAAACATGCACACCAGTGTAGTGTCCAGTGCTTATGCATTTGACTTCAAACAGTTCAAATAACACTGTAGCAGCAAGACAGAGGGTCAGCGACCTTCTACGGGGGATAGTAGTGATTGGAAGTTATGTAGGGACTGAACCTTTTATAGAATTTGACTTCTAACCCTTTGTTTTGTTACTTTAAAATAGTACTGTACCCTTCTATGGGTTTGACCTTTTACTTTGCAGACTTAAACCCTTTTATGGTACCTAACAGATGTCTAAACATATGCTATATAAGCTATGTTTGATGTACAGAGAGACAGAGTGGTCATCGGGCTGGGTCACTCTCCAAACTGGTGCAGAGCTTGTAATTGATGCTGAACTCTTCGATTTAATAAACTTTTATGATCAAGAAC
This sequence comes from Lepomis macrochirus, assembly GCA_024633595.2. Lineage (NCBI taxonomy): Eukaryota > Metazoa > Chordata > Actinopteri > Centrarchiformes > Centrarchidae > Lepomis > Lepomis macrochirus. The sequence goes on from JALXJV020000006.1 coordinate 14,068,833, forward strand.
AGTGTCAAGCGGGTTTCTTCTCAACACATCATCGCAGCATTATTGTTGGACACCACACCAGCAGCTGGAGGTAATTTTGTGCGAGAGCCCATTTCCTGGTGCCTTCTCCATGCTTTTGAGACTGTTCTTGGAGACACAGCAAACGTTTTTGCAACAGCACATATGGGTGTGCCATCCTGGAGGAGCTGGACTAGCTGTGCAACCTGAATGGCCTGCCACCACCTTAAAAACTATTCCCTATTACTTTTCCGGTATTCCGGTATAAGAAAGTTACCTTCCTTAATGATGAAAGACATGAACACAGTAGGTCTGACGTATCATATACCAAGACCGGGCACTTTGAAATAAAATGTCTTTTTATTGAAAACTTTAATGCTGTGAAATGCTGAGCTATTAAAAAGTAGAAGAATATGATACAATGTTTTAGATGTATCATCCAAGCCTAAGTGTTGCTTAAACCTTCCTGTAAAATGGGGCAGAATAAAAGCCTTCTCCAGAGGACTCTTAGAACTGTCTGTATTAACTGCACTTACAGTATGTTGTAAGTCTGTGTGTGGTTGTGTGTGTGTGTGTGTGTGTGTGTGTGTGTGTTTGTATCTTGCATGTATGTGTGTATGTGTGTGCGGCGGCTCATGTGTAAGGCAGAGGAAAGTGGTCGGGGCCAAATTGCTTTATCGTTTGTGGATGAATTGAATAAAGTCATATCTGGCTTTTTGGAATACTACCACAGGGTCCAGGAAAATTGGTTAGTGGAGCAATCTCTTCCAAGATCCTGTTATACACTCACCATGCACTCAGTCAATGCTGTTGTGGAAAAATAATTTATGGGCTTGGAAAAAGAGAGGTGCAACGTTATACAAAGTCATGGCATATCCTGGTCATTGCCTTTTTAAAAAAGGCAACTTGAAAGCAGAGATGAAGTTGAAGAGACAGTTTCAAGAATTTGAAGCTGGAAGACCAGAGACACACCAGCTTCACAAATGGGAATGCAATCCAATTGTAGGACAATGTTTTGCTAATGTACAGTGCTGAAGATCATCAGTCCAGACATAACAATAGAGTTGCAAAGTTGGAGGATTTATTAACCTGATCAACCTAAGTCCCATTGATTTTTCCCATAGACGGTGTTACTTGGCTCTTCTATGGCTTGGACCAACATCAAAATCATTGATACAAAATAATTGAGTTAGAAAATATCTGGTACAACCTTGTGTGCATAAAACTCACTTAAAATTCCGAGACTATGGCTATGTGTTTTATTCTCAACTGTAACAAAAAAGTAGTTTTGAATTCACTACTGCTCTGATTTGTGCCTCTGCCTAACCTCTTTTATAAATCTGCCGATGGCATCATTGGAAATCATTGGTCACAGGCTGGAAATAATAAGCCTGCTTTTGTCTACCTCTGTCTAAAATCAAACACCCATTGCTGCAAAAATCACCATGAATGGCGTTGGTAAATCTGCCTCCGCTGTCACTATGAACCGCATTATGTGCCGTGCGAGCCTGGAAAGCTTGACGGGCATAGCAACAGTAACGGGGGTGGGAATTGGCAAGTTAGCCTTACTGCTCAAAGAATTTCTAAGATGATTTAAGCAAAAGCTTTACATCAGAAAATGGGGTTTCAACTGCAAAGAGAAACCCACCACTCCATCCCACCTCATCCACAAGAGTTTACTAATGTGCAGGTGACAAACAGAAGCCATACATTTGTTATGTGCTCTTAACAGTCAAAAAGTTTGTCTGGCTGTTTTAATGAGTGCCTGTGTGCATGCTGCATGTGTTTGTGCTCGAGTATGTGGCTGTATATGTTTGTGTTTGTGTGTGTGTGTGTGTGTGTGTGTGTGTGTGTGTGTCTGTGAGTGTGTGTGTGCACGCACGCACATGTGTGTGTGCATCTTTGCAAGGTGGGGCAATTTGATAAATGACGGCAAAGTAGAATAGACTGGTGTTCAGATGGCTTCAGCCTTGTAAAGATGTGACAAATGACGGAGCAGAAAGTATTGATTCCAATCTCTCTCTGGTGCAGTGTTTCACTGTTGAGGCTGCACTCTCACACACACACACACAACATACATGCATACATACACATGGTCGCATACACAAGGAATGGAGCACAAGGACGGTGCACGTGTAATGAATGCATGCATTAAGTGTGTACATGCACAGAATGTGTGCGTGGAGTGTGAAATTTAGAACAATGATTGCCATTGTGACTGCAGTGTGTGATAACATATGGGGTTTGTGTGTGTGTGTGTGTGTGTGTGTGTGTGTGTGTGTGTGTGTGTGTGTGTGTGTAAAAGAGATTGGAATCTATATGTTTTTGTGTGTCAATGACATGTGTAATGTACTGTACATCGTGGCTTGGTACACACGTGACTGTGGTCTTTGTGTGTGTCTGTGTGTGTCTGTGTGTGTGTGTGTGTGTGTGTGTGTGTGTGTGTGTGTGTGTGTGTGTGTGTGTGTGTGTGTGTGTGTGTGTGTGTGTGTGTGTGTGTGTGCATCTGTATGTTTCCATTGTTAGTAGTTAGTGTTCGGATGCCAGCAGGAGTCTCTGGTCACACACATTAAAGTCTCATATCTCTGTGTTTTAAACCAGCTGTGTTTCTCCACGCTGTCAAGAACATTCAGTCGCCCAGATGATATTTGTGTGTGTAGGCGTGTGTGTGTGAGTCAGGGAGTGTGTCAGGCTGTTTGTCAGGGTGCATGGGAGTGTGTGCCACGTTAGCATGATCACACAAGGGGGCAAAGGTCAAAGACAGCTAACCAGGAGGAGAGGAGGGGGGAGTGGAACCGATCAGAAGGGAGGAGAGACCTAAATGGCCAGAGCAGGAAATAAACCAGCGGAGGGGGAGGGTAAGATGGTCGGCCATATTGCCTCAGTGGACATGTGAATGGATGGATGGATGGATGTATAGATAGATAAATCATCAATCAATTGTTAGATAGATCAAGAGGTCTATCTATCGATCTAGTAAATTCGGTGGAAACAGAGGTTAAGGAAGGAGGCTGAATGTGTCACTTTTTGTGGTAAGTGTGGGGTTTCCCTGTTACATGAAGACACACATTAATTATTCAATCAACAGTGTCCTGTGGTTGATTTAAAAACAACCTCCTAGCCTCATACTTGCCACAAAGAGTCCCCTGAGCCCCGGTCAGTGGACTACTGCTGTGGGTGGGTGGGTGGATGGATGGATGGATGGATGGATGGATGGATGGATGGATGGATGGATGGATGGATGGATGGATGGATGGATGGATGGATGGATGGATGGATGGATGGAAAGAAGTCTTTTGGGGTTTTTTCCCCCAAAAAGTTACAAATCTACAAATCTGCATGCCTCAAAATCATCTATGATGTCATAAGATATAAAGATATTCTTTCATCGTGCTCTCACATTAAGTGTACGTGATGATTCAACAGCATCCAAGATGAACCAGTAGCTGCTTCTTGCATTATTCTAGGGGACAAGAATCTCAGTACCTCTCTATCCAAAGTAGTTTGTAAAGCTGAATTTCCGGGCCAGAATATATCATTTCACTGAAAAAACTAAAAGAAAAGGGCTGATGTTGACCTTGACTACCTACCATGTTGCTATTTCCTGTAGTGGGTTGTTTTTATTTCCATTTAGTGGTCTAAGTTCAACTGTCCGAACAATGAGAGACAAAGGCAGTGGAACAGAAGAAAATGGATATTGGGACAAAGAGTTTGACCCTTCACTCCACCTTTGTAACTCATTCAATCTCCTCCCATCAGGCCACTGCTATAACAACCTACTGGCCAGAACAAATGCATTCAAATAATCATTCATACCTGCCACTGACGTGATAAACAAGCTAGGAAAGGAATTAGTACTCTAACACTCACACATATTTGCACAGCCAAACTGTTCTTCCTTCTATTTGTATATATGTATTTTCTTTTAACACTACGCAGATAGATAGATAGTGCAGGGGGATGGTGTTCAGCAGGGGGTCAGTGCAGAGGTCAAAGGCATTCGGAGGACCAACCACCACCCTCCCATCCTCCTCATCACTTTCTCCCTGCAGCACTGCCTCCCATCACCCTCGCTCACTCCCAATCAAGCTCTTTATACTCACCTCTTCTCTTCCAGTCTCTATGACGTTTGTGTGTGTGTGTGTGTGTGTGTGTGTGTGTGTGTGTGTGTGTGTGTGTGTGTGTGTGTGTGTGTGTCACTCCTGAAACACTCGTCCCCCCTGATGCTCGTGCTCCAGAAGCTGCCGTGGGGGGTGGCATTGCTTCCGACCTTTGACTTGGGGAGAATTGACTCTTCACCAGGCCTGTGGGGTCGCTCACCCTTGACCTCTGGGGTCGTCCAGTCAAAGCCAGCCAATCACGATTCCCTTTGATTCACTCTCTGACCCTCTGCTTGGAAGGAAAGAAGATGGGCTTACAGGGCCGGGGGGGAGCTGACCATAAAAACATACCACCCTGCTGTGATGGAGCATATGTTGTAGCGTCTGCCTATCATGGCAGATCTGCAGGGGTGTCTGCAGCCAGCCCCAGCAGTCTGTGTTGAAAAGTACATTTGTGTGTATGTGCTAAACAGAATCACAACAAACAAACTAGTGCTAGCTGAAAAGTGTGATTAATGTAAACTGACATTAGACAAGCCAGAGAGCTCCATCTGAGCTTACAAATGCAGTAAGGCCCTTGTATGAAGCGCCCAGGAACACACATTCAAGTTAGGATGTATGTTCCTACCCTATAGCCTCCTGCTGTTCTGGTTAGTTCTCAGGGAATGGAGTTTACTGGAAAGTGATGGAGAATCCTTACGGTCATGACCGTTGGTGTAATCTAATGACTGCTCACTCAGAGCAGGAGGGAGGAGGAGGGGATGGAGGCCACTGAAGGAGTGGACAGGAGGAAAGGAGATGAGGGGGGGATGGTCAGGAAGGACGGGTGATGGGGTTTGTAGGGAGGGAGGGGAGTGATCTGTCCTCAGGACTGGCCGGCTGGTGTTGACCTCTATTCGATCAAATCAGATAACCAGCTCTGAGTCAAAGGCATTGTCTTGTCGTGTGCCACTGAAATCCTAACACAGGTTCAGATTCATCCTGGCCTGGATATACTGAATGTATCATCAATTATTTACCAGAGAGAGATTAACCTTATTATCTTTCATGCTGGTTTGAGGAGGTTTGTTCTGCTTTTGACTTTTAAGAGTGGACTGATTGTCGGTGAGCCAGGGAACACTGTGTTCACAAAAATGCTGTTCGCATACACAAAAAAATACATATACGAAATATATACATATGAAAGGATCATTGAGACATCCTGTGTATGGTACCGTGGAATATATTATTTTGTAATTATATTTATAACACCTATGTTTGTATGTGCGTGTGTGTGTTTGTGCTGCATATATGTGTGTGGCTACCCTGGTGACCTCCAAGGATTTATGGGCTGCAAGTGTGAGAGCTTTGACACAGAGATATATCTGCAGGAACCATTGTGTTAATGCAGTGTGTGTTTGTGTAAGTGAATGTGTCTCTCTCTCTGTGTCTCTCTTGCTCTGTGTGTGTGTGTGTGTGTGTGTGTGTGTGTGTGTGTGTGTGTGTGTGTGTGTGTGTGTGTGTGTGTGTGTGTGTGTGTGTGTGTGTGTGTGTGTGTGTGTGTGTGTGTGTGTGACAGGGACTAATTCCATTAGTGGTCTAGTGCTACGGGAGATGAGCAGGGATTGACAGAGCTGCAGTCGTAATGAATTGGCTCTGGCAGCATCACTCAGCCTATAAGTTCTCTCTCTCCCCCTTCTTCCCCCCACATCTCTCTCCATCTCTCTCAGCAACACTTTCATCCAACTGCCTCTCAATAAACACGCCCTCATTAGGGCCTCGCTTGCTAATCACTGCTCTTCATTACAGCCGTGTTCGTTTAACTAGGCGGTCTCATTACAACTGCTGTGCCTGCAAAACGCCACGCTACCTGCATTTGCCAGTTTCCTCTCTCTTTATCACTGTCAGACCACATTCACAAAATGACTAATTATCTGGGCGTCAACCTATTGTATTTTGTTTAAGTAAAGGAATTCACTGTTTGACACACACGAAACAGGTCCCTAACAATTTCGGCACTGACTCCGGCAAATTAAAGGCTTTGTTAACACCTGAGCTGACTATTTGGATCCAAACCTGAGATTGTGATGATGGATATTTTTAAGCCTTGAAGATTTGTACATATTCTTCAAAACTGTGGTGCTTCCAGAGCCGACCTCCCACGGGCCCTAAGCATGATTCTGCTCTGGGGCCCTCTTACCTGACTTATGAGCAATTGGCATTGCTGCACAGTCACACCTGACATTGCAGTGCTTTATCCAGCTCTCACCACAATGGTCTGAAAACCTCTTCTAGACTAGTCTTTAGGGTAAGAAAAGTCCAGTGCTGGTTTGAATGGACCTCTGCGCACTAATTCAGTCCTCATAAAGTCAAATAAGACTGAGCTTGTACTGGCTGAGGCTGGACTCTGTGCTTGTGCTGGCTAACGATCCATTATCTACTCTACTGACAAACATTATCATAGGTGCTGTAAATTATAGATAACAATACTTGCTACATATTAATGTAATCATCAGGCCCACAAACTGGCTCCCCCAGGTTTCCTTTGATTTTGTAAAGGTGAAATACTATTTGCTGGATACGTGATGGTTATTATTTATTGAAATATGTGCATTCATATTGCCCAGTCTGCCCAGCTAATGCACATTTTTACATTTTGTCTCAGTCAATTTAGTGCAGTATTTCTCAGATCAGAATTGAATTATGTACAATTGTCTGCTGTTTGCTACATTATCAATTGGTTAAGTCATGCTGATCACAACATATTATGCCAGTTTTCTGTTGAATAGTCTTACCTCGCAAAACATCTAGGCATATTGTACTACAGTCACTACATGTAAAGTAACTGAACAAGTTGTCAAAATCAAAGTTAAATAAAGTCTCAATAATAAACTTTATTGTCTTTCTTCACAATTCAGTATACAGCAGACCAATGTGCATAAACAAAATAAGAATATACAACACCAAATCACAGCGTACTATAGTAGCAACCTAGCCCTCAGACCATTCACCCAATACACACAATGCCATACCCAGTGAGCAGTGAATAGTGCAATATATATGTATATGTATGTATATAGTGAGAGAGATCATCAGTATCTGTCGTTTCTTTACATATCTAGTAGACTTTGTTTTGTAAATATGTCCTTACTGTTATTGATGAAGATATCTATAAAATAGTCAGTTCTTTTTCTTTTCTGCATCACAATGACATGCTCTTTCAACAAATTATAGTACAAACAGTAAAAACATGACTGTGCATCCTATCCAATCTCTTGCAATGTATAACTTTATACTGTTGAAATTGATATGACATATTGAAAAATCATCATTGAAATATTTTCATATATTTTCATCAAAATGTTACCTACAGTTTACATCAGAAAACACTTACAGAGTACACTGTTATATTGATAATGTGAATAAACATTTTGACTATATTGTTCATAAACAATGACACAAGGACTTGTCATTCTGATGGCATTGACATGTTCAGTGACAAGGATTTTGAGCAAGTTACAGGCTTTTGCGGGTAATCCACTGTGTTGTGCTATTTGTTCGATAGGTTTCAAGAAATGCACTTACTGTTTTGCAAATGTTAGGGATGAAATGTACCAAAGCGAGTGAGAAAAACTGTAATAGTTAACAGTCTTTGTGAATCCATTGCTTTCATCTTGGATGTATCCAGAGTTGTAACTAAACTTTGACTGAGAGACAGATAATGATTGTCTGCAGAGAGGTCTCTGTTGGAATGTGCAAGTTTCAATTTTCATGACGTGGTTAACTTTTCTGAGCTGCACTTTATAATCACTTATACATTTATAGTAGTTCAATAGATGTATTTCACTCTAACATTTCTCAGGCACGAAGTCTGGCAAACAACCAAAACAGAGACAGACCAAGAGATGCACTGCCCAGCTGGGTTACCAAAACAGACAGACTAGATAGAGAGATTCACTGCAAGCTAGCACATTAACTTAGCATTACTGTTATTTGAACACGTTTACTTGATTGCAGTTCCAGCAATTTATTGAGTTATTTTCTCTTGTCATGCCCAGAAGGATAGTCCCTCTTCGTCCTCTCATCAAAGTCGTAAACATTGACAGTGAGGCGGGGTTTCGCTTAATTGGCGGGGCCCTACGCAATGTGCGTAATGAGCATTTAGGACGGTCTGGCGCTGTGTGCTGCTCTACATTTCCAGCCTTTGTCACTCATGTCAACATCAGCCTATAATGATGGGGAAAATATTCTGTTATATTGTCTCTGTATTGCCACAATTTCACTCTTCTTTTACCTATCCCCAAAATACATGTACAAATACGAGTAAAACTTTATCCAAGTGAGAGTACTTGTACATGCCATTGCTTCGGTGCAACACCTGGGATTCTGACAATGCTGGTAGGTCCTTCAGTTTTTGACCCAAGCAAAACCTCCACATTTTTGTTATAAAGAAATGCATTGTAGAGTCTTGCATGAATGACTGGATTGGCAGCTGGACAGAGGAGCCCGAGCACTGGATGTCTCTGGCCAACATCACTGACCTTTAAGTGGAGAAAGCCCTTGCTCCCGTAGTGGGGGAACCCCACTGGTTGCTGCAGAGCCATCCGACCCAGTGATAAAGGAAACCAAAGTGGCAGGGGGGGATCTAAAAGGGCACACAATGTCGATATAGGAGAAGGAGTGGTCTTCAGGTCCCCCACCAGCACACTGAAGATGAACACACTCAGTGTCTGTAGGTCTTTATCTGAGCATCTTGAATCACTGTCCTTTGTGCGCATTGTGTGGTGACTGAATGTGAGTCGATGTCATGATCAGCAGGTCTGAATGAACCTCACACCTCATGACAGCTGATGCAGATGGCACTTTTCTTTCAGTTAAATGGCTTAAGTCTTTCAAGATTGCCATATAACAATCAGTGTACTTGGTGGCGGTTTGTTAAAACAGGAAAGGGAACATTTGTGTTACCACCATGTCCCTCCCAACCAGTCCACAGTGTGTCAAACATAAGAAACTTGTTGATTTATTGAACTTTTTCAAGTGCCAAATTCAAGTGACCTGGTAGATTCACTTATTTATTGACAAAAATATCTCACCACAGTGTCCACTCAGTACCTGACGCTTTTGATGGTGTTAGATGGTCATCTTCCACATAAGGAGTTGCCTAGTTTTCAAGGAAATGTAGACTCAAATTTCCAATTTTTCTGAGCACTTTAAGGGTTACATTTATCTACAGTTTTGTACATTTCTTGGTTGATCCACAAAGTGATTCACAGTATTGGGGAGTAACTATTTACATGTAATTTAGTTACATAATTTAATTATAAAATAAACGTAACTGTAATCTGTTACAGTTACTGGGGAAAAAGTTACTGTTACATTTAAATACTAAATAACTTGTAATCAGTTAAATATTACATTTTCAAAGCAACCTTCCCAACACTGGTGAATCATCATTTTCCATTTGGTGTTTGGTTCATAAATAAGCGGGACAAATGGATCCTGATATGACAGTGGTGCATGTAATTGACCCTTCTCTAAGCCACGCCCCCCTCAGTTACTGTTGCTAAGTCACAAAAACTGTCGGACCTGTAGGACTTGTAGCACATGCTGCCACAGTCTATTACTGCAGTCCCCTAAGAAATATTGTGTAATTTTTGGAAAAAGCAATCTCAGAAATAAGCAGACAGTTTTGCAGCTGCATTGTGCATTTGAAGGTTGTTTTCAGGCTGTCAAACTGACGTGAAAAAAATAAAGACAGATGCTAAAACCTACCGATCACAGTGTGACAGTGAACCACTGTATTACCTGACGATTGAGAAAGAGGACAACAATATTAAGGATCAACACTGCTTCTGTACAGCTGGGTAGGTCTCTGTTCACTATTACAATCATTAAAAAGCAGAACAGTATGGCTATATAATGTTGAATTCAGTAGTAAGTTAGCTAACATTAGATACCTAACATTACAATAGAAACAATAGATGGCCAACGTTAATGTGCATTTTGAAGTATTGCATTAGAAAAGACTGATGGAAACGGCCTTTGTCAAAAAAGAGTAAATGCGCTAAATGGGAGATGTAAACACTTTTTCGAATAAGTTCTGACATAGCAAACTTGTAACTCACGACTGATCAGCTGTTTCTGCTGTCAGCGTCTTGCCTGGTTGTGCAGAGTTCTGCATGCCTGCCGAGAATTTCACGCACCTTGCGGCTGGTAACGCTCATTTGTGCTGAGAAAAGAGGTGAATGCAAATCTTGGCAGGTAACCTACAACATCTGTTCTGCCGAATTATGCATTCTTAAAGGTCCTTTTCAGATACTTTGCTCTGCACACTGATCAAACAGGCTTATCACAGCATATTTTTTGCTGAATCTCAATGAATGCTACTTCTACTGAGTGTAATAAAATATACGTTCATAAAATATATACTGTGAATCATTTATCACCATTGATGGAAACCCACAAAGGATATTACAGCGTTTAAAAGCATTATTTGGAGGTGCATGTAATTCTCGCAGGCATGCAAAACTTGGCATAACACCGAATATTCCCATAATATGCGGAGACATGGCTGGCAAGTTGCCCGCTTGAAACACATTTCTGAGGACCACTCTCCATTTTTCTGAGATCATTGGCCATCAGGTTCATGTGACTGGTTTTGTTTCTGGTTTGGAACCCATACTTCTTGTTTATTACAGCCATGTGTAACATCAACTACTGACGTGACTACGCTCGCCATATCCTGGTTTATTCGCTCCAAACCAGCTGATGGAATGCACATATTTCGCAATTTCTTTTTTTTTGCCACATTTCAAAATCCGCTTAAATCTGCTTAAAATTAGATGGAAAAATAGCTATTCTTTCTGGATTTGTTTTAGGTTTTGGAAAGTGAATAAATCGTACTTCTCCTTTCAACCTCTTTGGCTACCAACCGTAACTATTAAAAGTGCCCCAGTAACAGCTTTGACCATATCTTGTAAAAATACAGCAAAAAAGCTAGAAAACGACTCCTTTTGCCTTAGAGTCAATAGAGCACAGCCATGAAAGTGTCAGACCTCAGTTAGAGCTATACTCCACTAGTCCTACTGTCCCACTGTTATTTGCCAGCTGCGTATTCGGGGCGTGGCTTAGCAAAGGGTCAATTGCATTTTGGTGTATACAAACCATACTGCTTTACTATGACTAGTAGGCTCAAAACTTGGTAAAAATACTTACCTATTTATTAACTTATTTTATAGTAGTTTCCACTGAGCTCATTACAAACAGATTAAATTCCATCAGTGCCGACACCCCTCAGGAGGAGAGTTTATACATTATTGGTAACAATTAGACCTTTTTGTTGCACAATATATACTGTACGTAAGTGCCTTTGTATTTTTGAATCAAATAGTTTCTTCTTCTTTGTGTCAGTGCTTTCGACTGTATCTGACCTCTGTTACTGATGTTAGCCATTCTTCTGATCTTGTCATTTGCTCTTTTATAAGGACATTGATTCTGTAGGTCAGCTTTGCCGGCCAGTCCCCTTCCCCCCTCAGAGACTCTTTCATGTTCCCAGCAGCAACCTGACACTTGCTCTGGACCCCAGCAGTCAGCTCCCATAATCCATACATCACACACAGAGAAACACACATTAATGCAAACAGTGAAGTCACACGCACCCGCTCACATGCACACGTATGGGCATGTCCACATCTGCAAACACACCTTCAACATACAAACACACACACCCGGACATGCAGACATTACGCTATTATTGACACTTTGCTGGACACCAATATTATGGGACAAATTGATTGGCCCAGCTGATGTGTATACACTTACACTGCAATAAAAACAGGCCATGTGGCCAACTTCACAGGCACAAGGCAAGCAGGTACAGCGATGGATGGATGGATGGATGGATGGATAATAGAAAAAGTATCTAAATCTCTCAAAATACCATAGGGTTCATTGGCAGAACATTAGTTGTACAATTCTTCACCTAAAAAATCGACCAAATTGTCCGATTTTGAAACTTCCACATAGTCAAATGTGACATCAGTCAATGTGTCAGATTAGGTTACATGTTGTTATTGAATACTAATGTTACAATACCAAATCTTAGCCCTGTCATTTTCAAATGAGTACCACATTAAAGGATAAGCCAATAGCCCAATAAGGTCAAAAAGAAGTAAGTAAAATAAAATATATTATTATAATCCTTAATATTTGCATAAATGCTGTTACTATGCGTATACTATTTATGGTCAGCATTTTTTAACATTAGCCATTAAATGCATTCTGTAATTAATCATTTATATAGTGAACTGCCTGTTTTTACAGCTCTTTTATTAATAGAAAATGTGTTTTTTATGCCTATGAATATGTTGTATAACATAAAAAACACATTCTGCATCCACTTTCTTTAGATTCACTCACCCAGCAAACCTGAGGTAAACCCAGTGGACCAACCTGAAGAAACTGGATCTACAACGCAATGTTCTCTCTAGAAAGCTCCTTTAATCTCCTGATGTAGTAATTATGTAATTATTAGTATTATTATGTAAATCATTTGCAGGCTGTAATGCTAAAATTAGTCGAGGAAGTGAAAGCAGTGGGAGAGTGACTCCACTTGGACACGGTCTCAGTGTGTGCTAATTGTGTCTTTAACTACACTTTCCGGTGGTAGAGCAGGTGTGGAGCAGGGAGTCTTCATGCTGATGGTCTTCCAGAGGGTCCATATATGAAGTACCTTGTTAAGCTGAGGTGGTCGATAGAGTCAACGGTGTTTGTGTGTCCTCATTAGCTGCAGGATGTCCTCAGTAGGAGAGGGGAGGTAAGGAGGCCCTCATCGATGATGAGGTTGTGCATGTGTGTGTGAGCGTTTGTGTGTGTGAACCATCACATTGATCGATCCCACTCATAATCTCCCATGACCCCCTAGGCAGCATGAATTACACCAGTGGGCAGTGTCTTGTGTGTGTGTGTGTGTGTGTGTGTGTAGGTGTGTGTGTGTGCATGCATGTGTGCGTGCGTGCGTGCGCGTGCGTGCGTGCGTGCGTGCGTGCGTGCGTGTGTGTGTGTTTGTGAGGCTGAGAGAGTGGGGAGTGGGGGTCTTTATAATTACAGCAGATGGAGATAGTATCTGAGGGACCTGCACACAGGGGAAGCTGAGTAAGAGCAAGTGGATTAACTCAGGAGAAAGAAGTGGAGTGAAGAGTGAAGGAGTTTCTCTTGTATAGTCAACTTTCCGCCCTGCTTTACAAAATAGCAGGAACGCTTGCTCTTCTCAAAAAAACTAAGCCAGGTGAAAGCTATGTGAAGTTTCTAGGAGGTGATGTACCAAGAAATGTGCCATCAAACCCGCAAAAGGCAGGGAAGGTGTAGAATGCTAGCCAATGTGAACAACGTAGCCTTCAAAATATAGGGAACAACTTTTTAAGACTTCAACGACATACATAATGCATTTTAGTGAGAAACACTGACGCCATGTTCATCAATATAAAAGTACTGTGTGAAAAAATGCAGCCCCCCTATTTATTTCAGTTAAACCACTGAGCCTGCTAAACCTCTGCCACAGCAAAGGTGCAACACACATTCCTGGTAGATTACTTTGTTAATGTAAATGTTGTATTTCTGCTGTTTACCTTTCAATCGTTGCAGTGAGGATTCAATGATTGCTGGCTTGAAAGTTTCTGTCTCATCATAGTATTATAAACCTTCAAAGTCATCTGTTCTCTGGATCTTATTTCATTGTCTCTCTGGTACCTGAAACAACACAAAAGCATCCATTTGAATATTTTAAATTGCATATTTTGCTTATTTTCAGGTTCATAATTTTATGTAGTGGTTGTACTAAAATAGGTTTACATGGTTTAATTTTCTGTCATAGCCTACTGCAAATTGATGCAGCACAAAACAAAACAAATTCAAAACTCTTTTTCACCCTGTGTGTTGAATGCAAGTGAGAAGTGAGTGAAGCATCTCACTTCTATTTGATCTTTGTTGGGAGCTGCACACACACAGTACCAAGTTAAGGACTACTAGCCAATCAGAAGCAGAGAAGAGCAGTCCTGACAAGCCGGAAACCACGGCTTCGGTTCAGCTACATGCTCCTGAATCAGCTTAGAAATCTAGACTGGAGCAAACGATTGCAAGTGGTGAGGTATAAATTTGTAACAAATTGATCTTTCATAAGTAATGTTTTAACTGTGCACTGTCTCTGCATCACAGTAACAACTTTATGTCCATTGTCTGCCTGGAGTGTATTTAACGTTTGGTAGGAACAGTGAGGGTGAGGGGAGGCAGCAGTTGGACGTCTTGTCACTGTGTGCTGTGGCTCAGTGTGTTTCTCCACCAGTGTTTCTGAGGGCATGTCACACACAATTATGACACACGTTACATAGAGGAGCAGATAGGTTATGGAAGAAAGGCAGGACCACCATCCAACTGTTTTTCAGGATCAGGGTAACTCCCTTTGGGGTGGACATTAGGCTTTTTCCTTTTGCAAACCTATCACATATACAAAAAATATATATAACACAATAAAGTAATGGGAAAAGGCCAAATAGCATAATATGACCTATTTAAGGCATGTTTGGTTTTAGTTTTTAAAGTAACCTGAAACAAAAAAGGCAGGTCTGTTGACAAAATTATTCAGTTACATACATTGAGGGTTCATATATTGAATTTCGGGCTACAGTTGACAGCTGACTGTCACTGCAGACATGGAAACTAGCTTCATTTTATTCAGACACCTGGCATTCATATCCCAGAATGATATATACAGAGACAAAGAGAGAATCTGATTAAACTCCTACAGATTCCCAGCATTACAAGCATCCAACGGCAAAGAAGTAGTGAAAAGTTGGGATAAAAGAATAAACAAATATGCTCAAGACGAGAAGGTCCAGGAATAAGACTTTGTTTTATTATGGTTTATTTTTTATGAGACAAGAGAGAGATCGCGTCTTCTCCTTCAGTCCTTCAGCCCTTCCTGTTAATGTTCTTGGAGACGAAAGAGACTGAAGTTATATGAAGGTTGTCATATGAGTCAGCTCATACATCAAACGAGATGACCTTAGCCTCTGACAGTCAGGACAGGACAGTGTGTGACTACGAGTGTGTATTTGGGTTTCTTTTGAGTATGTTCATGCACATAACAGATACACTCGTGTGCCTGAGAGCATGCGCACATGTCCTGTCGTTCATGATCATTATTTCATCATTTAAGCTTGTTTGTCCACATCACTCTCAGCTCAGTTTTTTTCACTGAGCCTGCTCATTTCAGCACTACTTCACTATGCTAATCAGAACTTATGAAACGATGAGCGAAACCAGGAAGCTGTTGGTGTGTTAAGGGATATCCTCAGGTATAGGATTTCACTGGGTGAAGATTATTATTGATTTGCTCATGGAGCTGTCAGTCTCAGCACAGCTACAAGGAGCAGGGTGACTGACAGGGACGGGGTTGGGTGGCCCATAGCCAACCAGTAGGAACTACTTCGGTGGATGAGCTGGGAAGGTGGAAGGAGATTGAGAGAAGGATAACACAGAGGGATGAGGGTAATTGATGATTGTTTTGGCAGTGGAGTGGGAGGATGAGAGGAGAGAAGAGAGACTGAGAGACGTACAGGGAGAGAGAGAGAGAGGCTGATGAATGGGAGATGGAAGAGAAATGACTGAGAGCAGAGAAAGGCAGATGATGAGACAGACAGACTGACTGTTAGAGACTCTACTCCTGTCTGTGAAGAGGAACCTCCAGCACAACAAATATGGAGAATTTATACATTGTTAAAATAAGAGCGAGGACATTTTTGTCAGTTTGTCACTTCTTCTTTGAGGTTAAAAATGTGGTTTTAGGGCTAAAGTTATGAATAGGTTCAAGTTAAGCGTAGTTTGAGGGAATAATTCACTTTTAGGGGCCATCTTTTACCCCTATGTAATTATTGCAAAAAAGAGAGCTATAAAAGGATCACTTAATGGTGAATTACAAGTCCCAAGTGTCACAAGTCTGTGTATTTTTAAAAAAAGAGCTGTTAGGTCTAATAAAATTTGAAAGTCTCATAGAACTGTGTGAGGAAAATTGTTTTTCTTACAATTCATGTATGAAGGGCAGGCTACAGAATGTCAACCAGCTCAGCCAGAGAAATACTCTAATGCACTTGCTCTGTGGGCCAAAAAAAGCACAGAACTGTTAAGGTGTTTGTGTTATCTTTCAGACCTTAGGTCAAAAGTAACTGAACTACCCAAAAAGGTATGCATTTTGAATTTTCATTACAAACCACAGGTGTAGGCTAACTAATCACATTAATGATGGCTCAGTTTCATTTAGGTTTATCATTGAGTGCCATGTACAATGGAACACTACATAATCATTTGTTTTTCATAATATGCATTTTTAATGCCAATAGACCCTTTTTCTTAGCAGATATTTGACTTGTCAAGGCAGTAAAAGTCCTGGTGTATCATTAATGGAAGTTCTGATCCATTTAGGCGTGCCATTGGATCATCTGGCTGGCAGCATGTAGTCTGGGGGAGCATGAGTAAGCAGGTGATGGGTGCTGTACTGTATAATTGTAAGATGATCTGAAGTTACAGTGGTTTCCAAATTTTCTAATTTATGGGGCACTATATTGAACACACTGTTAGGAAGAGACACACAAAAATACAGGTAAATATGCATCTGACATGTTTCAAACTGTGGATTTTAAAAATGTGTAATTAACAAGTTTCTAAACAAGCATAATTAAACTAATAGGCCATCAGACATTGAAGTTTTAGTCAGATATTTAAGCTTAGAAACAAGCAAACAATAGCAGTCATGACAAAATGCTGGCCCCTAAAACATTTAAGTGAGAGAGACGTCTCACCCAGACAACTTTTAACTTGGTATGATTGTTGGTGCCAGACGGCGCGATAGCTCCATCTCAGGAAACAGACGCCCTAATTGGATTTTCATGCATTAAAGTGTCTAGCTTTCTAACGGAAAAACACATAGTTAGCTACCCTGGTCTTTTTATT
This sequence comes from Lepomis macrochirus, assembly GCA_024633595.2. Lineage (NCBI taxonomy): Eukaryota > Metazoa > Chordata > Actinopteri > Centrarchiformes > Centrarchidae > Lepomis > Lepomis macrochirus. The sequence continues at coordinate 14,085,911 of JALXJV020000006.1, forward strand.
GTATATATTTTTGTATATTATACAGGCAGCATACATTTACATATCAGACATTCAGATGATGCTTTTACCTAAAGTGAAACAACAAAAGTAAAACAAGAGGTTTGTATGATATATTGTAAGGAATGACACCTAGCCCTCTTCTGTAGAGTCTCTCTGCGTGTAAATCTAGTTTGGATGATGCCTCCTGTATCTGTAGAAGTCATCCTCCCTGCTCAACACTGATGCACTTTAATCAGCCAGCATCTACTGTTGGGCAACAACACACACCCTGGCAGGAATACATGCACACATGCAGGCTACAAGTTTCTTTTTCACTCTTGTTTATTCTCGCTTTGCCTTCACTCATTCACATACTCAATCTCTTTGGGTCTCCTTCTCACACACAAACACATATAAAGCACATAAACAAACACACACACACACAAACACACCAATGATTCCTTCAGAGTGCAGACGCAGGCAGAAACGGTCACTCTGGTATTATTAGACATTGCACTTTAGAAAGCCAAATGATTCATGTTTTTATTTGAGAACCATAAAACAGTAAAGTATTGCTGCGCCTTCTGCAGCTTCCTGTTTCAGGACTAGACCAATAAATGACAGCTTTGATTGCTGCTCACACATTACTCTATTCCATGTAAAATTATACACATTCAGCTGTAGATACACAGTGAAGAGGGCTTTTAATAAAAACACTGACAGATGTATTACACTAACGAGCTACAGTGAACATACAAGTCACACATGGGAAATTAAAAAAAATAATAACACACTTAACAACACTCAACTAAACACTGAACATCTATTTTATATTTTTAATCTTGTTAAGAGGGGCCAAAAGGCATCGACTCGCTTCAAACGAAGTGCTTGACAAAAATATTGAAACTGCATCCAGAATCCCCCCTGCATCTGCCAATTATTCTGAAACTGGCAATCCGACCACCATAGAGCTTCCTACAGCAATTATTGACGAGATGTGGGGAGGTGAGAAGGTGTGATTTGAGCTTCTTCTTTAAGATAAGCACCCTTTTTTCATTCCCTTTTCACAGAGACATCGAGGATGTTTTTTAGGAAAGACTGTCCAAAAGAGTGGTCTTATCGCCATCCACATGATTGATGACATGACCCCCCCCCTCCCCCCCCTTAGATCTAGACTTAGATATGGTCAGATGACTTGTCACAAAACATTTGTTTCAAGCATACCCTGATCTTAATTCCAACAGGTAGGCAGGTAGGTAGGTTATATAACAAGTTATAGAGTAAAATTGAGTTTTGTAAGTCCCTTCTGCAACATAATAGACAATACACAGAAAATATAGTATATGGGACTATTTCCTTCCACACAGAAAAGCCCTATATCCTAGGTATTTAACATTTAATTTTACTTCTGCTCAGGAGTGCATTCTCCTTCACCACTCTACCCTCAAGGCCAGATGGATGAGAGCACTTCAGCTTCCTCCACCTCAACAGAGCAACTCTGAAGCCCTGTCAGAGAGCCAGGCGGTTCTTATTGTCACGACTCTCAGTAAGGTTCTTCTTTCTCCGGCCAAACTCATACAGAGACACATGTACAAAGAGTCTTGGTGTCACGTCTCTGGGGTTTTAAACTCCTTCCATTTTTAAAGATGGAGGCCATTGGGCTCTCTTATACCATGCCCTGGTGTGTCCTTCAACACAACTCTTTTTCAAAGTCTACAGAGAGTTCATGGACTATTTTTTTTCTTCTGTGAACTGTGGACTTTTTAATGGAGAGTTGAATCATGACCAGTGAATAAAATTGTCTACAGGTGGAATAATGCTCTTGAAAGGTTACTCAAACAGAACAGTATGCATGGAGTACATGGACCACATTTCTAAAAATATGTCATCGGCTATTTTAAGTAAGAAGACTGTCTAATAAACATTCTAATTACACCTATAACACAACTTATTGCCAAAGGTGAAGCCATTGTGGTCATGTGTTTTCTCCAGGTCTTGCCTTTCTTCCTCCAGCACATTATTTACAGATAGCTGGTGGCTGTCTGCCGCACCTCAAGGTGTCTGTGTCACCGCCAAGCACGCTCACATGCCCGGCACCAACACACTCACACACACAAACATACACACACGAATCATCCCTACTCGTGACACACACAGCCAACAGCGTGTCCCTGTCCGCCTGTCACACAACCCCTGGCCCCACCTCACTCCCCTTAGCCTGCCACTTCACCACCACCTCCCTCCCTCCTCTGTCTTTCTGTGTGCACTGATAAACATGTCCGTGTGTCCCTTGGTGTGTGTGTGTATTGGTGTGTGAGAGCGCACACGTCTCCCTCTCCCATCTGAAATATGGCTGTGTCTGCCCGGTCTGTATATCTTGGCTCGTCCCTTCAGCAGAAAACCTTGGTCGCTGCTGATGGAAGAAGCACCGGCACAAATAGCTCAGAGACGCTGCACTCTAACAGGTCACAGGCAGAATGAAGGAGGCATGCACTCAGTGACATTTGTGGACTGCATTCATGCACTGTTGATCCATTACTCAAGAAAGGACGATGCTGTATCAAACCATAAAAGGTTGTGTTTGTTACAAGAATGAAATAAAGCGATATGAAATCTAATAACCACTGAATAACCAGTGCAGACGTTGTATCTTTGAATGTTTCTTGTCTGTCTGCGACGTAGCCCAAGCCATGATGGGTCACAGTCACCTCTCTTTTATATCATGATGATGATATATATGAGGTTATATTAGTTACATGTTCTGAAAATTCAGTTAAACCAAATTCAAAGATATAATAACCAGATATGAATCTCTGTTTTTGGCTAATCAAATGAATTAAATATATGACAAATCAGGGTGCTTTATTGAAAAAAATCCTGTAAATCCAATATTGTAATAAAACAGTCCTGTTCGCTGATTTATAACAGTTATACAATGACACAACCCCACAGGTTAATGAGTTAAAACTAGGGATACGCATATTAAACTTTTTTTTCTTGTGATACCGGAGAGCACTGGTGTTGTGAGATACTCGAATATCTGGTGATACCTGAGGTCTATTTTTCCCAAACTTAAATTCTTCATGCTCTCTGTGTGGAGCTTATTGGAATATTTTTTTATGTAAGGTAACACGCAATAAACAATTGATTGTCGTGGCCCTAACAAAAGACCTGTTGTGACTCAACGAATGTATTTAATGTGGATTACCGTCATGACATGGCTGATACCAATCCAAAGTGTTGGATCGGATTGATTAATTCATTCACTGATTAGAAAATGTCATTATTGTCACAAGGACAGCTACATTTGCAGTAGCCATCACTTGATGTTTTGCTTTAGTACTAAATATCCTCTTACTGTAATAAATACACTCTTACCGTATTTCACAGTAACAACAAAGCATCCTTTTTTTCATTTATAGTCAACAAAGAAAATTAATTGCCTGTTTTCCCTCAGGAGAATAAAGATTATTATTCTTATAAATACACCAAAAGCAATGCAGAAAATAGAATAGCAAGGAGTCTGCAGCCCTGAAGGTTACATTATGTTGCACATGACATTAAAGTGAAACTCCTTCTTTCGGTGAATAACAAACACTCCCCAACCCCCTGCAGGCTTAAAGTGTGGCTCACAGCAGACAAGTATTATAAAAAAGTGGATCATAATGAGTATATGGATGGACGGTGGAAAAGTGGATTCCTGTGTGTTTCTGGGGATGTTTTGATTCTTTTTCCAACCACAAAAACTTGTGAACTGAAAGCCATTCAACAGCAGCCATTCAGCCACCTCTCCAGCCCACAGAGGGCGAGTGATAACTCAAAAGATAGATTTTTGAACATTCTCTCTTTGTGTGGGTTTTCTCTGTAGCTGCAAATGTGTTTGTTTCTTTGATGGACTGGCAATCTGTCCATGGCATACCGTACGCGCCTGGTGCATGCTGGGATAGACTCCGGTCTCCTTAAAACTGAAAAAGTAAGTTTATAAAATGGCTGGAAGGCGTGTTGACATTTTGTGAAGTTGTATTTATTAGATGTGTATGTTATTTCGCACAGGCTGAGTGTGATTATAGTGTAGAAAGCAACATGTGTTGTCAGGCTGTTACCAGGTCTTTATCCTTTTAAGTGTGTTGTGTCAAACTGCAGTGACATGTTAAAAATTGGATCATCCTTTTTTAAAAGTGTAGTGTGTTTCACTGCAGTGTGGGATTGACTTTCTCTTCACTCCACCTATGCACCGTTCTCTCATTAGTGCCACCACAGGCTGCTGGAGCTTTGTTCAAGAGCACTTGACAGGTCACTGAGTGTTAACATCTAATGAGAGCATTGCACAGTAATCTTCAATGTGTCACACAGGCTCTCCAGTAGCATAGTGATGACTGGAGGATGATTGTGGAGGATTATGTAGAAAATGGACCCACTCAGGTAAAGTCCCCTCCAATCTCTCCCTCTCTGCTCCGAGTGGCCCACAGCCTCGTTGCCTGATGAAATCAATTATCAGTTTCCTAAATCAGATCACGGTCTCAACGGCGATGCCGAAGGACCGAAAGGCTCATGCCTGTGAAGACTCTGAACAAACAAAATCAAGGAACAATGAATTATTCCATTTGGAAGAGGAGAGTGACAGACTGCTACGTGGGATGTGTTTAATGAAACACCAACGCTCGCAATGCTCTCACACACACACCGAGGCTGTCAAGATATCGAACCAGAGAGGCCTCGGAAACCTCCCATGGCTGCTTCAGAAATAGGATGCACCAATCAGCCTTGGGCGATTTTCAATGTGTGTTTGTGCATTCATTTGTGTCTGAGAGTTTGACTGCGAGCCTCTATGCATGTCTTACATGCATGTTCATGCACCTGTATACATCAGCTGGCGTGTGGTATGTTATATATTGGAGGATAATAATTGTGTGCACTAGAACGATCTGTTCTCTTTAGGTTATTCCCCTGCTGTTGCAGATCAGCAGTGCTAGAGGGAGCCCTCCTCTGTTTCACCCACTGACAGCACTCAAGGAACCAACCCCCCCTCACCCACTGCGCCTCAGTGCCTCCTCCCCTCAGCCTCCAGGCAGCCAGCAGGGCCACTGGGCCAAGGCCAGTCCAGCCCCTCAGCCACAGAGATGGACTCGGACACCCCAGGGGACCAGAGAGGGACCTGAGCTGTGGTCAGCCACAGGGTGGGACAAAGAGCGGGGATGCAATCTGACCCTGTCACTCACGCAGTGGAAACAGGGTTGGGAGAGAGGGTAGAAGTAAAGGAGGGAAAATAGAGAAAGAGAAAGACGGGGGGGCAGACAAAGATACAGAGCAACACGGAGGTCTTAGCAGGGCTGAACGTATCCATCAATACAGTAAAAAGAAAGAAAAGAAAAAGATTCAGGCCAGGAATTATTTGGGTTCGGTACAAAAAACCCTCGCCACTTTGCAGATTGGGTGTTTAGTGTAAAAACCCAAGGTCTAAAGCATGGCAGCAGTCTGGGTGCTGAAAAGCCATTCTCTGAATTCTGTTCTTTAAATGGGGAGAAATATTGATCTGGCTCAGCTGGCCCTGTAGTGCTCTGTGTGCGTGTGTGTGTGTGTGTGTGTCTGTGTGTGTGTGTGTGTCTGTGTGTCTGTGTGTGAGGCTTTGTCTTTTAGGACCCAGTGGGGGTGGCGATGGGGTGTTACCATGGATACGGCCTCACCCCCCACCCCCACTATCCCAACACACATGCTCATATACACACACACACACACACACACACACACACACACACACACACACACACACACACACACACACACACTGACACTTTTTAAGGCCTCTGGTCAAAAGATGTAGAAATTTCTAAAGGCGCTTCTAGACATGTCACACTCCTGGACTAACAGATAAGGATAAAAATTGCACCCTAAGGCTACACAAAGCACACACACACACAAACACACACACAGTAAGGTCCAAGGAAACAGACAATCCTGGTGAAAAAAAAAACTGCACAACACTAATGTGCGACACAGACTCATCGCTCATCATTTCCTTTCAATTTACCCTCTTTGTGTCTTCCACCCTCGACACACTCCTCCTTCGCACATACACACACATACACCATTTTGTGCTGTGTCCATGACATCCTGTACATTTCTTGTACCTTCGCCCATTTATGTGCACTTAGAAACACACAGCCACCGCCATGTATTTTAACTCCAGATGTTTTTGTACTCACAAATGCAAACTAGCACTGTCACACCAACTCTGACACACACACACACACACACACACACACACCTGTCTTGTGGGAATGAGACATGAGGGGAGGAGATCAGAGTGGTTTACTCCCAGGTAACTGATATAAATACCCCTCATTACGATGGTGACAGAGGTTTCTTCTCTCCTCTGGGAAAATAGCATCATTAGTGTAAACTCACACACATGCAGTGATCACAACATACACACAAAACAGCTGCTGTAGATGCAGGTATACAAATGCAGAGGCATGATGTGGAGAAAAATACCAACAGAGTGCACACATAAAGGTACCCACCTCTACAAAACATTGTTCTTTTTCCTAAATGATGATGATGACTATGTTGATAATGATAGATCGTGGAAGGTTTCATAGGGTCGTTATAAGGCAGGAAGTCGCAGTGCTAGCCGACACAGGGAGATCAATATGCCCAGGGTCAGTTACAATATTTAGGGTCACATGACTCCAGGACCAAAATAAATCAGGATGTGAAATATTGTTGGGGTGGATGCCGGGACGGGCCCAAGACTGAAATGAGTATGAAGGAGGAGAGAGAAGAAATGAGAGGAGAGAGAGAGAGAGAGAGAGAGAGAGAGAGAGAGAGAGAGTGAGAGAGAGAGAGAGGAGATAGGGAGTGTAAAAAATGAAAGATGGAAAATCAGACAAAAAAATCTAAACAAATATTGTACAGTGTAAGATAGCTGTATGTGATTTGTGTTGACGTTTGGGTTGGAAGATGTAAAAAGGCGTCATGAGCACATTTTAAACAATATGACAAAATGTTAACATGTTCAGGACAGATTAATTATTAAATGTACATGATACTAAATTTTGTTTGCAGCAATCACGTAGCCACACATCCACAGCACATTTATTATAAATAACAGAAAATGAATATTCTTTAACATGATAACAATTTAAATTTATTACCGAACCTGTATTCTAACATCTAACTTTGAATAAAGTGTTAAGTAGTTATTAGATATGTACATGGAATCATAATTTAACTTGAATCAACCTCAATAAATCATTCAACATCATCCTACTTTGAAACAAGTCTGTGCAAGTGAGCATAATATAATTGCTGAGACCATTTTGTAAAGTAAATTGATTCTTTCTCATTACAGACAGAGGCATTTTGCTCAAAGAAAACACTTTAATGGTGAGGTAACTGAAATTTGATTACATTTTATTAATTTAGTGCGCTCCCCTCCATTGGTCCTCCACTTTAGCTCAGATTAGATCATATCTCCTTTATTAATTTCTCCGATGAGGAGATTTGCTGTTTTGCTGAGTAATACCGCTGCTGTCCAAACGAACAGCTCGGGCAACAGCGGAGGGATGACAGATGAGCAACGAAAGAGAGCAATTGTATTTCCTCTTTATAATAAAGCTTTTAAACTTTTAGCTGATTCAAACATCCCCCCTCTTCTGTCTCGGTGCAGCAGGAAGAGTGAGGTGAGGAGAGGGTGATAGATGGACCCAAAGAAATGTTGTTTAAGGCCAAAGCCAGAGCAGAGAAAGCTGCTGTTTAGGTCATAACTGTTAAGACGGTTTACAGGCGCTGTGCTTCCCATTTGTTGTTGACTGATTGTCAATTCACTGGCCTCGCAGAATTATAACTGTTCCTCTTTGGTATGCAGCACCATAGCTCCAAACAAAAAATGTATTAGCTTATAATAGACTCCTCTGACTCTCGTGTGTGTGCGCATTTGTATATGCATTCGTATGCAGACAGCGTGTTTCTGTTTGTGTATGTGTTTGCATAATTGATCAGGGATTTCTGGGTCTATTCAAGAGGAGCCGACCTCTGACCTTCTTAACAAGCAGCAGCTCCGCCCCCCTCTGGCCCTGAGTCTCTCAGTGGCCCACTGTTTTAAAGGAAATTAGTCACACACTTAACCACGCACACCCTGCCCATTGTTAAGTGACTCCTAAAGTGTGTCAAAGAGGTTTCATGGTTTCCTTAAACAGCTCTCACCTCCCTCCCAGGCAGCAGGCATGCTCAGGTTCAACACACAAACCCTTTTAGACACTAGATCCCAGGTACTCACACTTGGCCCATGACCCTTTAAAGCAAAATGGATGGCTCCTGGTAAACACTGGAAACAGTGAATGGGGACACTAATGTGATGGCTCTAGTTTCCATTTTTTAGACTATTCCACAAGAAAACCTACAAAATGAGAATATATTTCTTTTTACTTTATTGAAATCACGTCTCAACCTACAGGGGCCAAAGAAAGAAATCCGAGCCTGAGGTAATAAATAAGCATTACACAACCTTTCCTATTTCACTTGTATTTCATAAGTATGTTCAATAGAATTTACTACTGCTTGGCAGAGAAAACGACTTATATAAAGCAATTAAAGGGACACTTCACAGATTTTGCGCATAATCTGAAATCTGTTGTACAATGTATAATGAAAGAGTTCAAAAAAAAATTGTAACAGGAAGATTAAATTATGAGCTCGAGGTGTGGTGGACTTTAGAAGAGGAGGGTGTTCAGGGTCTAATGAAAGACACTATTTAAATGAAATGTAGGATCCAAGGACAAAAGATCTGCCTATCTTGGCCTCTGCAGCTCTGATTGTCTCTCTTTATGGAAGTGCAATAATAAATCACTGGAGTGCTCCTTTAAAACATATCACAGATCTTTGTATGCCTGTCGAGCTGATTCCATAGAGTGGCATTATAATACTCAAGGCTTTTCCAGGAGACGTAGATCCTACCTCTGAGTAGCCTTTTGAAAACATAATATGAGGCTTAAACATTTTTATTATAATCAGCTTCTTTTATTGACCACAAATTCCCAAAGCAACTAACAGATAACGTTATATGAGCTCCAACGTAGTCGTGTGCATCCAGATTAAAATGTTCCACAAAACAAAAAAATCTTACAACGTTATTTTGGTATTAAAGCATCTTCTCAGTGATTTACAAATCTGATTTAGCACAAGATCTTGAATTGTCAATGAAACCATCACTGACATTTAGTTAAACTCAAGATAATTTTCCTGTAATTGGATTGTCCAACAACTATGGACCAGTTTAGTGGTAAACAATGTTTTTGAAGTTACATAAAGTATTTTGGTTATGATTAAAACAATTCAAATATTATATTTAATATATTTAGAAGCTTGAACAGGTAAAATTTTCCAGTAACCAAAAAGGAAAGATAACAATAATATCTGGAAAAAATCTATATAATTTAGTATTTTTAAGCTTATGTTTATGACTTTATTAAAGGCAAAAGAGATGACAGGAAATGAGGGTGGTGCAACAAAGCCAGACTTAAACCGGGCTATGTAGTGGATCATGGCCACCCCAATAAATATAATTTTGTGCAGTAAATGTTCTTGTACATTTCTATTCAGGTCAATCAAAAAAGAATAAGAAATAATTAAACATTCACGTTCATTCAGAAAATTTGTAGGTCGTACAGACATGCTGTAGTTGTAAGAGCAAACCCACACACAAGATGAAATCCATACAATTTATTCCTGTGTGTGTGTGTGTGTGTGTGCGTGTGTGTGTGATTACACAAATGTATGATGGCCACACACAGATGATCCCGGTGATTGAAAGTGTCTGCCGATTATTGATTTCCCACAGAGAAGTTGCTAAAAGTCTCAGAGCTAATCCTGGCGGGCTGAACACGCTGTAGATAATGACGTGTAATGAGCTAATGACTTGCTGAAATATTTAGTAGAGCTTCAATAAGGTTGCACTATTAGAGGTGGGAGAGGTCATTAGAGGACTGTCTGAGGGACGGCCCTTCGATTAGTAACACCCAGGGCCCTCATCTCTCGGTCCTCAGAGCTACACACACACACACAAACAGGTACATGCATGGATAAAAGCATACACACCTACACTTGTAGATACACACACTCATGGTCAAACACACACACAGAAAAAAAAGAGAACGGACGAAAAAGCATGGCTGTTGGTATTAGGAGTTGGACCATTGATCGGTCAGCTTTTAAGAGAGTGACCTTTTGCAGAGGGCTCTACTGGCCTTGATAAATCTGATCTGGGGGCCATCTGTGTCTGGGTGGGAGCAGCCCCTCTAGGATGGGACCCCAGAGAGGAGAGAAGAGAAAAGAAAGGACGATAGAAGAGAAGAGAAGGCGAGCAGAAAGAAAAATAATGCAGGAGAGGACAGGAGCAGAAAGAAGCAGAGGAAAGAAAAGACCGGAAAGGATAGGAAGAGACAAAAAGAGACAGGAAAGGTCAAACGGAGAAGAGAACGGAAAAGCTAAGAAAATATAAGATGGGAGGACAGAGTGGAAAGAAAAATGAAAGAGGAAACAAAAGGAAAGAGAGGAGATGACTAGTTACTTGTCATAGACGGTTGAAGAGTTGCTGGACAGTGATTGTTAGTTAGACATGTGCAGTAAGTCTCTGAAAGTCTGCACAGCCGCATCAGTTGATAAAGAAAGCCATCTAACAGGCTATCAATGCAAACAGCTTAATTGCACAATGACTATTGACAATAGCTATAAACGTCTCAAGAGTTTGCCAGAGCGAGTTAATAGAGGGCTGATTGTCTAAGTTGCCATGTTTCTAATGATTAAATTGAAGTCTATCTGTTTCTAAATAGAAGAAGTAAAATGCAGCAAGTGCAAATGAAGTCAATGTTTGTACAACCATCATGGACGGACGTCGTTCTTACCAATAAGATATTTTTTGAGGAAATTAGAAACTTGAAAATGTTACATTTAACATTCATAAACTGAAAACACAAAGTTCTTGAAGAAAACACAAACAGCACCCAAAAGCTCACCTTGCAGTGTATAGGAGTCGCCTCTATCCTGTTTGACAGATGGCCATGGAAGCAACTTGTCAATCACAAGGTAGCCACCCCTAAAGCATACGCTACCATACTTAATCATCTGTTTTCCTCTAAATGGGACCAAAATTTACAAAATGATTGTTAAGTGTTTACTTAGGTAATAAATCACATGAGAAGTAGGGCCATTTTGCCGTTGAGTTTAATGCATTTGGACTTCTTTTGCAACCAGTGGAGTCGGCCCCTGCTGGCAATTAGATAGAATGCGGGTTTAAGGCACTTCCACATTGGCTTATTTTTTCAGACGGAGGTTGCCACTTGTGTAATTCCTAGTGATGGCAAGATGAAGCTTCATGAAGCATTGAGGCTTTCCATCCAATTGGTTCACTCGTAGAAGCTTAACGGTGCTTCATTTGCTCTACTGGTGCGATCAATATAGTGCGTTCGACAACGATGCTAAAGGTGTACCCAGTTTGTTAAAAATTGACGCCATGTGGTCTTGACCAAGCATCCATGTGTAATGACTTGGGAGTGGGAACAGGTTGGTAATACTCTTCTCCCTCAGGAACCATTGAGGTGCTGTTGAGCAAGGCCATGTCCTCCGGGTCATGTCCTCCGTGATACTTTTGGGAATATGGTGTGGAGCGGTGGGGTTCCACACATATCACGCATGTTGTTTTTTCCTCTAAAGCTCACTAATTAACACACATCTCTTTTGTTTCATTACATATAAACATGTAAGCTTAAAAATGCAGTGACTTCGCAACAAGACAGCAACGCGATATGACATTAGGTGCTGGTTTGTAGATTTTGTTATCTTCCAACGGAGTCAGGTGAGCTGTTCCCCCTGTTTCTGCTCTGTATGCCAAGCTAATCAGCTGTGGGTTGTAGCCAGCAGTACAAACATATGCACAGCAGTGAAGGCCTGCAATGTATGAACCTATAGCAGAGGAATGATTTAATGAAATAGTAAAACAAATTATGAAAGTTCTACATTAATTTTGTATCTTACAGACATGTGGGGGAGATACTCCAGAGAAATAATATTTGATCTTAATATCTCTTGATCATCAAATTGCCTGATCTGCGTGAAGCTCAATAACCATCTTCCTCCCATTCACCTTGTCATTTGCACATCAAAGCCATGTGTACTGTAGATAAGGCATGTACACACACACACACACACACACACAGTCACTTGGTCTAATCACAAACACAAACAACCACCCATCAAACTTTAACTTCACCTGCTGCAGTAAAACCATGTTGACTAATGGCAAAAACCAGCATGTTCCTTACAAACTATCCACTCCTATACTGTACCTTCAAAACTTAACCTTAACACACACACACACGCACACACATACACAAACACACACACACATGCTCACACACACCATTACTCTTTCTTTCTCTCTATCTACTACGTTTAATTCCCTTTGGAAAAGACAGGTGCAAACGTTGATTGAGCCTGAGCCAGATTTAGCCCCAGCTCTCAGTGTGCGTCCAGCTGTACTCTCCAACCCACTGAGATCGATGTCCAGCCAGCAGGCAGGCAGCCAGGCAAGCAGCCAGTCAACCAGGCTGCACCCAGCGGGCAGAGGGGGCCTACGGCTTTCCCCCAGCCCCAGATACAGCCGCGCATCGCTGGGCTCATTGGGCAGACCACAGCGGGGCATCGCACAGTGCCAAGCCCTATCACTGCACCACTGATGCAGGATGTGCTGGAGGCTGGACAGGGAGGGGACCTCAAAAGCCTGCCGGACCTCCACCCATTTCCCCCTCAAAGCTCCTGCTAAAACCACCTTTCCTCCACGCACTCCTCCCCTCTTCCTGCATCCTTCTCAACGCCTCCACCTCTGTTGAACCCTCTCTCTTTTTCTCCCTTCCTCTCCTTGCTCCATCCATCTTGGAGCTACTTTGATTCAGGTCTCTCTCTTTTCCATCCTCCATCCTCCCAGCCCCAGCCGTTCTCCAGCCAACCACAGTTTCCTATTGATTTATTGATTGCTGTCTGCCTGTGGGAGAGCGGCCGCAGTCTCCCTCTTTCCCTCTGCTCTCCCCTGCATGGATTTGTCTTCCCTTTCCCCTCCTTTCTTCTCCCTCTCTCTCTCTCTTCGCCCTCTCCATCTCCCCATCGATGCACCAGCTCTGAAACATGAATTAGAGAAAGCAGGGGAGTCCAATTTACCGGGAGAAATCAGATTCACCTTCTCCTACGCTCGTTTCTTCTTTCTCTCCCTCACGCTCTTTCACTTATACCTGTCTTTCGCCTCCATTTTCTGGGGTCTCTTCTGTGTTTTGCTTTTGTCAGCCCATCATGTGTCTTGCATTTTTTTCTCTGATGCTTTAAAAGATGAGCATTAATGCCAAGACAATGCCAGAAGCAGTGTTGACAATGCTTTGTGTTATGTTCAAACTGTAATAAGGAATCTTTTACATTTAATTCAGTTGTTACAAATAGTAGGGAAAATCTATAATAACACTCCAGCTTGGTGAAATATCCATTTTATGGATTTGCTGTAGGTTTTTGGATTCAGAAGGTGGTCAGATAGAAAAGAAATAAAATTCAAAACATCCCATTATCCATTAAATTAGAAACAGTTGCAACCTCCAAAGTGATACTGACTTGGCCAGATGAAGTTGCTGTATTCCTCTTATTCTCAGAATCAGTTTTGTTTGTTTCATACCTACGCAATACATGTTTTTTTTTACAATGACAGACATACCAGTGTTTAACGTCAAGTACTGCAGTTTTACCAGCATGTCTTGTTGTATCCCAGAAACGCTCTAACTTCAATTATCAATCTCACAACAGCATAGCACCCCTGTATTATATGAGCTTGTCTCTCGGGCTGAAGAGAGGTATGGTGTTATTCCAAACTGTCCCCTGAACTGCAGGTTAGAGCAGGTCACAGAGGAGAGCATCTGATTATCTGACCTCTGGGTCAACTCGTAGCTCTCTGGGTTTGGAACAATGGGATCAGCTGTAATGGACGGACGGACTGAATGACAGAGAGAAAAGAAGAGAGAGAGAGCAGCACCCTTAATCTATCAATTATAAAGTGTAGAATGTTTTGACATTGTTTAGCAGATCACACACATAGGAATGACATCCTATATACCATTATATACATACATCAGAAATCTGGAAGGTACTGGCAAGCACTGTAAAGGTCAGTTTACCCAAATAAAAAACGTTTTCTCACTCACCTCTAGTCGCAAGCTTTTCTTTTGTTCACCCAGAGATTCCTACCTCCACTTCAATACAATGGAGTTGATCGGAATTTCATTTGTGGTCCTCACAGCATTGAAATGTGAAATTAAAAGAATTCAACAACAATATGCCAACAACAATGTCCCTGTTACTCTGGATTATCCCCAAACCTCATGGTCAGTAGTTTTCATTGGAAGTATTTCCTATTGAAGAAATAGTCCCTGTTGACAGCATGTAGGCAAATAAAACCAAAAAGTGTCTGCATGGCTGGGGGGGGCAATACATGGCAAATTTTTACATCTAGGAAAATATTGTAGTTTATACTACAGTCCGTTGTTTGACAAATAGATACATTTCAGTTAATTGTTTTACACACAAAACATAAAATAAACTCATGAAATACATTAATTATTACAGAGTAAACCACACAATGATAAAACACAATTTAATCAGTCTCACCTAAAGTCAATAATGTAACCATATGTAACCATCTCAAATTATGTCCTTTCATACTGAATCCTTTTTTATATGAACTTTCACTTTTGGTGCTTTTAGTACATTTTGCTGATAATACTTCGATACAAAGTTAAATATTGATTTGAATTAATATTATATTACTATTTTTAAATACTTTTTCCACCTCTGCTCCTGCCACCAAAGATAATTCACTGGAAATTGGTGTTTCTTGTCCAGGAAAAAGGAATCCTATATGAGGACAAAATCCCAAATGGGGATGACAGGGTTGAGGGGGAGGGGTAGTAGTTGATGGTTGACAGTAGCTCTTCCAGAAAATACTACAGCGCTGGTATTGCCTCAGTGCACGGTGCTCTTTGTATTGATAAAATCCATACTCCTGAGATGCGTCTGTGTGCGACAGCGAGCGTGAGATTAGTTTCCTGACTGGAACCTAGTTAATTCCACAGAGGAGAAGACGCTCCACACCTGAGGCCCCAGAAGACACAGGGCACCGACAGGCAGACTGCAGGGGCAGGGCAACCTATACACACAGACACACACACACACACATACACACAATGGACACACGGCAAATACCAAAAGTACTACTATACACGTAAACATGCACATATGAGCACACACACATGCTGCACACGTACATAGCACAAGTGGATACACACAGGCACACGCACACATGCACGGTCCCCCAGTCTGACGCCACCACCCCAGTAGGAGCAGAGGGGGTTAGGTGTCTGCAGGCCAGAGAGTGGCAGCACAAGGACAGACGTCTCCCTGGCTGTCTGGCTGCCGACAGGTCTGATCGATCAATATGCTGACTCTCTCTCTCTCTCTCTCTCACTCCTTTTCCTCCTTCCTGTTTTCTCCCCTTCTCTCTCTTTTTCCCCCGATCCTCATCTCTCTTTCACTTTCTATCCTCATTGTCCGTTTCATCCCTCCTCCGCTTCCCCATCTTTGACTGCTCTACTCCACATTATTCCACCTTCTCTTTTCATTAGCCCTCTCTCTCTCAATTGTTTCCACTGACCAGTGGACGCCCTCGCCCTTAAGAGTGATCCCTCCATTCACTACTGACCCAACCCAAAATGCCCCCCTCCCTTCCTCTACCTATCATTAACCGTTCCCCACTCACTTTCTCCGTTGCTTCATCACTCTTTCGTCTTCAAGAAAACACAAATGCACAGGCGGCAGAGGGAGAGTGAGACTGTGTGGTTAACATACTCAAGACCTTTTGCCACATGAGCCAAAGCACCTTGCACAATGCAAACTGATTACAGGTAATATTATTGAGTGTAAGATCCATCAGCAGAACTGTTTGAAAATAAATAAACTCAAAATAAACTTAAATGGTCGCACTCACCACTCTCATACTGAAAGACATGAAGCACACTCAAAAGCTCTTTATACAACGCTGCTCTTCTCAGGTGCTCAGTAAGAATAACAGTCCACACAATGATGAAAGTCTCTTTTATATTTGTTATATTCTTCAGGCATATGTCATATCTACATGTCTTTAATGTAAGTTACTGGAGTGTGCCTTTCTACCTTAATTTAAGCGAGAAGTCCCATTGAGATCAACACCATCTTAATACCTCAATAGTGCTTTGAAGGATGAAAGGAGGACAGGGAGGATAAAGGGAATATGAGAGTTTACAAAATGTGGAGCTTCAGATCAGACAGCTTTCACTCATTCATACTACTGAAAAAAGGCATAAATGTGGCATATTTGTTTTGTGTTTGATATAAAGCCTCTTTGTACCTATTTTTTTAAATTTATTTTTAATGTACTTTTATTACTGTTACTTTTTTATTATTAATAGTTGTAGTGATGTTGTGTAATCTCATGAATCCAGAAATAAAACTCATTTTTGTCATTACTTTATTATTTATTATAACTAAAGTCACATTGATTTATGAATCACTAGTATGTATTGTCACTTGTAGGTCTCTTGCTGTATTGATGCTTTGTTGATGCTTGTATGTTGCTCCTCAGTCGCTTTGGATAAAAGCCTCTGCCAAAGGAGTAAATGTAATGTGATGTAATGTAATGAATTTTTAAAAAATTGGGGGTATCAACAATGTTAGCGTTTTATTTTATTTTCAAACCACACAGAAAGAAAGTCACAGTCAGCGACATATCTAAACAAGTGAACAGAGAGCTTCTGTTCGTGAGTGTGTGGTGCTGGTTTTTTGGGGGCTATCATGTGTAGTTCAGTGTCGGTGATGGTTTTTTTTTGGGCATGACCTCACCCACCTAGGAGTGCTCACCCGTCTCTAATCTCTTTTAGATGGGATGCCTCACTTTCCCATCATGCGTTTTTTTCTCGTGGCCCCTGGGTAATAAATCTAATGGTCTAAACTTCTACTACATCTCATTGCCGTTTCTCCAAAAAAACTATGCGCTTTATGTTCTCTCGAACTTCGTTACGCTGGGCCAGAAAGGTATGATTTCACGGGAAAATGTATATATCGGCTTTGATTTTTGTCTACTTTCTCGCAATATGGGCCCGCTTTAGTGGAATAAAAATTGATTTTTTTTTAAGCTTTTTTGTGCATTAGCTTTTAAATTTGAAATTGTATTTGCAGAACCTGTTTGTGATCAATGAGAGAAATCAAGATTTATAGCTGATGTAATACAGGAGGCACAGCAACATCTGACCGCCCGAGACAGATTTTACATCCTGTATTTTGACAGGGTTGAGTATCTATCTATCTATCTATCTATCTATCTATCTATCTATCTATCTATCTATCTATCTATCTATCTATCTATCTATCTATCTATCTATCTATCTATCTATCTATCTAACTCCTGCAGGTTGTGTACCCTCTTATTTTTTTACCTTTTTTCTCTTATTTACCTGCAAACTCTTACGACTTTACTTTAGCCTTTAAGGGCTAAAGAGATAAAAGCAGTGAATCCATTTCCTCTCATCCCCTCCTAATTACTCCTCCTCATCATCATCTTCATCACCTGCCTCTTTATTTCTGTGAAAGCCTCTTTAATGACTGGGTTTGATGTCTTGGCTGCCCGTCTCCAACTTCATGGAGAGCTTCCTTGAAGACCAGGAAGTGGCCTTTCATAAATACACATACAAATACTGTAAACGGCCACATACAAACACTCAAGCATGCACACACACACACACACACACACACATACACACACACTCAAACTGCCCATGCTCCAGACTGTCCATTGTGTGTATCTGCAGCCTTGAAGAATCTTGAGGAGTGTCTTAAAAGCATGAAGGGGGCTCTAAGAGGGACACACAAACAAACACATACACTAATGGCCTCACATTAGCCGTCAGTGGCAGGGGAGACAGACACACAAACACACACACACACACACACACACACTTCATAGGGTCCTTTCTTCTGGGCACTCTTCAAGACATTAGAACATTTGTTGGGCCCCTAAAGGCTCCCAAACCAGAAACATGCTTTGCAGTTATGTTTGGAAGTAAGGTTAAAAATTTCAAACTGTGTCCCTGGCCCTGCAAGGCCTTACAGTAACCCTGCATCTGTTTGTTTTACTGTAAATACTACAACAAGTGTGTCAGTGGCTCTGAATGAATCTGTAGATGCTGGATGGTTGAGATCAGATTAAAATAAAGAGCCAACATATAATTCAGTAGTGAGGTGCAACGAGCAATGGGCAAATCACAACGCAAAGAGTATCAGTGTTTGAGCATCAGTGAAAAGATCCAAGTATTGAAATGTTGTGATTATTCAACTTTTGTGGCATGAAGTAAATGTGTAGGCATTACCTTTTTTTCAAATATGAGAATATACCACCAGTACATTTTGTCACACCCTGCAGCATTGCCCATTCCCACCAATGAACGAGAGGAAGAGGAGAGACAGGGAATTAACAGAAAGAGCTGGTAAGTTCTGAGTTAAGTCAGAGCGTGAGCTGAACACACTCCCAAAGTTGCTGTTGCTATCTAGCTTATAGCTAACATGCAGTTGATACTAGTGGTTTTTCAGTGGCCAATGGCCAATATGTAATGCCGATATCAAAACAAAGAAAAGTCATGTATAATTTTATGCAGAGTCAAATCTAATATACTGTTCATTTTTTGGGATGGAATTTGTATTAATTAATTTGTATTAATTAATGAAATAATTAATGAAAAATATACTGTGTTATGCTGCAGATTTCAGACTAGTGTCTAAGGGAGAGTGGTGCAGTTTGTCAGAAGTGACATCATTCAGCTGCATTATTCTCTGCAGTATAACAATATATATTTAATGCTAGACAGTAATGGTTTTAGATTAGATTAGCTGTCAATTGAGATTGGAGAAACATGTTAACATTTAGAAAAGACAATGCTGACTAAGGAAATGTAGGATAATGTTTTCACCTCCTTCCCAAAATTCACAAAGGGGAGCACAAAAATTGTTCAGCAGCAGCCACACTGACAAGGCTGCCTGCAGATGCGCCTTCAGAGATTTTTTGTTTATCCTCCTCATGAGTTTATCTCAAAGTGTCACATATTGGCCCAATTAATCAGTGTAACTGATACATTTACTTTTTGGGGCAAATAAACGCAAACAGCCTAGCTGTGAACTTTGTGCAAACATCATGATAATATCCTAGAAACAACAGATTCACAAGAGGTCCAATATCATCCCTAAATATTTCACAGGTGTCTGAGACACAATTTCACTTTTTTTTGCCTTTGACAACTTTGTCTTAGCAGGATTGATTTAGATTTTTAAAACAACATAGTATCTATGAGCTTATGAAGCAATCTCAATCTCATTCATATCTTTCTCAAAACATAACAGCGATGCAGAAACATCAGTTTATAACATATACATGTCCAGTATAGGCTGCAGCCTTCTTGATGAAGGAATTTGAGAAATTAGGGAAAAAAACTACTCCTGATGCAATTTAAATGGTATAGGGTCATATTTACTAATGGTTTGCTTGAGTAAAAACATGTGCAAACTTGATATCACCAGCAAATTAACATGTAAGCTGATCTACTAACGGTGTGCACGCAAAATGACGTCTTTTAAAAGTGCAAGATAGCACCTGTTGTTCATTTACTACTTTTACCTTAATGAAAATGCAATTTGGGGCGTTTCTTTTTTATTGTCAAAAGTAATGGGAGGGTTACATGCAAATACCTTTATTTACAAAACGCAATGTGACCTAAGAAGACTAAAAGCCATTTCATGGGAGTGCAACAGTTTGTGTATTTAATACGTCTAAGGAAGGCGCAAAGCACCAAGTGTTGTGCAGAGATGGCTGCTGTTGTCATTGTAAGAAGAAGACACAGCCGTAATGAAAGAAGAGGTAGAGAAATTAAAGATAATGGATAATATCACTCTATATCCCATATATAGAAATAAAATTATTTTATTTATTTAAGAATTGAATTGTTCTTTTGTATTTTCCTTGAAGCTTTAAGAATACTGTTGCATTAACATTCATGCCAATAAAGCAATTTTGAATTGAATTGAATTAAGAAAGGGTTTTTCCATTCGTGTCACTATTTTTGGCCTGATTGAGGAACATATAACGCGCACATTTCGCCTCTCCAGCCATGCCATATTGGAGCTGACCTAAGGGCTAATTTGGAGCCAGTTGCAAGAAGGAGTCAGGCCTTACCTGCCATGCCCAAATTTCTTGCAACTCTGCATTTCCTCGTGTCTGGGTCATTCCAGCACGTTGTAGCTGTTTCTGTTGGGGTTTCCCAACGCAGTTTTGCAGGTGTGCTGTTCCAAGTTCTTAGTGCAATCTTAGGCAGGACATCCCATTAAAACACACAAAACCTTCATTTAAATACTGCCACTTTCATTGTGTATGCACCTGTTGTCATTAATGCAATAATTCTTAGTTAATCACCCATACTACAATTACACGTGCAATATTTTAGAATGCACATGCAATTTAGTACTCTTTCTTAGGGCCCATATAGTGTGTTAGTGTGGGGCAGTTGCCCTGCTCTTTCTCAAGCATTTTAGTGTTTATCTCCATTTGATATCGACAGGATGAATTCCTTTGCATTGTGCTTCTCACTTTCTCCACAGTGTCCAGTGTATCACAGAGGCTTATTAAGATTTGGAAGACATTTGTTTCAGTTCAATATTAAGCCTCACCTTTTGTTACATGTCTTTTGTCTCTGCCATAATCTTGGCTTAAAGCAACATTATGTAAGATATGTTTATTTGTGTGATTTGGTTCCCCTAGTATAAATCACCACTGTTGTAAATAAGGAGCTGCTGTGCCCATGCGTTTGTTACAATTAAATTATGATCAAAAATTAACATTGCAAACACAGCCAAAGATCAAGCAAGTGTGACAACACAATATCTAACAATATTACGTATTAGTCCAATGTATTAGTGCAGGCTTTAATTTAACGAAGTTCTCTCCAACGTCCTGCAGCTCCTTGCTTGGACACTCTTTTTTTCTCTTCTTAGTTTTCTCTGTCAACGTCCTCTCTGGTCTCTTCACTTCTGCCATTAGCTAATGTTATGTCCACAGAGGCTGCTGAGCAGGGGAGAAGCCAGACATTGTAAACATTCATTGCTTAGCCCAGACCTAGGGTGTCCGGAGGCATGCACCCTCGGGGAGATTTTTTCCCATTAAGCCGGCTAAAAATCTACACACTCTCTGGGAAAAAGATGAATGTTGCTTTGGAAGATAATCATCCTGTGGAGCCTACAAACTATTTTTGATTTAACTGTTCTGTAGTTTATCCAAAACATAACAAATGTTGGAGATCACTCTTTTTCACTCCTGGCAACTAAAAAGAGGCAAAACTTATCTGATGTTACTATTTTTAGGATACATAACAAAGTTATGGTAGAAATATGGTGTAACAGTTTCTGATCATCATTGGAGGTCGGAATCTCTAAGCACTTCACGATTCGATTTGATTACAATTCAGAGGTCTGCCACGCAATTATAAAATGATTATCGATTATCAATATTGACGATTATCTTTTTTTCTATGTGATTTCTGGATAATTTCTAAGCATTTCATTTGCACATTAAAATCCAAAAGAAAACGTCTCCTCATTAGCTTAAAAGGACTAGTCTGCATCCCTAATTTAGTCTACGAATTTCAGCTCCTTTCTGGTCAACACCGTTGTTCTCTCCCCCTAATGACCATAAACTGAAGATGCAATGCATATCTTATTCTCTTGCATTTACTTCTGGCATCTGTGCTCCCTTTACTTATTTTCTATTCACTCCTTTCTTCTAAACGCTTTCTCATCTCTTGTCCCTCTTCCATTTCACCTGCTTTCACGTTTAATTTCTTCTGGTGTCCCTAGATTACCATTGTGCAGATAATCCAGCTGCTGTCCCTTGCTGCAATGCCTGTCCTTCCTCTTCCTCCTCTGACTCATCTGTGTGACAAAATAGTCCCTCAAACACAGTCAAATCAGCAAACATTAGCTAGCGAGTGCATGAAGCATTATAAAGCTTTGGGGCTTTAAGGTAAGCAAACACACTTTTAGACTTAGGCTGAAACACCACCATAACTTGCAAATACTAATAATTTTAGTCTCATGTGTGCAATAAAAGTCAAAAAGGGTTAGGGTTAACCCTAACCTAATGATTGATATTTATGAGATTTAGACATGTGATGTGACATGACAGTGATATTCATTAAATTAGCCTATTGTTACTTTTGTTACATTAGTACAGGAGCATCTCAAAACTCAAAGTTTTTGAATATGGTGAAAAGTTCATTGTGAGCACTGACTGAGAGATTAAGAAACCTTTGCAGATGTTTTAAGTTAATTAGCTGATAAGAACTCTTCTCAGGTCAACATTTCTGTATAATAAATAATTTATTCTGAAATTCTAATAAATTTTTGGATACTAGAATTTTGATTCTATGAGCTGTAAGCCCTAACCATCGAGATTAAAACGAAAAAAGGATTAAAATATTTATAAGATTATATTTTTAAATAATTTATGGAAGAAAATGAATATTCCACGATATTACATTATTTTACAGTAGATGCACCTGTAGGCTATTTGGTATATTTGTCATCAGGAGGAAATGTCCTCATACTTTCTCATACTGTCTCATGTCTTTCTAATCTTTATTGCCATTTTTCTCAATTATTTTCTCTTCTTATACCACTAATGTGCTGAGATCAGCTGTAAAACTCCCTGAGATGATCATTTGATACAAGCTCAGACACAATGTATTGAAACTGTGCGATTCACAGGAGGGAAACAAGCCTCAGAAACAGCCGCCCATCTCTAATAGAGAGATAATATAACTAGCCAGCAATACAGTCACTTAACTCAATTGTTAAAGCAGTGGACTCACAAACGTGAAACACTTGTCTGCTGCTTCTCTCTGTGAATGGCCCAGAGAGGTGTACCTCCCCTTATAAAAAACTTTTTATCACATCAGCTGGTTAGCTAACTTGCAAGCTCGCTCACTGAGGGGGCGCCAGTGAAACAACACGTGACAATGTTATGGCAGAAAATTTTGTCCTCCTAAGAAGCATTACCGCCACCATGATAAAAGACTATTTACTCTGTTGTTTGCCGCTCCTGTCAGAAAGATAGAGGGGAAATGAAACAAAGTTGAGCCCCCCGGCCCCGCTCCACCTATGCAGCTGAGCCTGTTAAGGTTGCCTGCTCGCCTGGCTCCGACTTGACACCAGCAGCAGCATAATGTTTAGCTCCCAACCTAAACTAAATTATAACTCATTTGAAAGCCTTGTTCTGAGTCTTTCACACCCAAGCTGGAAATCACTGCAACCAATTCTATTTGTTATAGTATACCGAGCACCTGGTCTGTACTCTGAATTCTTATCTGAATTTGCAGAGTTTTTGTCAACTTTAGTCCTTAAAACGGACAAAGTTATTATCGTAGGGGATTTTAATATTCATGTGGATATTGAGAATGACAGCTCTAGTACTGCGTTTATCTCTCTATTAGATTCAATTGGCTTCTCTCAGAGTGTTCATGAACCGACTCACTGTTTTAACCACACCCTTGACCTTGTTTTGGTATATGGTATTGAAATTGAACATTTAATAGTGTTCCCACAGAATCCCTCTTTATCTGACCACTGTTTGATAACTTTTGAGCTTGTATTGCTGAACTACCCTCCATTGGGCAAAGACTTCTATACAAGATGTCTGTCTGATAGTGCTATAGCTAAATTTAAGGATGCGATTCCATCAGCTCTAAATTCATTATCAGGTCATAAAGTAACAGAGGACTCTTATGCTAATTTCAGTCCCTCCCAAGTTGATCATCTTGTTGATAGTGCTGCAGGCTCGCTGCAAACAACACTTGACTCTGTAGCCCCTCTAAAAAAGAAAATATTAAAACAAAGACGCTTAGCTCCTTGGTATAATACTGAAACTCGCAAATTAAAGCAAATATCGAAGAAACTTGAGAGGAATTGGCGTTCCACCAAACTGGAAAATTCTCGTTTAATTTGGCAAGATAGTCTTAAAACTTATAGGAAGGCCCTCCGTAATGCCGAAGCAGCGCACTACTCGTCATTAATAGAGGAAAATAGGAACAACCCCAGGTTTCTTTTCAGCACTGTATCCAGGCTGACAGAAAGTCACAGCTCTATTGAGCAAAGTATTCCCATAGCTCTCAGTAGTTACGACTTCATGAGCTTCTTTAATGATAAAATTCTAGCTATTAGAAACAAAATCCACCAAGACCTGCCCTCAACTGGCACCGACTTATCTCTAAACTCAGGAACTTTAGAAACAGCTGTAAAACCAATTATATGTTTAGACTGCTTTGCTTCCATAAATCTTTACCAACTAACTTCAATAATTTCTTCATCTAAACCATCAACCTGCCTCTTAGACCCCATCCAGACCAGGCTGCTTAAAGAAGTTTTACCCTTAGTCAGCACTTCTCTACTAGATATGATCAATCTATCTTTATCAACAGGCTATGTGCCACAGTACTTTAAAGTAGCTGTAATTAAACCTCTTCTGAAAAAGCCCAACCTGGATCCAGATGTTTTAGCCAACTATAGACCTATATCTAACCTTCCATTTATCTCTAAGGTCCTGGTGAAAGCAGTCGCCAAACAGCTGTGTGACTTTCTACATAGCAATAGTTTATTTGAGGATTTTCAGTCAGGATTTAGAGCTCATCATAGCACAGAGACAGCACTGGTAAAAATTACTAATGACTTCCTAACTGCATCAGACAAAGGACTTGTCTCTGTATTGGTTTTACTAAATCTTAGTGCTGCATTTGATACCATTGACCATCAGATCCTATTACAGAGACTGGAACATTTCATTGGCATTAAAGGAACCGCTCTAAGCTGGTTTAAGTCCTATTTATCAGATCGATTTCAGTTTGTACATGTTAACGATGAATCCTCCATGCCTGCCAAAGTTAGTCATGGAGTTCCACAAGGGTCTGTGCTCGGACACATCCTCTTCACTTTATATATGCTTCCTTTAGGCAATATTATCAGGAAACACTCCATAAACTTTCATTGTTATGCAGATGATACTCAGTTATATCTATCGATCAAGCCAGATGAAACTCGTCAGTTAGCTAAGCTTCAAATGTGTCTTCAGGATGTTAAAACCTGGATGACCTGTAATTTTCTAATGTTAAACTCAGATAAAACTGAAGTTATTGTTCTGGGGCCTAAGCACCTCCGTGACTCATTATCTAAAGATATAGTTTCCCTGGATGGCATCGCCCTGGCCTCCAGCACCACGGTGAGAAATCTTGAAATTATCTTTGATCAGGACATGTCGTTTAACTCTCACATTAAGCAAATTTCAAGGACCGCCTTTTTTCACCTACATAATATTGCAAAAATCAGGAGCATCCTGTCTAAAAATGATGCAGAAAAACTAGTCCATGCATTTGTTACTTCTAGGCTGGATTACTGCAATTCCTTATTATCAGGCTCTTCGAAAAAGTCCATTAAGACTCTTCAGCTGATCCGGAATGCTGCAGCACGTGTTCTGACAGGAACCAGTAAAAGAGATCATATTTCTCCTGTCTTAGCTTCTCTGCATTGGCTTCCTGTAAAATCCAGAATACAATTTAAAATCCTTCTTCTCACATACAAAGCTCTTAATGGTCAGGCACCATCTTATCTTAAAGAGCTCATAGTACCTTACTACCCCACCAGAGCACTGCGCTCCCAGAATGCAGGGTTACTTGTGGTTCCTAGAGTCTCCAAAAGTAGAATGGGAGCCACAGCGTTCAGCTATCAAGCTCCTCTCCTCTGGAACCAGGTACCAGTTTTGGTTCGGGAGGCAGACACCATCTCTACATTTCAGAGTAGGCTTAAGACTTTCCTTTTTGATAAAGCTTATAGTTAGGGCTGGCTCGGGTGAGTCCTGAACCATCCCTTAATTATGCTGCTATAGGCCTAGACTGCCGGAGGATTTCCCATGATGCACTGAGCTCCTCTCTCCTCTTCTCTCTCTCCCTCTGAGTGGAACCTCATCCCATTAATGCATGTTACTAACTCGATTTTTTCCCTCTCCTGTGGTTGTGTGCTTTCTCGTCCCTCTCCTCTCTCCTCCTGTCGCTTCCTGCGGGTGCTCCTGGCTCTGGAGCTGTGGAGTCTGGATCTGTGGTTGGGAGTCTCCTGCTGCCCCCGTGTTCCTGCTCGACGCCCTCCGCTACAGTTACAACTGCTGTTACTAGTCCTATTGTTATAATTACTATTATTATTATCATTAACATTACTATAAATATCTGTACCATTTTTCATTCAGTCTATAGCTATATTACCTTTACTGTCTGTACCTCTGTGTATACTGTGTAGGCTGCCTCCCTCTCTCTCTCTGTCCTTCTCTCTCTCTCGCCCTCTCTCTCTCTCTCTCGCCCTCTCTCTCTCTCTCCCTCACCCCCAACTGGTCGAGGCAGATGGCCGCCCACCCTGAGCCATGGTTCTGCTCGAGGTTTCTGCCTCTTAAAAGGAAGTTTTTCCTTGCCTGTGTCGCCTAGTGCTTGCTCTTGGTGGGAATTGTTGGGCTTCTGTAAATAACTTCAGAGTATGGTCTAGACCTGCTCTTTATGAAAAGCGCTGTGAGATAACTGTTGTTGTGATTGGCGCTATATAAATAAAACTGAATTGAATTGAATTGTTGCTTGAAACTCGGGTGGCAAGCTAGGTAACAAGACAGCAACCGATACAAGAGCACTGTCCGACTGCGTTATCTAGTATGTTTGCTAACATCAACATCAAGATTTATAGCTAGTGACTAAACCTCAGCCGGTGAAACCTCTGGCAGATTTTGCTTGAGTCAACATCAAGCAAGCGTAACACACAAGACAAAGCAAGCCAGCTAATACGTTCTCTTTCGCATAGGCTTCGCCCTCTAAGGCTATCGCTATTGGGTTTACGTCCGCACCTTGTATATTTACTACGGTGAGACCCTGCCTTCGGCTCCCATTTTTCTTCAGCACTGGGAGCTGTCAAAGAGCAGAAGATTTGTCTAAAGAGCAAAAGATTTTCCAGCCGGAAAACAAGAACGATGTCTTCCAGCAAGCCGGTTAGAACGGGGAGAGACACACGGGCTACATTGTGCTGGGTGATCTCCGTCCCCGCTGCGAGGTGTGCCTCGGGCTGGAGCACGCCGGCCAAGCGCTCACTCTCGTTTCGCACTGCCCGCTCTGTGCCCTTTCCCCCGAAGAGTGGCGGTGCCAGGCAGATAGCTTGTCGTTCAGAACGAGGAGGTGTGGCGGTGGAGGTGGATTGCTCCACTCTTCCCATTCACGGGTCTCCGAGCGGCTCCAAGCTTCCTGTTCCGACCCCCAATGACGCCGGCCTCGACGCTAATAGGTTGACGTGGCAAGGCAAGCTAACGTTGAGCTAACGAACAGCTAACATGACGCTCACATGCAGTCTGCCTGGATCAGCCGACCAGGATGGCCCCGTGTGCCCACGTTGCTCCACATTAGCCGCGGCTAATGACATCTAGCAACCGGTTTCAATGCTGCTGGCCAACCCTCGTCGGTCAGAGCGGACCACTGGTAAGCTATGGGTCGAAAAAAGCTGTGTGAATCTTATTGCTCCTTTTGTGGAAGTTGTTGAACAAATGCTGTCTGTGCTGGTCTCAGTCGAACCAGCCACACCAAGCACACATTTCCCACACTGTGTGAGCCAGCTGCCGTTAGCCGCGTGGCTAATGTGTAGCTTGAAGCTCAAGCAACAAGCAGCACACTCTGTTCACGATCAGAGGTCCCTTCACACACCCCTCGCCACAGAACGGTATTAGCTCATGACAGCGGACATTCGCTTCGTGTGGACAGAACATATACACACTCGGTACAGATATTTTCTCACGATGAAATCTGCCGGGCAGTGTGTGATGCTGTTGACATTATGCACGTTCCCTCAGCAACCTGCCTGCGAGCACGTGCATATTCACAGCATCAATGGCACGGTCCTTCTGTGCTTCCTGGAGTCCCCCCTTGGTTCACAGAAGTCAGACTGTGTCAAATGAGCCCTTGAAGCGGTCATTACGCTTCATGCATACAGGATAGCACTATACACCACCCTGCATGTAGTGTTATCCTATCGCTGCTCCACACATTACGCACGTCCCCTTCCCCGTCAAAGCCCGGCTGCGGGCTTGTGCGTGACCACGGCATCACCAACGCAGTCCCTATTCCTGCATCCAGAGGTGTGTGACAGGTTGTGTTGTGCGCTGTACGGCATCAAGTGTGTGCCAAACACGTTACCCACGGCAGGCGACAGTAACGCTGGGAGAATTGTTTTTTGTCAATTGCATAACCTAGTGTTGCACTTTACAGAAAGCTGCTCTTGACATTATGAAGAAGCTGCTGTCTCTCACTTCCATACACTTCTAACAAGCAGCCTGGGCTTGCTGCAAAGCTGCACATCCTCTCTCCCCTTGCCCCCTCACTGACATGGTCAGGTGGCTGGCCTAAGCCCACATGTACGCCTTCCCGCCCTCTTCCCTTGCTGGTTGAGCAGCGTGGCGATGAGCCTCCCTCCCTCACCTGGGGAGTGGCACAGTGCACAGGCTGCAGCTGGCCGGGTGGCTTTCATGCAGTCTGACTACTATACCACAAGCAGAATATTTCCTTCTCAGCCCGCCACTGTCTTTACGAAGTCAGTGGCTGCAGTCACACTGCGTGGCCCGGCTGCAGCTGGCTGTGCAGCCTTCATGCAGCTTGGCTCCGATGTCGCAGGCAGACCATTCCTCTGTTGCCTTTCCCTGCCGTCCCCCCCTCGTCGGGGGAGCAGCAGGGTTACAGGCTTACGGGTGTGGCTGCCCCACCTCGTGCCCCGGCGACTGTGTCTGCCTCTGCCTCCCTCCCCCACGGCAGGGGACCCACGAAGGCAACTACGCTGCCTCATGTGGTCCCTCCCGCCACACACGGGAGGACACCCAACAGACCCCTCTGACTGTGTGTGAAGGTCTCTCACGATGTGGCCCACGCTCCCCGCCCCCCAGGCGGCGGAGCACGGAGGGCCCTGGTGGAGCGAGTACTGGCTCGCCTCCCCCGGTGGCCGTGCCTTGCCATCACATTGACTCGCACATGCATGCCACGCAGGGAGGCACTCCCTCCTGACTGGCTATGTGTGTTGGCGCCCATGACCCTCCCTTCCCCCCGCCAGGTGTTAAACTCTCCTATTCAGTGGAACACGGAGGTTGCTGCCTGTCAGGTCCCCCCCACGGCCGGCATCCCCGCTCTTTGAGGGGGCCCATGGCTGACCACCCCCCCCCCCCACGAACCGTGACGGCGGCAAGGGCAGCAGAGTGGCTTCCCTTCAGGGCCACCAAGGCGCCTCATCAGCAGGTCCAACCACTTTCAGAGACGCTACTCGCAGTGGATCGCTTCCTGCTCAATGCACAGATGGATGAACAGCCTGATCCGCTGGATCACAGGCTGCAGTGGGCAGTGTCAAGCCCCACATCTCGGTCTTCACAGACGCCTCCCTGATGAGCTGGGGCGTGACCTGCCTCTCTCATGTGGTGGGCAGGGCCGCTGGCCTCTCCACATAAATGCATTAGCGCTTCTCACGGTGTGGAAGATGATCCGACACTTCTCCCTTGTGCTGCGGGACCAGCACGTCGCCCAAATGAGTGACGTCTCCATCCTGATCTGGTGGCCCAGATCTGGCTCCGGTTCACCAGGGCAGAGGTGGATCTGTTTGCCAACAAGGAGAACGCTCAGTGCGCCCTCTGGTTTTCACAGAGCCCCTTTTGGTTCCCAGGCTGCTGTATGCCTTCCTGCCGGTGCGGCTAATCCCACGCCTTCTGGATCACCTGCAGTTTTCCTCCTTGGCGGTGATTCTGGAGTGCACCAGCGCGTCCTGGTTTCCCTGTCTTCAGCGGCTGCTGGCGGGGCAGCTGGCGGGGCAGCCGTGGAAACTCCCCTGGGGCGGGTGGGGGGAACGCTCTCTCTCAGGCGGGGGTGCGATCAGGAGCCTCTCTGGGTCTAGCTGCTGAGAGGCGATGCCTGGAGGGCTTAGGTTTCTCCCGGAAGGTGGTTCGCACCATCCAAGGATTGAGGGCTGCCTACACTCAGTCCTCTTACTCCTTAAGGTGGTCGGCTTTCCAACGCTGGCTTTCTGGACCAGGGGACGGACCCGGTCGCTTGTCCGCTGCCGGCGGTGCTTTCGTTCCTCCAGCTGCTCATGGACAGAGTACGGTTAAAATCTACACTGCCGCCATTTCGCCCTGTCAAGAGGTCTTTGGGGGCAGGACTGTGTTCTCACACCCCCTGGTGAAGCTTTTCCATAGGGGGGTGCGGAGGCGCAGGCCGGTGACGCGGCCTGTTGCCCCACAGTGGAATTTGGCACTGGTTTTACGTGTCTTAACCCAAGCCACGTTTGAGTCTTTGGAGATGGCGGACCTGAGATTCCTTTCGGCTAAGTGCGCCTTGCTCCTAGCCCTGACATCGGCCAAGAGGGTCAGCGATCTGGCTGCCCTCCCTGTGGCTCCGTCGTGTCTCAAGATTCAGGACAAAGGCAGCTCAGCTGTCCTGCGCCCTAACCCAGCGTTCATGCCTAAAAGCATTACGAGCTCCTTGCGGTCGCTGGTCATCACCGTCTCGGGCCCCCCCTTAGGGGACGGTGGACGACAGCACGTCCCACCTCCTCTGTCTGGTGTGAGCGCTGTCCTGTTATGTGGCGCGCACGTTCGCAGCGTCTGTCTGTGCACTACAGGGAGTGGTCCACCTCCCCTGTCGGCACAGCGCCTGTCTCACTGGTTGTGCGTGGCCATTTCCCAGGCTTATGTGCCTGCCAGTGAGTCTCCCCCGGATGGCATAAGAGCGCACTCCACGGGAGGCGTATCTTCCTCAGTGGCGTTGCACTGTGGGATGACAGTGGACGACATCAGCACGGCGGCCTCTTGGTCGTCTCCATGCTCTTTCATCCGTTTCTACCTGCAGGATGTCTCCCTTTTCTCTCTGACTCAGAGTGTTTGGCTGAGTGATTCTCCTTGTGAGTGTGCGGTGCGCCCTCTCTCACTGGACGGTGTGGGGGGGCGGCCCGTGCTTACATGGCCCTGCCTTGTGTGCAGCTGATGCGGTTGCTGTCGTGACCCCGCCTGCGTCTGTACAGCTGCAGGGCCCACACCCAGTTTCCCGAATTACGCCACTGGTGCTCACGTGCACGCCGACACCAATGCTGCGGCCAGCGGGCAACTGGATGGCTCATTATGGCTCTGGGTAGGTGAGTTGTGCTTGGTGGTACCGTATGGGCCAGTGAGGCGTTGACTCATCCTGCTTCGCCTCTAACCCAATAGCAATAACCTTAGAGGGCGAAGCCTATACGAAATAGAATGGGGGTTACGTACTGTAACCCGGATTCTATGAGTATAGGCGCAGCCCTCTAAGTTGCAGGCCTCACTGGACCTTGGTTCTCAGTGCTGAAGAATAGTGATTTGGGAGCCAAAGGCAGGGTCTCACCGTTGTATATATACAAGGTGCGGACGTAGGAGAGGCCCACGCTGTGGGTGGGCATAGACTAAAATTCTCAGTGCCGCGCAGGCACGCGGAAGGGGTAAACCCAATAGCGATAGCCTTAGAGGGCTGCGCCTATACTCTGGGTTACAGTACGTAACCCCCATTATTACTAGTCAATCAGCAAGGAGGACAGCTCGGCACGTCTTGAATCCTTTCAGCTCTTTTAGATCACACCAACGAGTAAAAGCCTGTCCAATATTTACTCTCATCTGGAGTATTGCTCGGTCACTCTCTTTCTCTTCCTCACTTTCTCCGTCTTCTTCGGTCTCTTTGCAGCCTCTGTCATGAGACTGAGATATGCTTGTCTGCTGAAGAGCTTTGTTTATGTTGTAAAGCATTACGCTGTTGTCGCGATAGAAATCCTGTCCTGGACTTCTCCTGGAGTTCTACATACATGACCCACAGAGGTAATGATAGTGACATCCTATTACAAGCCAGTATACCCTAAAAATGATTATGAAGCTGTTATTTTAAGTACTACATACTAAATACTACATAATGTTGCTTTAAAACAGACATAACGTATATATTCTGTACAGAAACATGATAAATACCATCAAACAAGATGTCATTCCGTACATTGAATATTCTGCTGGCCTGTTTCTATAACTGACACATCCTCTAATGACAAAGACCTGCTGGGAGACGTGAGAGTGTGACAGCAAATTACACTTCTTACTCTTCTCACTCACCGCAGGCAGCTACTGTAAATAATATCAATATGTTCTGAATCTACTGGTTTTATGAGAGTTACAAAAAGATAGAAAACTTATCCATTCTAACCTCTCAGGATCATTATCTTTTAAAGCATTCAAAATATCTAATATATAAGGTTGTCCACCTCCTCCATTGAAAAAATCAAAAAAACACATTTAAGTCGCAAGGGCAACTTTTTTTCTGTTATTGTGTCTCCCACTGTCTGTGTATGCGTGTGTTGCCGCATGTAGTTGCATGGCGGCAGCCTGCTAGGCTGAGACTGCTGTTGGTGATGGGGGACATTGATTTTTTTCTCTCCCCCCTCTGTTTTCTCTGGGATTTTGACAGAATCATAGCACCATGGAAACAAAGAAACTGCTTTGTGACAGAGGAAAACCTTTCATTTCAGCAGGAGCGAATGGCGGCTTGCCGCTGATAACAGCATGGGTAATCACACACACACACACACTCTTACAGAAATACATGCGCACACACATGTAAGGAATCACAAAGCACTCACATATAAGGTTAAAGTATGATTGTTGCACGTGATTGTGAAAATAAACAACTCAAAGGTCCCTTTTCAATAAGCTGCAGCTCAGACACACAATCATAGTTATTATCAGCCTGCAGGAATAGATGTCAGTTGAAGGGTTATTTCTTACCTTCTGTCACAAATAATACAGATGCATAGGCTACCTAGTGTTTATTTGATATACATATCTTATTTATCTAAAGAAATGTACTTTTTGATGGCTAATTTTGGATAATTTAGCACACATTAAACAATCATCCCACACAGCTACAGTATTTAATTGAGCCTAGTTTACTGCCATATTACAGTTATATGGTAATGAGTACAGCTGCAGAAAGTGTGTGTGTGTGTGTGTGTGTGTATGTGTGTGTGTGTGTGTGTGTGTGTGTGTGTGTGTGTGTGTGTGTGTGTGTGTGTGTGTGTGTGTGTGTGTGTGTGTGTGTGTTTGTGTGCGTGCGTGTGTGTGTGGGTGTGGGTGTGGGTGTGTGTGCGTTCATCTGGTCATAACTGAAAATAGGCCTGTTTTCTTGTTGCATTTAAGACCATAACTGATGTAAGCAAACCTTATTGTCTGGTGTTTTGCCCAGTATTACTGTCAAAGTTTTGTTTTCCGTTTACTACCGATTGTGCAGTTCAGTGCATCTGAGTAAGACCTCGATCAGCTTTATGTCTGATATGTAATTGTACTATTGAGCGCAGTTTGGTTACAGTTCCTTTAGACAATTTTGCAGTATCGTTTTAAGCTAACCGTAATCCAACAAAGCATCTGGAAAAACAACATCCTAATAGATAGCATGCAGTAGGAACAGTGAGAGTCCAGAGTCAGATTGCTCTTCATTAAACGATTTGACCCCAAAATATTAGATTTCAGAGATTCTATTGCATTTAGCATCTTTTCTATCATTATTGAGATGACAAGCGATCAAATCGATTCTGTGTCAAATTAACTTGAAGAACACCAGACTGCCAGGCTTTCTTTGTGTGTGTGGATGTTTCCAGATGTGTTTAGGTGCACTTAGATTAAATTAATGTCTATGTGCAGGCATGTCTGTCCTCATATACAGTTCTCTGTGATTGTGCTTGTGTGAGTGTGTGTGTGTGTGTGTGCATGCATGTGCTGCAACATGCTGAGTTTGTCTCTATTGAGCTGTTGGTGTAATCTGAACAGCTCTACCGAGAGGCTCCAAACCTGAACCAGAACAGACGGACAGCGGTCAGTGGTCACTGAGAAGAGACAGTTAAAGGGACAATCTGCTCTAAAAACATAACTCACCCTGCAGAGTTTACAGAAACTGAAAGGTCATTGGTTAAAAGGGGACTCTACCATCAGGCTGCCTCTTGAGAAAAGCCTTTGAGCTCCCCTTACTCCAGCTCAGTGATGATCACACCAGCTGGTGGGAGCTGCTGTAAGGAGTGAATTCAAACAACTGCACTACAGGACTGAATAGCAGTCTGTAACTGAAATGTTTTGCAAACTTTCCTTGGATGAATACAAACTCTTAAACAGAGAGTTTTGTGATTTGTGTTTGATACAGTAAAACAGGTAGGTTTCTCGGGTAGTCATTTGTGTGAACATAAACTGATGGTAACTGTCAAACATTATTTATCCATTCACAGGTCTTTAGTAGCTTTAGTAGCTCATAATTCACATTAATTTTTTGTAAAACAGTTGTGCAGTCATACAGTTTGTCATGGGATGATGTGCCTCTTTTAAGTCCCTTTCACACGTGCACTGTAATCCTGAACATTATCTAGACATTGCTCAGTGGAGCTGTATGTGAGAATGTCTGATTCAGTTGGACCTGACATTAAACTGACTTTACCCAGCCAGCTACCAAGTAAAAAGTCTGTTTAATGTCCGATTGAGCCCGTGTGTGAATAGAGCAGGTCATTGTCCAAAGAAGTCACAGCAGGTGAGTGGACGTGTTGATGACTTTTGTTGATATTGCGGATCCTTCCAAATACATAATACAATACATGTATTATTGATATCAACAAAATTAAAAAGCATGACAAATGAGTCCAGACGCCACCTTTCGCCACTGGAATATTTCAGCAGGTGAGAACGTGTCTGACATGGATAGTGCGCTATATGTCTGAAGGCAACTCCAGGCAATATCTGGACCAGATTCTCCGGACAAAGTCTGGGGTTTTTATGGGACAAGAGATTTAGAGTCATTGATTATGAATAGAATTCCATTAACAAACAGTAACCAATAATATAAGCCGTGGCCAAATGTGGGGATCTGTTAGCTTTTTGGCATGGCATGAAGTTGACAAAGTAAGCATCGTTTAAAGGCATAAAGCATCACAATTCTATCGGTGTTAACAATTTTAAAAACTCAATATCACTGTGCCTACTGCTTATTTTGTGACAGGAGGGCATACAAAACAGAACATTAACAAAATATAGTCAAGACGACATTAAATTTCTACAAAGTTTGTGACTCTGCAAATTTGGTTTAGTATTACTTAGACTAAGTCTGACTTTTTTGTTGTCAATTCCAAAGAGTTGTCTTTCAGAAAAGAACAACAACCATTTAAAATTTTCTGATGTGTGGTGTAGGGCCTTCTGTAAGCCCACTGCAGGGTTAGCTTACTTACTTACTTTGTTTACAGAAACATGTTATTTATTCAATAAAGAGAACATTTATTTAACAGAAACTTCTAAACAATGGGCTACAGATTCACAGATGCACACATTCACAGCTTCTCTATAAAATCCAAGGCCATAGAGGAAATGACATGCTGACACATGACATATTGTTGTAATGAATTTTGCTCCAAGAGTGTCAAACTCCATAAACCTGCTGTCTGATAAAAGTCGGCCCCTGCTTACATGTCAGGGACCCTTTAGATCCACTGAGTATCAGAGGCACTGCTGATTGCATTGCATTTTAATTGACATATAAATGTGTGGAAAACGATGAATCTAAGCAGAAATCCATTTTAAATTGCACATTTCAGCAAATTCAGATAGTTTGAATCCAATATACAAGCTAAAATCTTCATGCACATGAATAAATATACCTCAGAATCTGGTGCATTGTGGAATCATCTTGAGAGAAGGTCTGGACAGCATTTGGTGTTTTGATGTGCATTCGCTGCATCTCTGCCCTGGCCTTTCGAGGATGACTCGTCTCATCTGAAGCCACTCACAGCTAAATGTCCCATCTGGTAACATTTCCACGTTTCTCCGCCTTAAATCAATAGCAATAATTTTCCTAAGACCCTGATGCACACACACACACACACACACACACACACACACAAGGACACATGCGAAGGTCCGCTTCTCTTTGTTTCAGCTGCCATTTAATTTGATTGCCGTTTGTGTGTATCTCTGTCCTTTGAGCAATTGGCTTTGAATGAGCATTTCTGTTTGAAACAAAACGGTATGCCTGTTCCTTGATCCGCACCACATATCCTTCTCATATTCTCATCTCTTAATTAAATTCTTTGATCGTTTCCCATCCACTGTTGCTGATTTGTGGTTCATTTTTTAAGCGTTTTGGCTTTCCTACAAATCCATGCACCAATGTAATAGTGCAGATGCACAGAAGCCAACACACACATGCACTGGTCTCCATTTTAGCTCGCTCCTGCTGCAGGTTGGGGCTGTGTGATGGCCGACACTCTGCTTCGAGGTGCAACGCATGGATGCAGCTTCTCGGACATGCATGTGAACACACAAGAATAAATACACACAAACACACACACACTCTCCTACTCTTTTTTTCGTTCTCTCACACATGCAAAATCACTTCGCCTGCGCACTGTGATTGATTCAGGATCCGTGGAGCCAAGGTAACGGTGAGTGATGCTTCGTTATTAATGTATCCAAATGAGATAATTACTCAGCCCTTCTGCTCCTCCGCTGGTCAGCCAGTTAGTTAAACACGCGCCGGGGATTATGATGTCAGCCAGATTAAATGATCAATTACACGCACACAGCAGAGTGCATGCTCCCTCTCCCTCTCTCTGAAAGCACACACATAAATACGCACATATAAACACAAGCGTGTAGATATTGAGTGTGTGTATGCATGTGTGTATGTGTTTGTGTGTGTGCGTGTGTGTGTGGCTGTGTTTGTGTGTGTGTGTACTGTATGTGTGTGTTGGTCAGTGGCCGGTTGGTTGGGGGCCCCGGCTTTTGACCTTGAGCTCAGGGGTCAGGCAGCAGACGGCCGGCCAGCTGGACATTTCCATCTCAAAGACCCCCAGGACCCCTCCACTCTCTCTTCTGCACGCGCACACACACACACACACAACCTCTAAGATCCCCTCCCTCCTTTTACTTGTATCTCATTTTCTCCTGCTGTGGATGGTTGGATGGTTTATGAGTGCGGAGAAGCTACAGCCATTCATTTCTTCCTAACTGGGGGTCTAATGGAGAGGTCTACGCTGGAAACCTGAGCTCTCACTGAGTAATGAGCCTCCCTTTACTGTCCAGTGTGTGTGCATGTAGCCTTGTGTGTGTGTGTGTGTGCACTGCCCAGCCGGCTCTGTGCGGCCAGGCTCTGACCCTGTAAATGATGTCTCTCCTCCCCTCATCCACAGTGGCTCTTTACTGCTAATAACCTCTGATCAGATCTTAGATGGCAGAGCCCTCCGCTGGGCCTGGACTACCTCCAGCCCACCAGCCTGCTAATACGCTCCAATCAACCGTGGGCTTCTCTATTGGAGGTTGATGCTCAGGGATCCGAGGCGGGACAGGTCACGCCCAGCGCCCCCACATAGTAGCCCCGCCAAAGCCCTGCCGACTACCTTTGCCATCTCTGAAGGAGCGGAGGGGCTGGGAGGGAGTGGAGTATCAGCAGCGGTGTGTATGGGGGAGGGAAAGGGAGCCAGCCACTTCTCCACAGTCTAATGTAGTTAGGGCAGGGCCGATCAGTCATCCCGACCAATACTAACCATGTCGCTGGGCCTCTCCTCCCATCTTCTCCACACAGGAGCCACAGAGAGCTGCACTGTACATTTACCTGCAATTAGATTTGCCCGAGTATCCTGCAGGGAGTGATGGAGGCCCCTCAGACCCGGAGATGGCAACAACTCTCACTCTTAATGTGTGTGTGTATTTCATACATATGTACATGTAAGCAATGTATATAATGCTTGTATTTGCTTATATTTTGTATTTGTGTGCATTCTTGTGAGAGGAATAAACATAATGTAACACTTTTACATTGTGCATGCACGAGTGCTTGTATCTGTATGTGTGTGTGTGTGTGTGTGTGTGTGTGTGTGTGTGTGTGTGTGTGTGTGTGTTTTAGTAACATATTAAGGACTTGGCTGCTTGGTGACAGCCCAGTAGTGTTTGCCCGGCCCAGTGGATGGATAATGATTTAACCATTGAAGATTAGTGATCAGATGAATACAATGGAGAGGCTGATAGCTGCCTCTGTCTGTTTGCTCTGTCCCTACCTGGAAAAGGCAAATCTCACACACACAAACACACACACACACACACACGTTAGTTTAATCCCCTGTCACAGAGCTCAATTCTAAACTCAATGTAAGCGTCCACACAACACAGGAACACCTTAACTAGAGCAAGGACTCAATGTGTATGTGTGTGTGTGCGTGCGTGCGTGCATGCGTCGTGTGTGTGTGTGTGTGTGTGTGTGTGTGTGTGTGTGTGTGTCTGTGTGTCTGTGTGTCTGTGTGTGTGTGTGTGTGTGTGTGTACTTGTACGAGCGACCGTGTGAACCTGTGCTGTGTAAATACGTCTGCAGTTTCGGAGGGAAGCTCTCTCTGCCTCGTCCGAATGCACACACACAGATTCCATTCCCTCGTCCCTGAACCTCCTTCCCTCACTCCCCCCTCTCCTTTCGTCTCCCCTCCTTTCTTCCTCAATCGCTCCTTTCTTCACCACCACCACCCGCCCACCCACCCCAATATCTCTGTGATTTACAGCTCTTGGCCCCTCCCCACACCTCGGCAGCACATTAAGAGCCTTTAAACTGTAGCCGTTACTAAACAGGGGTCTTTATGGAGCCAGTCCACACATCTAAAGCCCATTACAGCTACATCAAAGCGGGATAACAATGACTAATGAACAATAGATATCATGAGAGACTGTGCCAAATCAGTATTCACTGTTACCGAGAGGGTGTGTGTATGT
Source organism: Lepomis macrochirus (assembly GCA_024633595.2). NCBI lineage: Eukaryota > Metazoa > Chordata > Actinopteri > Centrarchiformes > Centrarchidae > Lepomis > Lepomis macrochirus. The sequence continues at coordinate 14,124,915 of JALXJV020000006.1, forward strand.
GTGTTAGGGGCAATCATAGCTCCATTCTTTTTTTTTCTCTCATAACATGTGTGCTATATCTACAGTATGTCCTAACATGTATGTACTAACATGGTTTTAGTTGTGTAGCAACATGTCAGCATGTTTTGTGTTCGTGCGTATCTGTGAATGCAGTGATATTTATGGGGAGCTTACGTGAGTGTGTGTTTGTGTGCATATAGTGGGTTTTAAATGTCCTTTCAATCGCTGGGTGTTGCATCTGTGTCTACACCTACAAGGTACTAGAATCACCAAACATGCCATATGAACAACATTTTTTATCCACACAAGTGCATACAGTCTTAGCTTGGATTAAAACAGTGGGTTCCAGACACATAATAACCCCCAAACTCCAACAGCAAGCTATAGTACTGCACTCTACCTGTTGACTTAAACAGGACCACCCTCTTTCCCTTCCTTGTTGAGACTTTGAGCCTATATGAGTGTGCAGGTATTTTGCAGGCTTTGCCCCGCACTGCAGTGTTGAATGGAGAAGGTGGAAGTGGCGTCTGTAATCCCATAATGGCAGGTACATGATGACAGGGGGAAGCCGTGTAATCCTCTTTTAGATGCAGCTATCATTGTCTTTACCCCAGCCACTTTCCCTACTAATCCCTCCACCTGCCCCCCCGCAGCACCCAAACACACACACCCAAATGCATAAAACACTCCTGTGTGTACCCACCATGCCATGCATGATTAATTATGACTAATGCATAGTGATTGTCTATTTCAACATTTTGTGAACACACAAAAGAGCACACGTTCTCATCACCTCACACGTGTAATGTAGCTGTACTGAAAATATACCATATTTCCTCAGAAATTGCATGTCAAGGTGATGGCACACAGGCAAATTAAGGGCCAATATGAATGCAATACCAGCCAAAGAGACCAAAGGGCAATGCTGAATGACAAATTCGACAGTTGGAGAAGTGGAAATTAATAAAGTAACAGATACTGCTGCCATCAGTGTAATCTTGGCTTCCAATTTCATGCTGAAAAATGTTGAAATCTTTTATCAAGCTTGTTAATTCACACCTCATTGTGTTTATAATAGGCTCATGTACAAACAAACGGAAAGAAATATTCCACTGTCATCCATCTGGGTTTCTTTCTTAAAGAATCGCGATCATAACAGCTCCTCAGAGGGCCATCATATATCATATACATTTATAACGCATAACCATAACCCTATCAATCTTGTCTTTGATTGGCTGATGTTGGAATCTTGCATTAAAGTTGGTTCTCTGAATAAGTGTGGCAGAATTACAAACCAAGCTTTGATTTTACTGAGAAAATATTTCCATTTGTCAGCTAAATTTGGCAATAACAAAGTCTTTAAAAAGTGCCTGTGTATGTCTAGAAAAAGTAACACCCATGTTGACGGACTAAAGAGAAACGAAAAGGAAAATTTCAGTTGTGAATATTTAAAATTAAATATGCCAGTACAGCCACAGCTGACATGTTTACCTGTGTATAAAAAGGTTTACAAACACTGATCCCCACACCTTATAGCACACACTTTCATCAATGAAGTTTCTTTCCTTCTCATACGCACATAGACAGACATACACACCAACACAGCAACACACATACACACGTGCAAGCAGAGACTTGGAGAGACAGAGATTGTGCACAACGGTAAGCCGCTCACAGCGATACACACATACACATCACACACAAAGGACCGTCTCTTGTTGACATAAGATATATAATCCTTCCCCTTTCCGAGATATAGATTTTCAGGCACAAGTAAAGGACAGCAATCCTTGACCTAACCACTGAGAGCCTTGTTAAATCTGCACACACTGTGCGCAGTGTACACATCACTTTTAACAGGTGGAACCTAGTTATTAAATATGGCACCTCCTATAGTGTAAGTGTCTGAGAGGATCTTAACTGATCAAGAGGGACACTCCTGTTCGAAGTGTTATTAAAGTTTAAACAAGGATATCCACTTCTGAGCATTTCAGTTTCATGGGACAGTATACTGTTGTACACGTGTAGAATCAGAGAAACTTCTTTCATTTATTGTAGAATTATCTTTCATAAAACTTCACTACTCTTTTTTTATCTTTGTTATGTAAGCTTAACAATTAAAAACAATTTACAAAATACAGATTTATACTCATTTTATTTACAGTTTTGGCAACTAGACATGTAAACAGCCAGGAGAGCTTGAACCTTGCTGCTGCATTTTGAACTTGAAAAATAGAAATTTAAACATGTACAACATGACAACTGGACAAACTCGATCTGCTAATGAAGGATTGTCAACAACACTGGACATATTGCATAATGGCCTGCATTTTTATGTCCTTGTCCAGGACATACTTGTTCAGGACAGGCTTGTTGACACTAAATAAAATTTATTATCATTTATTTTGTTCAAGAATAAAATCTATCTTTCTCTGAGCTGGACGGTCTGTCTGTGCAAAACAAGGACCTTGGAAAGAAAGCTTCCTCCTTTTTTATTTACCATATAATCCTGTCCCCAGTGTGTACCTGCTAGCACACTGACCACGGAGCCCTCAGGCCAAGCGGTCACCAACCCTTCACCCCTGACCCCCTCAGCTGGTCAAACTCTAACCCTGGAACAGATGGATAACGGACTCTATGCTTTATCTCAGCCTAGCCACACTCTCCTTCTCCCTGCCACTATATTTCCTTTCACCTCTTGTTGCCCTCCCTCTCTTTTTCCTTCATCTTCCCTGCCCCGCTCTTGATTGCCTAAACTCACAGATCCACTCCTGTCGTCACCTGTGTGCTCCCCTTTCTGTGTTTCGCCATTACTCCTTTTCCTCCTACTACACTCCTCCCCTGTACAGCTATCACATATTTCACCCCATCACTTATTTCATCTTTACCCTTTTTCATTTCCTCCCCAGAATATCCTTCCTTACCCATATGCTTCTTTTCTACAGTGTAGTTCATCAGCACTCCTCTAGAGCTTTAGTATAAGATTATCAGAATATGACAAACACACAGAACTACATTTGAAAAATGTGACAAGCAATTACTGTGATTCAAATCATATGCCTTCTATAAGTCACAGCGTTCAAGGTTCATTTCAAAACCACTTGTCTTGTGTCATTAGCATTGCACCCTTGTGCAAAGGGTGCAATGCTAACCTAAACATTGTGACTTCAGCTGTGTAATTATACTTTTCCAGAGGCATACATACATGAACTTCAGTGATTACAGAAAACAAATATTGTAGTATTTGTAGCACATAAATTGTTTAGTGCTACTTATATGATATAGCCTGTGATTGTGTGTCACTGATAAAAATGTATTTAAGCAAGTCCTAAGTCTGAGTCACTGAGGCGCCATCTACATCCCACTGCATCCCTAAATTTACATTTTATTTATCCTGCAAAGGAATATTGTAGTCACATCTAAATAATAGTCCCATATTTCCTCTCATCTCTACGTGTGTGTGTTAATATATGGGATCATTATAAACATTTATGCAGCAAAGGAGCCTCTCGTGCCAAAGGGGCTGACGCTCAGGCGGATCGAACCTTTCGATTGATACTGAAACAATTTGCATACTGATTCTCTTTCAGTGCGCACGGATCCATAACAACACCGGCCAGCTATTCAAATGCGCCTGCATCGAGTAAAGCACGGAGAGAAGCACGACACCGGAGAAGGAAAAGAGAGGCTTTTAACGGGATGGATAATTTGCGATTGGAAACGGAGACGCATGCAGCGGCTAAGGATGCTACCTCAGTCGGGATATGGGACTCTGGCAGCTCTGGAGAAAAGCTGGAAGCCGGAGGAGAAGGACGAGGGAGAGGGTGGGACGGGAAAACACACACGGAGGAGACTCGCATCCTCTGTTTTTTTTGCAACTCGTATGTTGGAGTTAAAGACTTTATGTACATTGATGCTCAAGCGCTGTGGTTGTGTGCGCTGCTGTATGGGAATGAGCTGGGAGGCTGTTTAAATGCATGACAGAATAGGATCCTGCGGTAAAGTGTGTGCGCTGTGTGTGCGCGCGCGTGTGTTTTATGTGTGGCGAAGAAGAAGAGGAGTTTAAATGCAGACATTTTGCACCCTGGCACCCTGTTGAGAAGAGACGGTCCACCCTGTTGAGAAGAGTGCCGTCCAAGTCTGACGCACAGCATCAGACTGTTTCTCTGCACTCTGACAAACTTAAAGCAGCTGCGACACATTTCAACCTGTGATGTCTGCATGCTGGCATCAGTTTATGGCCAAACAAGTTGCCTGGCGGAAAATCTTTAATTAAAGACTCGGCTTCATTAAATGCAGTTATAATAATGGAGTGTCAAGCCCGCAGTGGGCAATATTACTACTCACTAGTTGGTTTTATATGCATAATGCAGACCTGTGTCAAGGTGTGGTATTTTAGAGGCTTAGTTTACTAACAGCTGCCTTCCACCAAAGACATAAGCAAACTCATTAACTATTGCTGATAAAAAGTAATTAAGTGCATGAACATCTATAGCTGTCCATACGCGCGCGTGTGCACACACATCTTTATACTCAAATTCAGCTGTTCAGCAACAGAAAAATAAAGACATTATAAATGCATTTATCTGAAGCAGTAACGTTTCACTTGAGATATGAGCATGTGTTTAACTTGCTAAGACAACCGTCTTGATAATGCCGGAAAGCATGCTGTCATTATCTTATTAGAAACCAGCCCCACCCTCTTGTTGTCATCCGGTGGGAACATTTTAATCTATTTTGACACAATGCTAAAAAAAAATCCCTAATTGTCAGCCCAAATTTCGAGTGGGTAGTCCTGTCTAAATAAGGAAATATTCATACAGGGAGGAATTTGCATTGTAGTTTATATTACAAGAAATGCGCAGGCTACATTTCAGAGAACACAGTGTGGAAATTGTTCTTTCCTCAGTTACCATAATGAGTTGTAGCGAACTCAATTATCCTTGTAAATCCCCTTAATGTCAGATTTATTTTTGCAATTTTTCAGTCATCTAAAAGTATGGTAGGCTACATTCATTTTGCTGAAACGACTTTCATAAAAAGCAGAGGAATTAGGGCTCCAAAAATATAACATCAAATTTTATTATTTTCAGCAATCTCAGTAGAGATTTGGAAGCTTTTTTCAGTTTTCCCCAAACTGAGTATTGACATTCACGAAACCACAGTCTGTTTGAGTAAGAAGTCATTTGGATTTGAAGTGCACATTTAGAGCATCACCGTGGGGCTGATTTGGCTATCGTTGACATGGTTTTGTTGTCATAATTGGAGTCTCACCAAAGTTACAGAGAGTAATCGGTCGGCATATGGACACCTTAATGTAAAGTGATGCCTTATTAATTTCACATGAGTGCACGAATCAGAGCAAGTGACGCGGAATAACACAAGGGAAGAGGCAGTTGATTTACCCCTGAGCAAGGCAGCAGGTCCGGCATCTGCTGCTTGGACATGGTGGCATTTTTATTAATTAGGGGGGAAATTTTAAAAAGGAAATTCCTTAATAAAATGGCTGGGAATCCAAGTCGTTTAATTATTATGGCTCTGGTGTTTGTTCACTCCAGTTTGGTCACATTTTATACACATGTTTTGATTTTGGCAACTTAGACCAGATCGTCTTGAATGTTCTAATACGGGATTGAAAACTGTAGAGGCTTAAAAAGAAGATGATCTCTCTTTAGCTCTTTATGTAATCTCGGCTTGTCGCCTGTTGGCCAGTTTGTATTCACTTTGCTTATTTTATTTTATTTTTTTTTTTTTTTTTTGCTTATTCAGCCTCAGAATAAAGTAAAACACATTAAAACAAAGCCACCTATACAGCTTTAATAGTGTTTTGATTAGTATGTGTTTTCCTATAAGAAATAACTCGGTTGCTAATTTAAATACTCGCCTTATCTAAATGAAAAAAATAAGTTTTAGGACATATATGCAGGTATACGCCTAAAATACCGCAAAGTATATATTAGAAAATAGGTTTGTTTATTCTAACATATCAAAGGCCTTAGCCCGAGTTCCTCCAGGAATTATAATTTTATTCAGTATTGATTGGCGCGGTGTGGTGTGTTTTCAAGGCCTATACTTCAAATGTGCTGTAAAGGCCAGCCCAAAACACTGCATTACACATTTTTAGAAAAAAGCGCGTAGATGAGTAATTTCATATCTAAAATGTTTTAACTTTTAACATAGGCTTATAGGCTATGTATTTCCAACTAACTAAATTCTTGTTTTGGGGATAGGGAGAGGGGGAGGAAAAAACAGATTTGCAGAGCAACAATATTTATGGAACTCTGTACTTAAGAGGTGAACCCATAAACTAGTTTATGCGTTCAAAAGGATTAAACGAGAGCAATTTGATTTATTTTCAAAAGGCTAATTCAGTTTCCTCGTGTATGTGCCCTTATATCACATAGATCCATCTGCCATAAATGACCATATAGGCCAAACTCAAGTAGTCCCATTCATAAAAGTTTAGTTTCACCATATGCCATTTAGCAAAGGCTTATTCTTAAACAAGCTGTAATTGTCATTTTGAACATCTATAAGGCTCGCAACGCTTTGTCACTTTGCAGTGCAGCTGAATTATTGATCCACGGTCCTCTCTGCGAGGCATTATATTGTTTCTGCTCGGATATGCTGCTGTGGGCTTCACGGCAACGATGCCTCTGATTAATAATCAGTGTGAAACCTATAAGTAGCCTAATTGACACGGTGCCTTCAGGTGCCCGTTGCCTGCTCTCACTTTGCTCTAGACCTTTTCCACAAAAGGCAGGACTATAGTGGAAACGAAAGACTATATTTTTCCTAACTCGTCTGCATATCCACATCCGCGCATGTATTTACAAGGCACTACTCGTTGGTCGGTGCCCCTTTTATCTTTGCTATTAATCGAATTGAATCCTGCTTGAAATGTGTCCTCAGAAGTGCTCAGAAAACCGTGTCCCTTATATTCTCTGCAAAGCAAATGTCACCGGCTCGGAGAAGCAGGCCTACCTCGGCACAATGGCCACGGAGAGCCCACACACATAAACACACAGCTCGGGTTGTGCAGACATGGCAGGAGCTTATCGATCCGTATGAGAATGTGTAGATGAGGTTTGCTGCCATGTAAGGCCAAACCTTGTCCTTTCATAGTCGTCTGTCTTTTTACATCTAGTTTGTGTCTGTTTTCGGGTTTGTAGCACAATAACAACAGAATATATTGGCCTGCAATGTAAAAATAAAAGTTATAATATTCATAGTTTTATAGATGTAAAATATATAATGTAAAATGGGGATTGGTCTGTATAGGGCCAATTACATGATTTTTTAAAAATCGAATAGGCTATAATTCTAATGATATTGAAGTGTATGGAGGCTATACCTTAATACGGCGCCTGATAGACTTGTTTTTAAATCAATATGTAAGTATATTCACAGTATTTTTGTTTGCCCGTTGTCAGCCCTTTTCGCCTACTTCTAAAGTCCATTATGTCCACGAGACTACGGTTGGACAGCCACACTTCGAGGAATTAGTGTCCTTTTGTCTCGACACACGTCACACACACGCCGTTGACATTGACTTCACATCAGAGACAGTTTAACTTCTTCTCTTTTTTTCTTTTCTTTTATTTAACTCGTTCAACCGCGCGCTGGGTCTATTGTGGGGGCCCTGACAGATGCGGGGCCCCTAGCAGGTCCTGGACAGGGAAAAGTATGAAAGGTTAATCTGTCCCCCCGCAGATGTTGGCTTTGGGAGTCTTGAAGCGTCACCTTTGACATGTCCCTCATTCAGCAGGGGGTCCAGCAGGACACTGACCGCTGCAAGCTGTCACCACGGCCGGCTGAGGACGCCCTGCGCTACCGCTCTATTAGGCTAAACGGCCCCTGACACGTAAGCAGGGGCCGGCTTTTATCAGGCAGCAGGTTTGGGGAGTTTGACACTCATGCAGTATAATGCACTACAACAAGACAGGGATAGCAGTCATGTTATGTGTCAGCATGTCATTTCCTCCACGGCCTTAGGTTTCACAGAAAGGCTGTGAATGTGTTTATGAGTGTGTGAAATTGTGTTGTTTGGATGTTTCTGTCGACAAAAATAAATGTTCTCTTATTTGATTAAATACCATATTGCTGTTTTATTTCACTGCGTAAGGGTCAGTGTTCATACTTAAAGGATTCTCAGAATTAAGGATTAAATGTGCATGTGTCCATCTCCAAATGACAAGCGCACACACACACACACACACACACACTGCTGGGCTTGGTTCGTTAAGCCTAATGGTTGAACAATAGACACATCTGCTCATCTTTTTCTATCAAAAGAGAAGGTACTACAGTCTTCTTCGTTTGGTTAAACCGCCACATATTTGTCAGGGGTGGGGTGGTGCAGCTGAAGTAGCCTAAAAATGAAAGAATGGATGTGGTGTAGCTACTTAAATACATACAACTTTTGTGGCAGCCCTTTCGCTGTGAATTAAATCAGCATGCTTTGTTGCAACGTCTGAAGCCTCTTATTCTGTTTTCTTGAGCATAATTAGGCCTATGTGTGTTTTCAGTGGAGATTTGGAGGTTTTGAATGCTAGACCTCACTAGTTAAAAATCAACTCTAAATGAACCCGGAAGTTTACTTCATTTGCACTTAATAATTTAAGGGGGACTGAAGATAAAGCCTCATTATAGCCCTAATGAATTTAACATTTTCTAAATAACAATTGACAATCAAACATTAGCCGCTGTATCCAGTCCATCTTCATGGGTCGATTTTTATTAGAGATCCGTCTATTTGCATTTTTAACATCTGCGTAAAGGCTAAAGGCTGCTGGATACAGCTTGTCGGGGAGAATAGCTTTTAGCAGGTGGTTTGATACCTCCCTTCCTTAATAAGGTAGGTGACGTCAAAGCAACAGGGGGCGGTGTGTGTGCGCATGTGTTTCAGAGAGAGAGAGAGAGTATGGGAGGAGATGGGTGTTCACAGTGCGCATGTGTAGACAGCGATCTGTGCTGCGGTGGAAGAGGGGCTGGGAGACACACATCTAGAGAGATGGCGCGGCACCCGACCGGAGCGCAAGGACAGCTGGTTGGCGGTGGGGGGGCTTGAATCATAAAGAGAATCAGAAAATTAAAAAAAACAACAAAAAAACAAAAAAAGGAATTCGGAAAAAGGAGTTTCCATTCTGCAAGACAGCGTCAGAAGAAGGAGGTAAATCTAATAGGTGAATATCAGGACAGAGAGGAGGCAATAATAGCAAAGAAGGCTACTGCAAAAGAAAAAAGCAACAAAAGAAAATTGAACTTTACTGAACGTGAGGACTTCTGGACACCAGCTAACTGCGGTAGGTCAGATAGATGGTTCGTCCACAGCGCTGCCCGGATCATGAACGCACAGCTGTCGATGGAGAATATTGGCGACCTGCACGGAGTGAGCCATGAGTCCGTGGCCGGTCACGGAGAGCTGCTGAGTGGCCACAGTCCACATTCCCGTCCGAGCCCTCGGGGACTGAGCCACCGCGCAATGGGCATGGCGACCCTGCTGGAAAGCGGAGACTATCACCCCAGCCACCCCGGACACCTGCATCCAGCCATCAGCATGTGTGAAGCCCCCCCTGGCATGAGCGCGAGCAGCACTTACACCACCCTAACCCCCCTGCAGCCCTTACCCCCCATCTCCACCGTGTCCGACAAGTTTCCTCCCCATCATCACCACCACCACCACCACCATCATCCCCATCATCCTCACCCTCATCCCCACCAGAGGATCCCTGGAAATGTCACCGGCAGTTTCACGTTGATGCGAGAGGACCGGAGTCTGGCGCCTATGAACAGTCTGTATCCCGCATATCATCACAAGGATCCTTGCATGGGCCAGAGCCTCTCCCCGTTGTCTGGTTCCGGTCTGGCCAGCATACACACGACCCAGGCCGGCATCCCTCCCTACGCTCATCCTGGTGCAGCCATGCCTGGTGAGAAGATGCTCACCCCCAGCGGGTTTGAGGCTCACCACCCGGCCATGCTCGGCAGACACACGGAGCAGCACATGAGCTCCTCGGCGGGCATGGTACAAATCAACGGCCTCCACCACCACCCGCACGCCCACCTTGGCGCGCAGGGGCACGGCCAGGGGCTGGGGAACAGCCGGGAGCAGGCCTCCGGGCCCGGGCAGCAAGGGGGCGGCGGTGGTGGGGGTGGTGTTTCTGGGGGCCAGATGGAGGAGGTGAATACCAAAGAGGTGGCGCAAAGAATCACCACGGAGCTGAAGCGCTACAGCATCCCTCAGGCCATCTTTGCCCAGCGGGTCCTGTGCAGGTCCCAGGGGACCCTGTCCGACCTGCTGAGAAACCCTAAACCCTGGTCCAAGCTCAAGTCCGGTAGGGAGACCTTCCGCCGCATGTGGAAATGGCTGCAGGAGCCTGAGTTCCAACGCATGAGTGCGCTCAGGCTCGCAGGTGAGCGAAGCCTCGGTAAAGCCCCCTTTTTGCTTTCATCCTCTTAATGTGTTGCTGAGAAAAACACGCTCAACCCGGATCATTAGCCCTGAATGCTACCTTATTGAGCAATGGGTCAAGTGGGCTGGGAACCAAAACTGATTTCTGTTTTTGTTTTTGTTTTTTAAATCCTGCAATCTGATTAATGTAAAAAAAGTGTAAAATCACATCAGTGTAGCACTCAGGACAAATGTTCCCTCTAGGCCGAGAGTTCTTTATCAAAATGACATATATGTCTCCAGAAATGAAGCCTGCCTTAGTGTTTGGTGAATTCACGACCGTGGTTTGTTTTAGAGATGGCCTATGTGATGCCTGTAGGGAGGTCTGCTGGATGGTCAAATTCAGCATTATACAGCGTGGTAAACAATAGCCTATGTCAAGCTGCTAAAGTTGAAAAGTGCTTCACCAAGCTGATGCTCATGCACTACATGAGTGACCTGATATCAATAGCCTACGCATCCCTTTTCTGTCTCTACACTGATTTTGGGGTTGTGTGAAACAAGTGCTCATGTCATTTTACCTCAAAATATCGACCGCTGGACTGTGTGCGTAAGCTGATCCTTCGCCCAGAAATCGTTAAGAATGTGTTTATTTTGGAGTAGATGCAACCGATCAGCCTTTTTGGTGTTGTCCTTGGTGTAAACAGAAAGAGAAACGTGTGTGTGCACGTGTTCTTGAGAGTCTGTGATAACCTATATAAAGCTGAAGTCGTGCATTATTTAGCCGGTGAACAGGTAGTGTCTCTCACTTTGATAAAACAAAATATAACATCATTTCAGAAAAGAATAAAAAAGAATAGCATGTGTTTATGTTCAAGTCATAAACTAACCCTGACTTGACTGAAGCTTCTCTAATTAACTGATAGACCTCTGTATTAATTTGTCCCTGAGGTATATTCGCACGAGTCAATTAGGGCGCGCAAGGAGGCCCAACTCGCACGTGCGCGTTCACAGACACCCGATGTTTTATAGGCCTTTATGTGTTTGTTTGCGGGCATGCTCGCGGGTGTGCACACGAGTGTAATATCATATATATATATATATATATATATATATATATATATATATATATATATATATATATATATATATATATATATATATATATATATATATATATATACGGGCCAATTGATTAGAACAGATGATGGTTTGGAAGAAGGGAAATTCATACTGGTTGATTTAGCCCATGTATCAGACCTGCTTCAGTTGTATTCCCATTCACCTTTTCTTGAGCAGGTAACATCCTGTCTCATGTACTCTCAGCTTTTTATAAGAAAACAAATCGATGTAGATCAAAGAAAATTCCAAAGCTTCTCTTGAGCACAAACTTCAAATATATGGTTTTTGTTGGAAAACGCCACCAAAAAAGTTTGGGAGAGGAGAAGATTTTACAGTTAAATTAATTTGGAGAGAAAGGGCTGAGCGCCATTTTATTGATTTTTTCGTTCCTAGCTGAACTAGATATGTGATCGTGTGCTGAAGTAGATGTGAAATACTTATTGATTTTAGGTTCTGAAATTAATCTCGGGCCTTTTCTCCCTTTCCCACGTATTCAATTACCCATCTAAATTTGCTTGAATAAAATAAAATAAAATGGGTTTGAAGTAATATGTAATTTTGCTCAGGACAAAATTAATGAATTCAGAAATGCGACATCAATTTAGTTGCAACAGAGTTAATTGTAGAGACAGTGTTCACTGTTGGTTGGGATTTTTTCAAGCGTTGTTTTAGAAATTTTAAATAGGCCTAGCCTAAACATTGACTGCCTATATTAGGATATCCTACACGTTTGCACTAGAATAGTTTGGTTTGGAGCATTTTCAGCATAGAGGATCTGTTTGTTGTTCTCATGTGCTCTCTGTGAGATTATGAAACGCAGGACTATCGTAGCACCGTGTCAGTGGGCCCAGTGTGTGGGGTGCAGTTTGTTTGAGTGTGTGGAGTTATCTGTGTGTTTGTAATGATTAGCTGGGAGCAGAAGCAGTGTGTGTGTGTGTGTGTGTGTGTGTGTGTGTGTGTGTGTGTGTGTGTGTGTGTGTGTGTGTGTGTGTGTGTGTGTGATTAGTGTGATAACGAGGCCGTTGTTATGTCACCCTGGTCCTGGGAAAGCTACCTCTCTGCCCGGGCCTCCTGTGCCGGGGACGGGCAACACAAGGCAAGGCAAGTTTATTTGTATAGCGCATTTCAATAACAAGGCAATTCAAAATGCTTTACATAAAACATAAAAGCAACAGGGAAATATAAAAAAGTTTAAAAGCAACATAAAATATAATAAAAGTTATAGTGCAGTGTACAATCAGGTTTAAAAGAGTTAAATGGGAAATAAAAACAGGCTGAGGGGTTGAGCAATTGAGTTACAATTATTTTGAAACAGAGAAGTACACTTAATCTACTCTCTCTTGCTAGTCTGTACTCGGGTCTAGCAATCTTTGGGTCCACTGAAACTCAAAAAATCCTCAGACACTACAGAGAAACCAGGACTTGTCTGTCCGCAGGCCACTTTGATCCAGTAATATTCTGGACCCACCTGCGCGTTTACATGTGGACAGAGGTTCCCGCAAATCGGGCAGCTCTGTGGTGGCTCCTGCTGTCTGAGTGGCCTTCACTCCTCCTGATTTATAGCAGCCCCTTACACGAGGAGATCCGGCTCTCTGTTAATATTTACCAGTACTGGAGACACCGGGCTGCTCAAACTCACAATTACACTCCGGTTTATGGTCATGCGGACAGGTCGCTGCACTGTACTTTACCACACATCTGAGAGACAGTGTGTTAAAATTAGGTTACAAGGTGGGATCGGCAAAATATGTTTTAATGTTTTTTTAAATCTCTCTCTAATGAAGCTCACTGTTTCGGCCCACTTCTTGTTTGTTTGAATTAAAAAGAAAACATAGGCTAGGCTACATCCAAACAAACGTCCAAAAGCATGTAACGAATACCAAAGTAAGGTGAGGGCTAATACCCCACTTTAAATGCTTTATTGACTATAAGCAACAAATTCCTTAACCTGAAGTTGTTGGTCATTTTGATTTTGATTTGAGTGCAATATGGCTTTCATTGTTATTTTGAAATGGTTTGCTTTGTACATTAGCCTACTGAGTTTTGAGGTTTTCTGTGATGCAATGTTTTTATTATTCTGTTCATCATTTGTTCATCATTTATTCATCATTATTTAAGATTTGCTCTGTGGTTAGAACTTGCCGTTCACTAATTTCCCCAGTGAGTCCATACTGGGCCTTGCTCCAGCAGCCCACGTCTGCCCCCTCCTGGTCTCTGCTCACTGGTGAACATCAATTTGGATAGCTGTGCTGGGTTAAAAAGAAAGAAAGAAAAAACTAAATGAAACAGCAGCGAGGTCAGTTGAAGGGAGGTTTGATTTGCTGCCAAACTGATTCCCAATTTCGTCTTTCCAATATTATATATAATCTGCTGTTCATTTTTCAAGACTTGTATTATAGGCCTACATTATATTGCGGGCTGACGTTATTTTCAGCACCGCGGACAGAGATCATTGTTCCCTGCCTGGCAGGCTTCCTGTCTGTCTGTTCTCCACCAGAAGTAACGGAGCTCCTGCTCTTGTTAATGGCCCAACACAGCTACACGGGACTCGATGGGGTACCTGACCTGAAGCTTAAGTCCGCTATTATTTCGCATGTAACCTGGCGTTGTCCAACGAAAGAGCGTCTTGGTCACTGAAACAAAAGCACCAACCTGCAGACTGTTGCATGATTCTGTACAAAGTTACATCTGAGAGATCAAGTCTTATAAGAAGGGTTCTAATATAGGTCTTACCAACATTGAACAATTTCTGCAATTTCTGGTTCAATGAGAAATATGGCCTGACTGCATATTTTTCAGTATGCTTTCCAGCAACATCAGAGCACAAAATGTGCACCTTAATTATGCAGTGCTTAGTCCACTGTAGCCTATACTGTAGTAGGGTATAGGCCTACTTGTTTTTATCTAACTCAAACTGCAGCAGCTAGTTTACTAATTAAACAAGTTAAAACCTGAGATGATGACCTCTTATTCAAATAAGCTGATGCAGTTTTTGTTTGGGTTGTAGTCAGTTTTTATTTATATAGGTCTACATTTGGCCGATATCACAAATGACAATTTGTCCCAATGGACTTTGCAGAGATGCATAAGCAACTGAAGTGTTCAAAATATTTGTTTCCAGTTTGGTTCCTGATGTACCAGTTACAGGACAACCAACATTACTTTCACTGCTGATACTTTTTAAGGATTATGGAATTGCCATGTTTTGGTCTTTGTTTCTAGATTAATAATACTTGATACAATTGTCACATTGGTAATATAGATTTAAGTGTTGTTGTGTCAAAAGTTAAAAAAAAATCTGAATTATTTTTGATATAAGAATCTCTATCATCTCTTTTGGACAAAAACAATCTTTATCAGACTTAGTTTGGGTCAAAATGGACTGAAAAATATCAGATATTAGTATTGGCTTTAAATATCACTATGTTCCAGTTACAATGACAATATAGACGTATATTCTGCCCTCCTTCACTAACACACTCTCTCTTCCCTTCTGTCTCTTCACTGGATTCTCCACAGCATGTAAGCGTAAGGAACAGGACCACGGCAGAAGCGAGCGGGGGAACATGACCAAGAAGCCCCGGCTGGTGTTCACAGATGTGCAGCGTCGGACGCTTCACGCCATCTTCAAGGAGAACAAGCGTCCATCCAAAGAGCTGCAGATCACTATCGCCCAGCAGCTGGGCCTCGAGCTGGCTACGGTCAGCAACTTCTTTATGAACGCACGCCGCCGGAGCCTAGATAAGTGGGTGGACGACGGCTCTGGTCACTCAGTCAACTCTGGCCCAAATGCCTGCACCAAAGCCTGAAGACGGACTGATTTGACCAACTCATGGACAGACTCAACCTCGGTGGAAAAGCTTTAAAACTTAGGAGAAACAAAGAGAAACTTAAAAAGACCTTGAAGCAACATTTTGCCCTTAAACCTGTACTATATTGATATTTATAGTATCCAAAGATGAAAAAACAAACCAAAGACTTCTTGTTTGACCTGCTTTGAAATGTTTGTTTCAGCAACACGTTTATGTGTAACATACTGCAAAAAGACTATAGTTTTACCCCCCTCTCACACACACACTCACTATCACTGGTCTATAGCTTTACTACACCCCCCCCCCATACATGCCCCACCCAGTATCAATCTATCATTCGCCATCCTTATCTTTAATCTGATTGGTTGGTTTTAATGATGGGTCCCTAAATGGAGGTTTAATCAGCCTATTGGCAGTCTAATCTGCAGCTGTCCACACCCTTGAAAAACAGCCCGAATGTGGAGCTCCAGCGGGATTGGCCAATCAACTTTGAAGACAAAAAAAAAAATCCTACAGGGGCGACTGGATTGTTGTGCAGCCTTGTTTGGATCGGTGGACTGTCTGTCTGTCTATCTGTCTGTTTGTCCTGCCGTCTGTCATTCTATCAAGCATTCCAGACAGACAGGGAAATGCCCATGTGTGGACTGCTAACCCTAAACCAAACCAAAAAATAACCCCTAACCTCAACCCACATGGTAGTGCTTTCTTCCAACATGCTGAAGCGTTGAATAATTGAAACAAGAAAAAACCAAAGCCTTCTACACCCTGAGGCCTCTCATGCAGCTTAGAAACACACACCAATTGCTATGAAGTAATTAGACCAAAGAGTATGTTTTGTAGTTGATCATCTTAAGAGTATTTTTTTACCTCATTTCTTCCCTTACCTCCTGAGACAGACTGTTAAAGAAGAGCATGTTACTGCTTACGGTTCATACACCATTTTGAATCATACTTAAATTTATGCTCCCTGTAAACAGAGATATTATATACAGGGCATAACCCTGAAAATTAGCTATTGACATTTGCCTTATAGATGCCTTCTTGAATCAAACTTAATATTCCAATGATATCTCCCCAGAGTCCAGTCAATGTTCCAGTAAATGCTTATTGTGAAGATTCATTCTTATAGATGCATCCTTTTAGCTTGCAGATTCAGCTCAAGTTGATGTGAGCAGCTAGCAAACAAAGACTAAATCATTCATAGTGTGTTTCCTCTGCAAAGGTGAAAACAGAAGATGCTGGCTCTGATGCTCTATGTGTTATATGACACTGTGAGGGAGACAGACGGCCTCTGATGTTTTTTAGGACAAACTGTGTCACCACTCTAATAAGCTCTCAGCATCACTCCAATGGCCCTGTGTGCTTCATGCGTATTTGATTGTATCTCCTCATCAAATATGTTGGGTGGAGGGGATGATATCAATGATCGAATCACTTTCAGGCGCTTACACAGCAATGTCAGCTTGTCACCTGAATACGAAAGCACCCCACCCTGCCAGTTGCCAATCCCCACCACCTACCACCCCACCCCCGCCCATCCTTCTTCCGCTCTCCTGGTAAGCTATGCATTTCAGCACTAGGAGGAAAGCACTACACAGGGCTGGCGCAGGGCAGCGTATCATTAAATATATTGAGCTGGCCCCTTGCCGTCATCCTCCTCATGGCCAGGGTTAGCAGCTCTACATTCATCAGTACAAGCGTTGAAGGAGAGACGAGAGAGAGCTGCTTCTTCATCTCTGAAAGAAAAAAACCAAAAAGACGACAAGAAACACAAATGTGTCGAGACCTGCTGATGTTTTATAGTGTGAACCAAAGATGCTACCTCACTCAAGTTCCATACGTGATTTCTATCACTTTGATGATACCAAAGATAACCAAAGATTTTTTCTCATTGCACGGCCTCTATGAGTGGTGTTAAAAGATGCTGTATGTTCCCCCTCCCCCATCTCCTATCTCACTCTTTTTCTTCCACTCATCTCTCCTTTCTCCCCCTCCCACCTGCACTCAGCCCATGCACCCCTGCTATGCGTGCTCTTGCTTCATCTGTGCTCTGATTACAGCTCCATAGATAGTCATGCTGATGTAGCTATAGGCAGATTTGCTGATCTAGCCATAGATACACACAAGCAGCCACGCGGGTGCCTGCGGGGTACAATGCCCTCGCTAGCAATATGATCGGTCTGTCTCCGTGCTTGTTAGCAGTACCAAAGGATTAATTTCTACCACTTTATTGGCAGAAAAGATAGATTAAAATGAAAAAAGCTGACATTGCGGCAATATATATATAAAACTATTTTATATATGTATATATATATATATATATATATATATATAATAGTTTGATGATTCAAAATAATCTCTGTAAATTTGATGGCATACCCCGGTGGAGTGTCTTTTTTTATTACAGCTTTATTTCTACTTGGCCCTGCCTCTTAGTGTGTACCTATAGGTTGATAATATTGATCCACCAAATAGGTCAGACATCTTTAAATGACAATAGGCAGACAAACTGACATAGCCATGGGCAGAATTGTTGACTCAACTATAGGCAGACATGTTCCTGAAAGTAGAAGCAGACGTGTTGCAATCTTTCTAAAACTCCCAGGACGAGTGCCTTGCTTGAACCAAAGTGTTAAACCGCTGTTGACCTCTCACCTTTGACTCTGTGAATACCTCAGCCTGTAGAAGGGCCACAACTGAAGAAACAAGGAAAAGGTTGTTTTGTTTTGTTTTTTTTAATCACACCGTGGTGCTTTCGCCAGCGCAACCATGCAATGAAAACATACCAAAGGAATTTATGTTGTCCACTTCTACTGATTAAACCAAAGGTCTTTGTTTCTCCTCTGCCCTGCCCCCTTTCACCCCTCCATCCCTCCTTTCCCCAACCTTCCATGTCTCTCTATTGTGTGTAGGAAGGTCCAGCACTCTGGCCGTGCATGTCTTTACTAATGTCTCTGAATACCTCATAGTAATAATTCCTTTGAGTTCTGCATTGAGACGTTTATCTGTGAGTAAGGCAGAACTCCACTCGCGTGGTAACTGTTATTGTTACTTCAAAAAGCTGTATGATTATCTATTTTAAAGTTGTTGTTTTTTTGGCAGAAGTGCTCTGTTTCAAGTCACGAAAGGACAAGTTTCAGGGTTGATGTATGAAACTTAAGGGATGGAGGGAGAAGCGTATTTTTTATCAGACATTGGGTTATGCCAATATTATGATGGTAGACTATTGCTTTTACAGGGTAAAACCAACTGCTGTGATATTGTGTTCATATTTTCCCTTTTCTCTACTGCTGTGTTGTGACTTTAATTTAATTTGCATTTTTGTAATGGTTAACCACTGCTTTAATTTATGCATTTGTAGAAACTCTAGATTTGTATATAGTAGGTTTTTGAAAAAAAACAAACAAAAAAGACAGTTTTATGTTACAGCCTTATTTCCCACGCTTAGATATAAACAAAGGAGTAGTTTGTATTCTTCTTCAGCTAAATCCTAGCCGGCATTTCAATGTGTGTTTTAAACACTGCCAGAAACCCAGACAGTTGATTTGCCAACGCAGACAAAGTTAACCAGGAGCTACTTTGTTAAACAACTGGCAAAAAGCAGTGTGTACTTGTGTGTGTTTTTTCTATTCTTTTGACTTTTTAAAAAGTTATTTTATTGGTATTACTGCACATCCAAAGATTTTTAAAACAAACCAAAAAATTGGAAAAAAAATATGTATAACGTTGAAAAGCACTGGCATTTGTGAGGTAGACTTGTTGAGTTTTGATTTGCCATTCGCACGGGTATAGAATGTAGAAGGCGTAGGGCTCTGTAGACAAGCTTACTCTACCATGTGGGGAATCTCCTGTTCAATGTACAATCTGAAGCATTTGAAACGAGGGCTGCAAGTCCCGCTCACTTTGCTGTCTCATGCACAGAGTGAGGTGGAGTATAGGCTGGGCAGCCGGTCTGCCAGGGGCTGTGCCACGGAGCTGGGTCTGTTTTTAATTGCCGTGGCACCGCCGCCTCGCTCCATCTAGTATCTGTTCTTTTGGTACGTACTCGTGTAATGACTATGAGCAAAGTCTAATAAAACTGCAAAGAACCTTACCAAGGAATCAGTGTGTGAGTGTGTGTGGGGACAGTCACCTGGATTGCTCATTCCTTTTTCTGTGTCTTAAGTGCAAATGTGTGTATGTGAAACTCAAATGTCAAGTACTGATGAGGTATACCAGTTTGTGTGTGTGTGTGTGTGTGTGCGCTCATTTACGTATTTCTTTACTGTGTGTTGATTCATCCATAAAATCTGTATGTACTGCTGGTGTGCCTGCATGTGTTTGCGGCTGATTGGTGCATGTCACAACAGTAAATTTGACTCCCTCTGGTGTCAGAGGCCTTACTGTTAGTACTGCTTCACCTCTGTCATGCTCATGGCACAGTATCTCCAAGGACTGAAGGTCATCACCAAAATGTCCATGACAGATCACATCAGCATGTTATGCAGTCTTTCATGTCACAGAATGGAGAATGTAAATGTTTTTCAGTGCTCACAGAACAGGTGCTTACAGGACAGTAAGGCCTGTATTAACGAGGGAATGGATGATGCAGTGTGGATCTAATTTTTACCCATTTCCACATTTTCTGTTATTTGTTTTGTCAGTAAGGAGTTCCCATGTGATGGGTAGCTTGGCTACAAGTCCCATAACAATACTGCAGCGCCTAAGACAATCACCTGGATCTCTTACGCTGGGGAACGAGTTTCTTACCCGGACAGGGGTGTCCTCCAGCTATTCATATACAAAGATGCTTGAAGGGTTTTGATAAACAAGCATATTTGTTGTCATGGACATTTAGGAATACATTACAGTAGTAGTTCATCTTGCACTTCAAAATGAAATCTCACTGCTCTCGCTCGTCCGCCTTGTGCTTTTGTTAAACTTGATCTCTTTCTTTTGACTTCCTCTTCGACTCACAATGCTTCTTTAGTTTTCTGTGTGTGTGTGTGTGTGTGTGTGTGTGTGTGTGTGTGTGTGTGTGTGTGTGTGTGTGTGTGTGTATGTGTGATTGTGTGTGTGTGTGTGTGTGCGCATGCAAGTCCAAGTATGCCAGAGAGGCACCACTGATGGTGTTATTCTCAGATGTATTACTCCATGTCTCATGACTTGATTTGTCATTGCTGTTTCCCAGGCTTTGCTACTGCTTTCTCAGTGCCGTGCAATATCATCTGTTGTGATTGCTAAGCAAATTTTAAAAAGAAGGAAAGAAAATTGAGAAGCAAGTGATGATGTCATCCAGCTTTTTTCAGTGTTCAAATGTTTCAACATTTCTGTAGTCGCAAAAAGTAGAAAATAAATGGTTGGTATTTCCAGCTTCTGAATCCTGGCTCTTGTTATTATTTTATTTTTGGTGTGTGTGCTTTGTCGTCTTTGTTTTTTTTTGCTCAGACAGGCAAATTGAATCAATAAAACATCAAATCAGATGAGGAAGTAGAGGACAGGACAAGCAGGCATATGAGTCTGTCTTGGATGGGAACATGCATGACAAGTAACCTCAGAAGATCAGTGCACAGTTTATGTCATGTATGCTGTCAGAGTTAGAGTGCTCCATTTATGCTGGGGACCCCATTTTCAAAAATACATGCACCTGACTTCCTGTAAAAACCTTGAATCAATGTATTTCCATCACACATCTTTACTTAAAAACACTATACATTTGGAAATATCAAGCTATTTAAACCAATAATTAAAAACCTCAGTATCTCATAAAGGCAGTCAGCAAATTCTTTTTTAAAATGTGGGATGGGAGATTCCTTTTATTCAAATGGTAAACTGCAAATTTTGGAGTAAAGTTTTACAATGAACCACAGTCTTACAACAAAGGTACTGTATGTATTGCTAATTTTACAGGGCTGTAAAACCTTTGGTCAGTGAACTTAGCCACCTCTTTATATACTTCTGTGTCATGTAGTTTAGGGTTCACCTTAACCCTTCAGAGTCAGCCAGATTTGAATTCCAAAGGAAAGAAAAGCAGGGTAATGTGGCCCTTTAAATAATCAAAAAATCACAATCATAACTTATACATGAGCAAAGTCCTGAGTTCACAAAAAGTTGTCTAGTTTAATGTTTTAACCTCAATATAGTTTACCTTTACTTACATAGATTAATGAATGAATGAAACCAAGTTGAGACATCCACACTTTAACCCATCAGTCGTTTCATTGATTGAACTCTGCAACACAACTATAAAAGTACATAGATTTTTCAGTTGGTTTCCTGTTTGTGGTGCTAAACCTTGCAAATCCATCTGTAATCCATCACCCAAAGTTGATTCAAGACCTCAAGGCAAACTGTTGCATGTAAATATGGAAAGCTAAAATATATTAGTTGTCTTCAGCGTTTGAAGTTCCAAACATCGGAAGTTCAAATTCTTGATGGTTAAACAGTTAAACATTGAGTCAGCGGTAAATCATTGATCCTCATCAAACTGAGCCACTGGACAGCAGATGTCGCCACTATTTGGGTCTGTGGTTCAACCAAAACTTTGTCAAACTTGTCAAAGAAGCAAAACTAGACCTGTGCCTGGAGATATGTTTCCTTTAGGATGCAGTGAGGGACAATGTAAAATGTGTCAGCTGAGCTATGTGTGAAGGCACTTGGTGAATATTGGGTTAAGAAAAGTATACATAAGACATAAGACAAGTGATTCTGCAAAAAGCATTCTACTTTTGTGAGCAAGAACATGATATAATCTAGTTTCAGTCATCCACCTTACCTGCTAAATAATGCTCATGAGCCTTTGTGACCTGCTACGACTATAACTATTGTGCGTGTAAATTGTGAAATGAATAAAGGCACTGCAGTGTTCCACACAGATGAAGAACAATCTCATATTTATGAATGTACTTGCCTTGAATGAAGATGATGGGGTCATATGACAGTGACCCAAGGGAGTCCCAACAATTGGCAACATGTCCACACAGTATCACCTCAGGTACAACATTTATCTTTCTGGAGTCTTCTTGTGTCCCTCTTCTCCTTTTTACTAGATAGATAGATAGATAGATAGATAGATAGATAGATAGATAGATAGATAGATAGATAGATAGATAGATAGATAGATAGATAGATAGATAGATAGATAGATAAACACAGTAGTTTCCTTTTATTTGCTGCATTACTTGTATCCTGCCACTAGATGGGGCTAGGACACTTATTTTTCTAAACACAAGAACTTCTTTGTTGGCATTTGCCTATATTCTTAAAGGGAAAAGTCACACTAAACGATCATTTACACCCACTAAAGCATCAATACTCCTAATGATGTTTGTTTTAATTACACTAAACAGTGTGCACTATGGACTAAGATATCAAATCCAAATGAGCTTTATGTGAATACAGATCTTCCAGCTGTGAATCCGGAAATGTCCCCATATCTCTTTAAAATCAGCAAGGGTGTTGTCACAGTTTTCTGGGAGTTGCTACTGTTAGCTCCAGGATTTATCTCTTCATGTCATCATCAACTAGCTCCAGCTTCCCCTTCACACTCTATGATCTTTAATACAACTCTTCTCTTTGGGCTGTGGCTGGCTAGTTGCCACAACTAACAAACAGTGGTAAAGGTTGAGCACCAAGTTAACTCAAAGTGGCAAAGTTTGCAAAGCTGCTTCACACAAATCATGTAATTTAAAAAAAAAAAAATTGTACTGAAAGCGATGGTGGATTCTTCCTACCACAAGGCATTTC
This sequence comes from Lepomis macrochirus, assembly GCA_024633595.2. Classification (NCBI taxonomy): domain Eukaryota; kingdom Metazoa; phylum Chordata; class Actinopteri; order Centrarchiformes; family Centrarchidae; genus Lepomis; species Lepomis macrochirus. The sequence goes on from JALXJV020000006.1 coordinate 14,147,967, forward strand.
AACCACTGCATTCACTGTACAATGTCTCCCTACTTAATGTGAAATCCATTTTATTGTAGAATTCTCCTTTAGCCATGTAGCTAAGATTATTGCCATGTCTTGTTGGTCTGCTGTCAATGTTGTTAACTACTCAGGAGCACACTCAGGTTGTTTGAGCCCTTTACCCCCTGACAGCCAACAATCACCCTCAACAGCACCCCTTACACAGCTGTTTCTGAGCTAAATCCCTGATAGGACACCACAGGGTTTCTTAGATATATAGATAAATAGATAGATGGATTTATGGATAGACTCTTAAACATAATTTTGGTGTAAATCTGTTACAATAGTAAACTAACTTTGTAAACTTTGCTCCCTCCCCAGAGAGGGCCCATAAACAACTGGTAGATGCTTGCATTGTCATTGTGGACTTTATGACCCTATTCTCTGGGTCAAATTGATTATATTTTGATGAACTGTTCAACCCTACCCTGTGACAACAACAGGATAAAGATTTTTTCTTTTTCAGTAGTCTATCCAAAATATTCCAATAACACTAGTCATTTAAACCAAATTCCAGTCCCCTCTGTAGAGTATATGTAATAAAGAACAATAACACACACAAGTGCAACTGCAGCTGCCACACAGATTGGTGAAGCAGATTCTAGTGTCCTCATTTTGGCCTTTGACTTTTGTCCCCAAGAGGTTTTAGCAGTGAAGAGATTAAAACAAAGAGCTCTCCCTCTGCCCTTTTCCATTTGTACCAAAATAACAATGGATCTCATGCTGAATGTATTGAGCTCTACCTTTTCACTTTAACTTGACATTTAAAGTTTACTTTTAAGTTAACTTTACTTCTATTTTTGAAAAAAAAAAATCTGTAGCATTGTTTTATGTCAAAGGGCACTCTTTGTTACAATGACTGGTCAACTGTTGAATGATAGTGGATATTTAGGATTTGATATTGTACCACATCTTTGCCATTGCTTTGCCACATTGTCTTGGGCAGGACTATACTTCTCATGTAGTATATAACTTTTCTGACTGGCTCAATATTGGCCTTGTAGGTTTGACGTTCTTGTTACTTACATCCTATAGCTATATCTGTTTAATATTCGTTCCCCTATTATTGAAAATGACTGAAGCTCCCTTTTGTTGGACGACATAATAAAGAACAAATATACTAGTTTGCTTATCTGAAACATGTACAAGCGAAAACATTCCTTAATATTTGAAAAGTGACAGGAACTTCTCCGTGGCTTTATAGCTAAGTATCTCGGCCAGTCAAGACTTTGTATTACAACATGTAACAGCATTACCTTAAACACACACGATCTTTGGCCTTAAAACAGGCCAGTACAAAATGTTCACGACGAAAAAAAACGAGCCCTCACGTGCGCACGTGAGCGCGCACCGAACCCCACTGACCAATCAGCTTGCTAGAGTAGACCGTCAGTTGTTGGTTCCTTTTCCCTGGACAAACGTCAACGGTCATTGATGTAACAGAAGGGAAAAATAAAGATATCCATGCTGCCATCTCTTTTTAAATCTGTTTTCACCAGACGCATCTTTCTCACAAGTTTTGGTACCACTTCTAACTTGGCGGTTGCTATGGCTGCGAGTTCATGCGAGGCTGGCAGAGAGGGAGGAAGTGACGACTGGGTCTGTTGTTGGGACACGTGACTGGAGCTGCGCTGATCTGTTTTGACAAGCGGTGGGGAGGGGAGGCAGACTGTAAAGCATCACGACTAGGAGGACTCACTGTTCCTTTCATCTGCATTTCGCCTGAATAATATTAGTATCGAGCTAGTCTTGTATTTTCAGCAGTCAGCTCGGCCTGTCAGCGGTTAAATACCAACTGCTGCTCGGTAAACGGTCGTGGAAAACGTTGCCGTGTTGCCGAAGCTTTCCGAGCAGAGTCGGGCTATTTGTTGTAGGTTTGAAAAGTTTTAATGAAGATCGCAAAGGAAGTCAGTACAGGTGGCGTTTCTAACATTAAGTAGATGGCGACGGTTCCACCGCTGTGGATGGATAGAAACTGGCCCATACCCGTGTGATATCACCGGTTTTCGTGAGAAGAGTGATACGCTGAATATGCTCTCGCCGTAGCAAAAAAATAAATAAATACCGAGACCGTCCGTCGTCAGGAAGCGGTGTTTGGTGCTGAGCCGTGGCTACCTGCGCTACAGTGGGGGGTTGGGATGTTTGTGAGGTCGTCGTCACCAATAGACGCTTGACCACACAGTAACGATAAAGTTAGTTTTTGTTTGCTAACACTGCTGAGTTAGCAACCCCCCAGTCCTGGCAGAGCGCCGTTGTGAGGAGCCAGTATTGCAGGAGATGAGACCTAGAAATGCATCGCGACGTAACTGTGGTTCAGGTGGTGGAATTTGAGACTGACTGTGAGAGTAGCCAGCTTGCTAGTTAAATTACTAGTAGTCAGATTGGTTACTCGCTAGCAGGCAGATTGGCATCTCCATTACCAAACGCTGACTGTAACTGGCATTCGCTATCAGCTGCCTTTGTGTTAGTCAGTTGGACAATACAGTGCGACTCGATGGAAGCGTACAGTAGCATGCTAACAAAGCAATGCTTTGTTGTTGGATAGGGGGCAGCTGGCACCAACACACAGACTTCACAGCTGATATTATTGCTTCGCTAATACAGCAGGTCTCAGTCACAGAGGGTTTGGGGGGTCCAGACACTGTTGTGTTGCTGTCAAGACTGTGTGTGTGTGATAGAAAGAGAGAAGACCCTGCAAGAGGACCCTGAAGGCAACCTGATGACACTGGACAACATGAAGCCCGAGCGAGGTATGTGGGGCACCAGAAACACACAGACACATGTGGAGTGGACTTGATGGTCAGTGTGTGGGCAAGCTGTGCATGTCCATTTTTTTGTGCACTGACTGTACCCATTCCCCTGAGAGAAGATTCAGGCCAGGGAATTATGTAACAGCTGGTCAGCCCGGTCACTGGTTATGTGAATTAACAAAGCCTGACCTGAGTCGATGAGGACTTGTACATATAACACGCATTTGGTGCCCTAGTTTTGGATGTTACCATGAATGTCAGCTGTGTCTTTTCCCCACTGTTGCATCAACACATAACCTGCAAGATCCTCTAATGCCAAATGCTGTTCCCTTTTTTTCCAGTAGCTCTTGTTTTGACAGTCTCTTGCTGCAAAATGTACTTGACACCCACCCTGTTGTGGAAATAAGGCTCCTGCCTTATGCTCTGCAACCTGTTTACATGTCGCTATATCTGCAGCAGAAGGTAAAACAGGGACAGAGGGGACACCCTTGTTTGTTTCAATGTGATTATGCTAATTTTACTACTGCATTAATTTGTAAAGCACATCTCAGTACCTTAATCTCTGCCCTGACACAATTAAAAAAAAAAAAAAATAGGTGTTGCAATCCAGGGCAACTTGATGTTGTCAACAACACAATAGCACCATACTTGGAAGCAGTGAAGTGCCACTGTACTCAGTCATGATGAGATTAGCTGCAGTCAGTCGGGGTGGTCTGTGTGTTTGCATAGGTTATGAAACTGCAGTCAGGTTGCTGACTGGCCTGAGTGAGATCTTGCTTAGAGCACAATATGGTTGTAATAGGACTCCAAAACAAACTGTAAACATGTGCCCTATATGGGCCTATACTTTTAACCCCAGCCTTGCCTTGCCCGTCCTTTACAGCCTTTATATAGAAGCACTGATCCAGACATCTGTGTGATGTGACTGGCCAGAGTAAAGGGCACACTGACTGGCACTGTACTGTGTAATTATAGCCTAATAATGCAGCACAGCATGCTGGGTCAACTGTGAGCAGCAAACAGCAACACTGCTGTTGTATGTTGGATTACTGGTTGGGGTAATGACTCTCAAATTGGGGGATATTGAGATGATTTAATGTACCAAATACTCAGTGTGTGTTTGTCTGCCTCGTATCAGCAAAAGGATTGAGAACTGTTGGCCTAAGGCACATTACTACAGCGAGTCTGTTCGTTGCCATGTTGTTGCCATGTCAAGTTGGCTCTCTCACTGTCATGTTCTAATTATGAAAGCCTGTGCCAGTAAAAGCTGCTCCACAGCGGTAGCTCCCTTTTTGACTGGCAGACACAGTGGGGCTATTGTTATTTGGAACATACTGTGCCGTTCCTTTAGTGGAGATACCAGATTGCTTCTCTTCTCCCTGCTCTCCGAGAAAGGGACTGCAGTGGTGAGAGAAACTGTTTACTCAGAGGTCCGGTCCACAGCATGGATGAGTTGAGCACAGAGCAGGCCGTTTCACTGCTCTGATGCTAGATTGAGGGTTTCTAGGAGAGCCTAGCTAAGTTTGAAGGGGAAAGCTGAACAAGTCCAGACGTGTATCTAACCCCAACCTTCTAACAAGTCTCACAGGCTGCGGCCTCTTGTTCAGGTGGGTGTGAAAAGTCAAGCCAAGGCTTTAGGTGGGTGATGAGGTGCTAGAATCAGACTGAACCCTGCCCTGCCATACCTTGGCACCCTCTCTCCATCTTTAGCACTTTGAGAGGGGGACTATGGGAACTGGTGGTGCTGAAGTCCAACATATCAAATCTGTGTCTGTGCTCAAACTTAATAAACAGATCCCATATCAGGCTGATGTGACCAATCCAAATTAAGTTCTGGCAACTGGCCCGGGTTGCATTTACAAAGGAAAAACTCAAAAGGTCTATAAATTGTAAACAAAAGCCATGTGTTGCGCAAATGGCAGTCGATTATTGGTCATACAGTCAGCAGATGAAAAAAAAAAACCCTAACTGGAATACATTCTCCTTCATTTTATCGCTTAATATTTTGTCCTTATGCACTTTCACTAGTAACTGAGCAACATTTGCCTCACCCCAGATAATCAGGAGGCATCTCACTTTGGTATGAGTCCCTGCGAATCAACATTTTGATAGCAAAGTCACCAAAACAGCAGTAGAAAATGTTTGCTACCAATGAAATGACACATACAATACTACTTCTCCTATTATTGGTTCAAATGGTGTTCACACCAGAAATTAGCTGCTTCAGTTCACTTGACAGCAGTCTGAGACCACCTCTTTGAGGCGGAAGAGAGGCGGTTGTTTGGTCCGTACTAGAATTCGAGTCCAGCGTTCGCACCAACCCAAACAAACCGCACCATGGGGGTAATCTCTTCAGGGTTCAGCCGGACTAAACAAGGCTGGTGTGAACCCGCCCTGAAACTGAAAAACAAAAAGGAGCACTGCATGCATCTGTTGGGAACGCTGTGGCAGCTAATACCATAAGTTGTGGCATCAGAATTGATGTCCAAAGAAAAAAAGCAGCATCAGTCTAAGTCTTTTAAAAACATCAGCTCCTGATAAAAATCAAAGAATTAAGACTTCAGATGAGCAGAATTTTGTTCTTGCAGCAACTCCTTGTGGCGCTTTGTGAACCATGCTTTTGTTATAAAGGAAGAAGAGGAGCACTTATGTTCTGCTCAGGGGCCTAACCAGAGTCATCTGACCCCCTTGTTTTCCTGTGAGTGAGCTGTGAGTCAGGATTGTGTGTGTGTGTGTGTGTGTGTGTGTGTGTGTGTGTGTGAGTACATGCGGGTGTGAGGAGAGGGTGAATGTAGCAACAGATTGCTATTGGCCCTAATGAGCACTGTACAGTTGAACCATGTGGCTCAACTGACAGCTTTTACAGGTCCCATAAAGAGCAGCTATGGAAACCTCGGGACCTGTTTACACCAGTCAGGGATAACATGACTTGTCGTATCGAGGTTCAAACAGTTTCCGCTGAAGTGTGGTTAAGCTGAGTTTTATTTGCATCCTTAAAGACATCATTTTGTTTTAATGTGTGGTCTCCACATGTAGAAGGACAAAGTTGGATTCGAAAACCACACTGGAATTGTTTACATCATAAAAATAGGCTGTTTCTACTCAACTGTGGCGGTGCTCGTCGCAACCAGATCACTGAAGGGACAAAACAAAAAACACTTTGTGTTAAATGGTTATATGAGGCCATCTTAGGAAATGTATGAGCAAAGAGCTAAGAATGCCTCCACCTTTATGCCCTCAACCACAGCTCTCATTCTTCCTCTCCTTTCAGACACATATTTAACAACACACACAGAGATGACCTCAGCACTAGTCATGTTTGAGAGACTCTGTCAGCTGGCCAACCTCAGCACTGTGCTCCTGTTCTGTGTAATGCTATTTGGTGTGCTTGTTTCGTGGTGCTTCCTGTTTTGAGCCATTAGTCCTTTAAGGAGGAGTTGAATACAAGTCGCCCCCCCCCCCCCAAATTACTCCACTGCCTGCCTTCAGCCATGCGCTGAGCCAGATTACAGCTGCCTTGAGATGTCCCAGCCACATGCCAGCGGATCAGAGTATACACTCTCGCTGACTAGAGACCCAGATAACACAGAGTGACATGCACTGTGTCCTGTGCAGCACCTATCTAGTCCTGTGTTGTCTTTGCCTCCTCCTCAGCAGTGATTTACCCCATAGCAGCAGAAAGCCACAACAAGTGCTCTCCTCTGTTGTACTCCCCTCATACAGTTGGAGTCTGTGTATTTTTCCTGCTTTCTTGATTCACTTGTTTATTTACTGAGTCCCTGTTCTCAAGGTTTTTAACTACAGCAAAACAAGTGCTGGTTGGTAGTACTGTCTTTTCAGGTAGTTGGTAGTACTCTGTGTGACAGTTGGAAACAAAGGGCAACAGAAGCACCGAAAACCATAATCTTGTAGTCATTTAAAAGGTCTGCTTGCCTTTTCTGTTTTTGCGTACACAATCTTTCAGTAGGTATTCATGTCATCAACTAATTTAATTTTCACCGAATAGCCTTTTAATACAACACCACTGCTATTTGCTGACACAGCTGCACTGTACATGGATATTGGACTCCCCATTGTACAGCAAGATTCAGAGCAGCCTTTCGCAATGAATACCAATACTGGGTAGGCATTCAGCTGTGAGTTACGATCCTGGCCCCAGGCGTAATCAGCCTAAATCAATGCTGTTGTGACAGCTTTGACTGTAAGTAGCCTAGTCTTGCCTAGCCGCTACATTGGATTGGGCACCCAGTCCTCCCAGTCCAGCAATGCTCTTACATAATGCTGGAACATTTTATTTAGCACAGCAGCTCTTTATCAGGACACATACTCAACTGCACTGCTACTAAGGCTGCAATGATTATTACTAATCTGCCAACTATTTTCACGATTAATCGACTAATCGTCAAGTATATAAAATGTCAAGAAATTATGTAAAATGCTCATCACAATTTTCCAGAGCCCAAAGTGATGTCTTCAGATTGCTTCTTTGGTCCAACCAACAGTGCAAAACTAGAAGAGTGTTAATTTGCTATCATAAATGATAAAGAATAGCAGCAATTCCTCAATTTAAGAAGAGAAGATGACACCAGCAAATTTTTCACATTTTTGCTTAAAAAATGCCTGAAATGATTAATCGATTATCAAAATAATAATTTTTTTCTCGATCGACTAATCGAATAATCGACTAATGGTTGCAGCTCTAAAGCTTGATTTATACTCCAGCGTAGGGTCATTTATACTTGTGCATCAGTGTATCTGTCATTCTGCAATTACACCCCCAAACGCTAGTCAGCAGTAGTGCTACAGTGTCCACTGTGTTGACTTTTGCTGGCTGAGCAAGCTAAGTTCAGGTTCCGCTAACGTGAATGAGAGTACGTGTATACGTGCGGCTGGTATAGCCTTTTCAAATGTTATTGACCGAATGGATCACATTCTGATAGTAAAACAAGTCATTTCGCTCAGGTTCTGACTTTCAAATATATTGAACCTCTGTGTTACAGCCACCGTTTGGGCTGATAGTAAAAGTTACTACAAAGCATGGGGTACTTCCGGTGGGCTTGGGCATTGCGAGGCTACCCAGCCGACCAATCACAGTTCTTACAGTCCACTTCAACTCAACGTGTAGTTACATTTTTGAGGTGGTGCACATTAGGCGAAGGCATAGGCTACGAGCTTACGTCGATTAAAGGCGTAATGCTTTTAGTTAGTTTAGTTCAGTTACTACTATTTAGGCTCAGTGTTAACAAGGAATACAGACTAGAGCCCGACCGATATGGGTTTTCGGGGGCCGATACCGCTATTAAACTGAAAAAGAGCCGACGATTTTGAAAATTATTTGGGTAGACCCCTTTCCTGTCTAAACTACACTTAGAACAGGCCGATATTGAAAGCTGTTCTGTATGTGGGCTATAATACCTTTTCCTAAGGATTACATTAATAAAATAGATTACAGTCTCAACAACTTAACATGTAAACAATTGCACATCAATAAGTATTTGTTGCAGGAAGGTGCAACTGTAAACAGATGACTGAAAGACAATATGCGTGGGCTATGTGTATTTTACCTTACACATAATCTGCCGTAATAACTACAGTACTACAGTACATTCAGTGTAGCATATTAACATCTACTTTATAACTTTACCAGCACTCTTTAATAATATCCAAAGCTACAAGAAACCATTTCTCAAGCACCAGCTAGCTCTAAAACATGCCGTCTACTATACGGTGAGTTGCTGTTAAATGCATCTAGTACTACATGACTGTCTACAACGAGGACTTGCATCTACAAAGTTTCACATCTACAACGTCACACAAAGAGAAGCCAGATAACTTTGTCGGGCAGGAAGCTGTGTTATTCAGCTCACATTTATTTACATGTCTGCTCTGGTTTAATCATGAGTATAACTGCAGACAGGCAGCTCGCAGATAAATTTTAGAATACGTTACACTCTCTAGTTTAACTGCTCAGTAACGTTAGCACTCTACCACTGATTAGCATTAGCTTTGTAGTTAATGTAGCAACAGGCAGTGTTAGCAGCTGTAGGGGATGTTAGAAAATATTTAGTCGTAATGAATTAGAGAAGAATGAGTGGACCGTTTGCTAGAAATGCCTCACTGTTTCAGATATAAATCTACAATCACGTTTGTCAGCAGCATAGCATCCAATATCCAACTCTCGTAACATTACACATAACGTTACTGCTGTGAGCCTGGAGAAAACCAGGAGATGGCAAAGAAAAACAGGAAGGTTAGCAAGTCATTTTCAGGAGAGAAGTGACTGGGGATTCTTTCATTATTATTATTTAAGTCATGTCATTAAAAGGACAAATGACCAACTCACCGCTAACACAGATACTGTTTCTATATGCCCCAGTAGGCTCTTGTAGACGCCAATAGTTTTCTTCTGTGGTTTTTGTGGGGAGGCAGTTTTGTTAACAGAGGAGCTGCAGAGCGCTCCCTGATGGGCAAACTATGCAACACTCATGACATGAGTGAAGGATCTGGCTCTGTTTCTTTGTGTAATTGTCATATATCGGCTGTTATAAATGCCAATGCCGATTAAATGCAACTGGCTCATATCAGCAGAACAATCTGTTGGGCTCTAATACAAACACACAAATACACCATCCAGATTTAGTGCTGGACTGGCTGAAGGTAAAGGTAGCAGCATGGGTCATATGTCTACTGCCAGGGTGCCAGTGATGTCATTGCTTTTGTGTTCGTCACATCCTCCTGCCCCCGTGGCTACTCGTAGCCATCCAGCAGCCAGCTCTGCAGGAACAGGAAGAGCCATCTGGACCTGGTGGTTTTCTTCTGGTAGGGGTGGTGTTGTAGTGAGGACGATATCTATATGTGTCTTTATCTCTGTGTATTTGGGTTTCTGCCTCTTTTATTTCTGTTCGTCTTTGGAATATATAGAGCCAAAGAGCTAAATGACTGTGTATAAAGAGCTAAATGTTATAAGGCAGCAAGTTTCATAACTTTGCAAATGAGCTCTAAGGTTGCTGAATGCTGAAAAGACTGAACAGGGTTAGTAAAATTTGCAAATATGTGTTTTTCTGTAAACAAAGTTGCCAAAACTCAACAACTTGTAGTATAGGTTCTATCAGTCCTTCCTGGCTGCCCAATCTATTCTGCACAGGAACAAGTGTTCCTGTCAGTCAAAGGCGATTGTCAGACAAATGTGCCTGTTCACAATGACTTGTGGGGTGATCTCAAGATAACAAAATGGTTTTGATCAATAGAATAATAGTTTGGGTCCCTGTCTTCATTTAGAGTATAACAATTAAAAAAAATAAGAAAACGTAAATCTGTTTTGTTTTAGTTCTGTGTTTATTTGCTATACATTTGCGGCAACCTTCTTTGACTGACAGGACCACTTTTGGGCATGTGCAGAACAGATCAGGCACCTACAGGTACTTCATGAACTATGAATTTCTGGTGTCCTCTACAATGAATCCTTCCTTCCACTATTAATCTCTGAAGTAATATAAGTAGATCTGCATCAAGGTCTGTGGGACTTGGCACGCCTTGCTCAGAAATCACATACTAAAGAAAAACACCAGCGCTCCTGCCTGGCACAAATGTTGAGCATTTCCTTCTCGTGCGTCCAGCGTGTGTGTTATTTTTGTAACTGAGAAACCAAAACAACAGCTTCTTGTTAACCTCACCAGTGTTTGCATAGACGCATGTTAGGGGCTGTGTGATTATTGTTATCCTGATGATTTGTAGGGATAGAAACCTTGCAAAGGCAATTTTGATCCGCTCTGACCTTGTAGTTAATCAGCTGTCTCACTCCTCGCTCCACTGGTCTTCTCTTACCTGGCCTATGTTCCTCTGCCCTCCTCTCTGTTTTTCCTCCTGTCACATTACGTAGACTTTAGCTACTATAACACCTCAGCACTTAACACCTCCAGCACCATCTGCTGATAATGAGGCAAAAAAGCATATTGACAGAAATTGAGCTAGGTTGATTTACTATAAACACACAAATGAAATAGGTGACAGTAGGACCTGACAGATTTATCAGTATACTTATATTGATAGACTGATAAAGACTTTCTGCAGATCTAATGCTATTGGAGTGCATTTGTCATGTAATACTTTGAATAAAGGAAAATGTAGTGTAAGGCCTGTTCACACATACACATGCTAACGCTGTTTTGTGGGCGCAACTGAAGTTTTTTAAATTATCTGTCTCAAAAAAAAAGAAAAATGCTTCAGTTTTTGCTATTGTTTGCTCAAGGTCTGAGAAATGTGCATGTGCAGCACTCACTATGACTCCTGCAGCTGATTTCAGGTCACAGAACGTACCTATGAAGGACAGCATTCCTTTTGATAAAATTAAAAATGTTTTAACTTATACAACTAGTCAAAGCAGTCAAAGCATTAGAAACTTTACACGCTTTCAGTAGAGTAGAGTTCACTGAGCGCAACAGCAACATAATTCCTTTTAAATAAAAGAAGAAATAAAGAAACAAGGGTCTTGCCAGATACCAGTGATTTCATACAACTGGTTAATGTGACAGACGGTCTAGATTGACTCTGAAGAGAATGGAGTCCTCTTCAGTTTTTAAGGTCTGTTACCAGACACCACACAGTGTTATGTGAGCCGGCAATTTAATCATGTTCATACACTAGGCTGACACACAACACACAAATCATCTGTTTCTGTGTTCCCATGCTGACTGTCCTGTTGTGGTGTAGTACTGAAAGACCATTATAGATTCATTAAAAATCAAAATGTCTGACAACACTATGGAGAGGCGAGGAAAAAAGAAAGCTAGGTGAAAGGATCAAAAAAATGTTGTTTTCTATGTAAATCACTGCATTCATACTGGGGGTTATTGCGAATCAAGAGACATCTAATATCAACCAGTTAATATGCATAAAGTGATAATTGATCTGTCTGTAATGTGAACCATTCCTTTAAAGTAATATAATCATAGTTACGCAGTCCCTGGTAACAAAAAGTACCTCAGGGGCTCATTGTGGAGGCGCTGAGCACATTGTTTATTCACAACACTGTGAGGTTAAGTTAATTTGAGACTCATCTATCCCTTTTCCTTTTCTCCATTGTCTCATTTCATTGCTTTCAGGCCAACAACCAGCCTCAGTACAGAGTGAGAAGATTCCCCTATCACCTCCAGCATTGCTTCAGCCTCGCAACAAACCAGCTGACAGTCATTCTGTCCTGTTTAGCTGGGTTAATGTTATTTTAGGTGTTTGTTTTTACTGTCGTATCATGCTATTAATGAATACTGTTGTTGAATTTGGGGGTCAGGGCACTGTAATTATGAGTCTTACAATTCCTGACAAAAAGAAGAAATAAAAATGATACGCAACTGAAGTACAGTATAAGAATAAAAAGGGAGAAGCAACCAAAAGGAGAGTAGGTGAAAAAGTGGTGTTTGCCTTTTGTGGCAGATTAATCATTCATTCACTACAGCTTTACCAAGAATAAGGTGTGTGTGTGTGTCGGGGGGGGGTTCCTAGCCACCTCACTTTAGCCTTGTGCTTCCTTGTCCCAAGCGGTTAATTCCCATCCCCAGCCACCACGATCTGCCTTTGCCACAACTGGAACACTTTTCATGTAGGCCTTGGAGCCCGACTGCTCGGGTTGCTCAATTCAGTTCCCACTCTCTTGAATTTGGCATGGGTGGCAGAGGAGGTCAGAGGCCTGTGCATTCATGTTGGATGGGGTGTCTCTGGTTACAGAGAGAAGCAGGCTTGTCCCACTGCCCTAGTGTCCTGTAACTACCAGCAGTGCGGAAATTTAAACTGCTAGCCTATAATACTGCTAGATTTTGTTTTAGATGTTGCCATTAGAGGAGAAAGTTAAATTAGATAGTTATTTGGCAGGAAAAAAATATGATTTTTATTCTCAAAGAAATATTGATATTGTTTTCACCTTTGTGCCAATGTATACCTGATCTAAAATGTATATCTGAATCTAAAATGAAACTTTGTACCTATAATGTATATTGTTAAGGCTAGATTAGGCAGTACTGCGTGATTGTTGGCTCTGCTGGGGTTTAGTAATTCTCACTTTGCCCACCAGTCCAGTACTGCTTTACTCACTCCACTCCACATTGCATAACAGGTATTAGTTTGAGCTTGCAAAGGACCACTCTTGCCTGAATAACACGGGTGTAGGGGGCCCATCTCCAGTATGTGCAAGTAAGGTCAGAAAGGGCACTGTGGGGGTCACTGCATCTGAAGATTGTAAGAGGGAAATTAGGATAGAGAGGTGTGATGAATTGAACAAGTACATGTCACTAGCACCTAGTGTACACTTCAGTCCCCTTTAGCTACAAGTAGGCATACCTCATTGTTTTGGAGTTTGTGCATCTTAGTATTCAAGGGCCTTTTTTTAATCTCTGGAAAGTTTACCCCACACGTAATGTTTTTCAGCTTCAATCTGCTTGGCATTTACTCAGCCTAATGCACCTGGAAGCTGCCCAGTGCAGCCAGTCTTCCTGTTTTAGCCACCAAGCAACTCATCTGAATAATATGGGGTTCAAGTACCTTACTCAAGGACTTCAGTTGCTATGGTTGTCGAAGATGAAGAGCGCATACTGTATGTCATTCCTAGCCTAGAAGTTCCCGACAGGTTTTGGGATTTGAATTTACACCTTTTTTGGTCAGTAGCTGGCAGAGAGTATGCAGGTTTTCATCTGATTCAACGGTTATACCAGCTGATTTTCACCTGTCTGGTGAAAGGTGTACTTCTCTATGAAATAAGCTGGCATAGTGTGTGGTTTCAATAAAATCCTGCAGACTCTTGGCACTCCTTAAACCATGGTTACCTAACCGTGATAGGACACCATTGTTACTGGAGCTTTCATCATACAGTCCTGACCTAATACTGTAAGAAAGCTGAACAGCAAAAGGGGATTTGTGTGCATAAACTCAACAAAAGTTTGCTGCATTTTTTGAAGTTTGTGGGTTGAAACTAGATTACCTACTAATCCAACTTACACAGCTATATTATATTATTATATGTTTTGTTTTTTTCCTCAGTAGCCATGTACACAAATTGTACGTGTTACACAACTTGATCTACCAGAAAAGTATAAGAAAAGGGGAGAGATGGATATGTCAACAATTAATTATATCAAATACCATAGACGTAATTGCATTACGTTATTAGACGTTTTAGACTCAGCCCAGCTGAGATGAGTTTTGTCTCTTAAGTGCCTATGGCTCATGATGAAAAGTAAATTCCAGAGGCCTGGAGCTTGTTTACCACCTGACTTCACTATTATGTGAGTTGCTCAGCTTCTGAACAACAGCTCCGTTTATGGAGGACAATAATGGGTGTGTGAGAGAGAGAGGGCAAGGTGGTGTGTCAGTCTGGGTCAAGCGTGTGTTTGTTTGTTGGCAGTGGATGAATAATAGCAGCTGAGTTCACAAAACAGAAGAAGGGTTCTCCTCAGCTGGAACTGTACTAAGGCTCCTCAGCCAATCAGGGCTTGTTGCTATGTGTGTTGTGAATCTGCCCTTTTGTGTTGCAGAGTGGGAGAGAGGGACACACACACACACACACACGTCATAGAGCCAAAGTCCGTAGTTTTGACGAGACGTGTCAGTTAAACTAGTGGGGAAAGTTTTGAGAAAGGCCAACTCCTAGACTAAAACATAATCCTGCATATAGCAAAACTTTCTGGTACAAAGTAGTGGATGATAGACAAAGTCTGAAGTTTATTGGTGAGTTTGGAGACAGCCAAATCAACAGTAGAATTTAAAGCATATGGGTGTGTTAGTTATTTTAAAACACGTGTTTCATTTCTACCCTTTAAACTGAATCTGGATGAGGTCCAGATGATCCTTACCATTCTTTACAGTCTTCTGGCAAAAACATGCTACTTCCTTGGCAGGCATTTTTTTAATGTTGTAACACAAGGCAGACAAAAACAGGAAAGGTGAGCTGGCAGTGACGTCCAATTCATGTTATAAAGCGCTGTGGAAACACCGCTGACCCTGTTATAAGGATTGAAAATTAGCAGCATTCCTCCGCTGATTTGCCACAGAGAGGGAGAACAAAAGACACAAGAATGCTCAGACAACACTGGGACACACTCAGGTTTACATACACACCTACGCAGACAGAGCGCATCACACTTGAAGCAAGTATGAGCACATAAAGAGCTTAGCAGACTCAACAGACGGTCTTAGTGTACAGTGCAAGGACACCCTATACAGTCAGAGCACAATAGACATGCTATTGTATAAACACAAAACAATCGTATGCTGTATGTACCCAGAGGACGTCACTCATACACTCACAGAACACAACAGGAGCATTAATTGTCTTCAAACACTTTCTTGTCAAGCTGCAGCTTACTGTCACATACAAAATGTATTGGTGCAGCTCGTTCCTACAGACATACTCTTCAATCACCGTGACAGGAATGTTTAACACAAGGTCTCTGTTGCCTTGGTAACACTTGTACCCTTCCCTGGTCAACAACAGTCGTACGCACTGATCACTGTTCTCTAGTAGTCCCGGGTCAGTCAGCCAGGAGAGAAATGACACTGGCCATGTATCCCCTTCACTGCTACACCTCCTTTATATTGCTGCTGTGCATTGCCACAGGGCTGCCAAGTTAAGTGAGTCTTAAACAGGGCTGTTTTGCTTGAGATGCCCATCGCTAAGAGGGCGGATAGCTGGATCCTTTGATTGAGTGTGTCAAAGACAGCTGATAGGTCAAGCAGGTTAAGAACTGAGGACTGGGCTGCAGCTCTAGCTTGACCTTTGCGCTTCTGTCACAGACCACAGGGCCGTGTCAGAGGAGTGGCCATTAAGCTTGTTATTTTTGCTGGTGACCATTGGCCTGCTAAAATGGATCACTGGATCCAACATTAAATTTTCAGTTGTCCAAACCTATGGGCATCACTTGCCTGTGTACATGTTTCAACATGGGAAGTTGAGTACACAGTATGCTTGAAGTCATGACCACACCATTGCTAGACAGCTGACGACAAAAATAGACACCATAGGACTTCTCCTTTTTCTGTTGTCAAGAGGGTCAGTGATTGTACATGTTATTGAAATACCAGCATACCTCGGAAAAATCAGAAGATATGAAGTTGTAAACACCATGTCAGAACATAGGCAGGACTAAAAGGCTGGATTCTAACCTGAAATCTGAAAAGCACAAGCATTCTTGCGTTTAAAAAAAACTAGTGTAATGTGGGATGTGTAGGTATCACATGACTTGATTTCAGTTCAGGGTGCTATGATTGATGTACAAAATGTTATGCTAACTAGCAAAATGTGAGAAAGAATTTCTTTAAACTCTGTTACGTAAACATAACAGTTCCTGAATAGCACATGAAGTTATGTCAATGAATAGTGCTTGGCTGTTATGTATGTACCAGTATGCTACAGGATACTACATATATACTCAAATTCATATACATAGAGTGCGTGGATGCACACAGTACATACTGACACTGCTCATTCTGATGTAGCCGCTGTTTAGACCTGCAAGTTTAGCATATTTCAGGACTCACAGGTGATCTTCTTTGTGAAGTGGTCATAAAAATGCAGATTTAGAAAGGAAAACACACTTTATGAAAAATATAAGCAAGCAGTTGTAATCCTTAAGATGCAAAGGGGAAGGAGATAGTTTTTCTTGCAGACCAGCTGGTCTCCAAATATAGTCAGTCAGACTGCAGAACTGGCCATGAAATAGAAAATACAGCATTGCAAACAATTCCCATGGTGGTGAAATGCGGTTGCCAGAGGCTGCTGACACTTAAAATCTGCCACCTGCTTTGCTTCAAGCTGGCCACGTGTCTCATAGTCTTGGGACAGCCACAGTGGACATCAGGCAGCTTTCAAAAACCCAGCCCAGTGGTGGATTTTAGGGGAGCCCCCTTTATACAGTAAATAATCCATGAGTTGTCTGTGCTGTGCTTTGAGATGAGTGGGGTACATTATATTAAAGAGCTATCTTAGCATACCAGCTATAGTACATATAGAAATCAGAGGAGCACCAGCACAAAATTTAGGAGCGCCACTTAAATCGACATGCAACCCATGGGACCCCTCAGCAAAATTCTGCTAAGGGGCCCTCCTACCTGACTTCTGAGCCATGTAAACTATTTGCCATTGCCACACAGTCGCACCTGACTTCCCAGTCCTCCCACTCCTTCCCATCCTCCTTTTAAAACAGTTTGCTATGTTTGCTGGTCTAAGGATAAGTTGACTTCTACAGAATAGAACCCTAACCCTAACAGTATTCAGTGAATAGAATATTTTCTATTGAATATTAAGAGAAGTGAATATGAACATAAATAAAAAATTGTATAAAATATAGATGATGTGTTCATACGCAATGTGGGTTTTTTTCCGAGCTACAATTTATAAATGCTGTTGCTCGTTGGAGGTTATTAAATATGCTAAATAGTTGTATTTCACTTTTGGCAGGCGGAGTGTCACAGAACACAGCCCTGGAAGTGGCTGAGACACAAGCAAGAGATAGACCAAGAGATGCACTGCCCAGCTCAAGTCAGACAGACTAGACACAGATCCACTGCAAGCTAGCACATCAACTTAACATTACTGTTGTTTGCTGACATCAAATTTAGAGAGGAGAGTATACATTTACCCTCATTTCACTCTCATGGTGTTTTATTTCTCTTTACGTTACCAGAGAGATTGTTTCGCTTCATCCTCTCATCAAAGTTGTAAACGCTGACACCCGCATTAATATGAGGGGCAGGCAGGGCCCTGTTGCGTAGTGAGCGGGCCATACATGCACACACGTTTCACATTGTATACAATAATGATTTAAAAAACAAAACCAATAAAAAATGCAGGCATATTTGAAAGTCACACTGGTTCTCTAGCACTGTCTCCAAAAATGGTCACAAAATGTGACTAAATAGTTGCAGTCTGGAGCCCGGCATTGGCATGCGTCAGCGTTTAAGCAAGTAACGTGTGGCTGTTGGAACTTTTCTCAGACTCTTGCAATTATTTTTTATCTTTCAGTAGTGTGTCCAAGGCTTCAGGCATTCACAGCATTAGTCCCTTTTAACATAGGAGCTACTGGCAGACATCATCACAAAGTCATCAAATAGTTGATTGTAGAAACCTACACTTTGAAATCAGAGAGAGGGAGATAAACAGAAAATGAGAGCTAGTAAGTTGTGGCTATATTTATCTCACCGGGGGGCTGCAGTAAGGAGATTTAGCATGGAAGAACTGTTGGTGTAATCTCCCATTCTGCCTCTGTATATGTGCAGCTGTGTGTGTGAACGTGTGTGTTTGGGCTGCACGATGCATGCATGATGAAATGAGAATCTGAAATATCTCACTCAGAATTAAGAATGTGATTTTTGTCTCACTATTCTTAGGGTAACCATTTGAAAATATAAGTACTCCGTTAGTAATGTCCCTGAGCCTAAGAGAATTTGGTCTGACAAGTATGACGGTACAATGTTATGCACCCTTAAACAGTGCATCAGTTACTTTTTATTTGGTTGTTACCACTATGGTGGTCCAAATATGGCAAAACTGTATGACCGTACATTTGACTCTTTTCATCCAACAAAAAAACTGAGTGTGACTCTTTTTCAATACGAGCAAAACAGAAATGGTGTTAAATTTAGATTTGTTTCAGTTTCTATCTACATGCACAGTCACAAGAGATGTGACACAGTCTTGTCATTTGTCAAGCAACCTTTAGAGAAAGAAGTGCCTATTTTGATGCAGTTTAATCCCTGCTAATGCAAATGTGGCAGAATAGTTGAAGGATTTTGCATAGAATTAAAATAATATTACACACTCCTTTGTGTATACTGTATGTAACATGCAGGCTCATCTGCATGTTCACGCGACACACCTCAGCAAGCTCAGCAGACTGCTGCACTCAAGCTGCCTGGAAATGCCTTTAACCCACAGGCTCCCGGCAGGCTGGTTATCTAGCGTATGCAGGTCCTACAAAATAATATCAGTCTTCATCATGATTTAAATCATATCAACTTAAAACCTCAAGAGATGTCACAGAAATCATTCAATGTTTTTCATTAAGAAATTGGTCCAGTTATACAGACCTTTATTATTTATTCATCTTGAGAAAATGTACAAAGCAGGTACACATGTACTACTCTAGCTGTTCTGTAAACCACTTCATGTTATTTTGAATGTTAGACATGGATTTTTAATGGATCAGAAAAGTGGGATTTGAACACCCTCTGGTTGGTGATCTGCCCCCTTAAACTCAGTTTATTTGTTTGTATCTGTCCTGTAACTTTTTCTCATAATAGCACATGATGTGTTACACTCACTTAAAGCATGAGAGTTTTTGTTTGATTCAAAAAAAAACAACCCACAGCCAAGTCACGATTTGTTCAGTTTTGTGGCACACCAGTTCAAAAGTGACTTTAGACAGTCAGACATTAAAATATTCTCTAATATATCTGCCTCCAAGACAATCTGCCAGATAGGCCATTTTGCAAGCCTCCAAACATTTGCATGAAATTCACTTGACAGACAGTTAACTGGAAACGTTGTTAATATCACTTCCTGTCTGCCTTTTGAACTAACTCTGTGTGTTTCCTATCTGCCCTACTCATCTGTCTCTTCCAATATCTGTGTAGACCTTCTGTCTCACTCCTTCTGAAGTATGCCTCGTTTCTCCCTGGTTGCTGCCCTGCAGTATTTTATCTCATATTGTCTTTGATTACCAGTAGCCCAGCTATAGGTGAGTTCATCAGCTTTGTGTTCCTGCTGAGGCTTTGATCTGTGACTCTTCTTTTTTTTTTCTTCTTTCGCATCTGCCACTTACTTTTGCCTCCTGTCCCCCAACACACATGCATCACTAATGAGGAAAGACAAACAAGACTCTAGCACTCTGTGCTTCATTTAATGAGACATGGACATAAACAAATGACACATATAGAGAACCACACTGGCTGAGCAGCGGAGGGTGGGAGGGGTTTTTGCCATATGGTTACTTACACAGCATTCAAATTAGCTGTGTGTATTAGTGAGCAGAGCAGCTTTTGCTATAGAAGGAGGGCCAACCACACAGTGATTGTGTGGCCATAGTGCATGGATTAATAGGTCCGCTTATCTGAATGTGTGTATTTTTTCTTCCCATTTGCGTCTCTTAAAACAGACACACTACTGTGGACAAAATGTAAAAAAGTCATCCAGCAACGTGTTTTTAAATTACTTGCTTCAAAAACCATACTATTTTGACCACTGACATGTTTCATGTTCATTTCCCTCTCTGACAGGTCTTAGGTAGTGATGAATCACACTAATCAGTGTGTCAGTGTATTCCACGGTGTGTTTACTATGAACACAGTGTTGACTGGTGAGGCTGACCCTCTCTGCTCTTGTCCTGGAGGCCCTTTTCCAACCCACATGACTCTATACTGATCTCTTGGCCTGAGGACACAGAGACAGCTAAGAGGGTGTGTGTGTGGGTAGGTGGGTGGGTAGGTGGGTGTGTGTGTGTGTGTGTGTGTGTGTGTGTGTGTGTATACAAGCCGAACCAGCCGATCTGTAGGCAGGACTCCAGCTGCACATGGTGGCAGGCGGTCACAGGTCTAATAATAAGATGCCTGAATCTAAATCCGACCTGTTACATAATTCACATCACACATATTGGGAGATGGAGGAGGGGTCACATGCACATGGAAAAGAGAAAGATCAGTGTTCGTTGCATGTTATGTATTTGGGTTTGGGTCCGCAAAGTCCAGGATGTATCAGCAAAGCCTTCTATTTAAACAAGGGGCCTAAACCTCATTATGTTTTCCTGATTGAAGTGTTTTCTGTTTGCATTTCTCAAGCAGTGGTAGTAGTTGCTATGGTACTTCTCATTCTGAATGCAAGTGGGGGAAAAATACACAGTACGGACAAAACAAATTGGAGGAAGACAGAAAAGACATCCTACAGACATTTCATTAATTCAAAAAGTGGAAATATTAATCGATGAAAGCCAGAGCTCACAGTTTAAAGAGATGGAGAGGCAGAGATGAACTGGTCACGGTCTGGTGGAAAAGAGAGGAGGAGGGAAAGCGAAAGGCAGGACTGAACAGCCCCGCATCGAAGGCTTAATGATTGGTAAACAAAGCGGATTGTTGCATAAATTCCCAAATGAATGATATTAACCATTTGGACCAATGGCAGGATTAAAAACATTACAGAGGGAGGTGATTTAACTCTTTTAAGATTTCACCATCCTGCATCGTGGAAATCTAAATGTGCTTCTGTATGATGAACACAGCGCACTCTTTTCATGTCTGTGGAAAAGGTTTTCTACTTCTCTGCCTTTTTTTGTTAGGTTTTCCTGCATCTTGATCACCTCCCAGCAGTGTTTCTTTGTGTGTTATGTGTGTGTAGACTTCATAGGAATGTTCTATTCAGGCGTGACGTCCTGAATGACAGCTCTCATCTATCCTTACATAGGCTGGGCCCCTTAACCAAAAACCTCCATCACTAGCCTTTTGTCCTGCTGTGCGTGTGTGTGTGTGTGTGTGTGTGTGTGTTTGCGATGGTGTATCGTTTGTCACTGTGTCAGTGCTTGTTGATGTTTATGTGCTGTAGGGGTGTATGTATGGGTTCCTGGGTTGGCTAGAAAGCAGCAATTGGACACCCACTGTGCTCACATGATTGGTATACTGTTTTCCACCACTCCCTTAATCACTCCTTTATCTCCATCCCTTCATCAATCCATGCTTCCTTTCTATTTTGTGCCTCTCCTCCTTCATGAAGTGTCACATTCAGCCCAAATCCCCTGATAGGATCAGGTATTAGAACCTTTTCCAGTTTGGACTGGGAATAAACCTTAACTGCAGCTCACTGTATATCCAGTACATTCCAGCCAACCATCATGTAAAGATAATGAACTCTGCGACCTTGAATCTTGACCTTTGTCATATATTACTCCTTCTGGTCTGTCTCTGGCTCCCTTTTTCTCTCCCACTGTTGGTCTTTTTCTCCCTTTGTTCAAGCCTTTCCGATTGCAGCCCATAAAGAAAAGGAGATTGTCCCTGAATATAGCCTCCCTCTCCATCTCTTTCACCCTGCGCTTATTCAGCCTACAGCTGGCTAACAGACCCCCCCCCTCCCTCTCCTCCCCTCCCTCCTCATGTTTTGTGTTGGACTGCGCCTCTCCCCACGTGCAGCAGCAGCTTAAAGGCATGTAGGAGGAGTTCCCTGAGAGGAATGTGCGTGACTGGCTAGCTGACTGCAATACGCATACACACACACACACACACACACACACACACACACACACACACAGATACAGCAGCAGCTCATAGCTCACACTTCTGCAGAGCCAGCTGAGCGGGACTCTGTTCTAGCCAGCTAGGCCCTGGTGGAAGGAGGACGGGCTGTGTGTATGTTAGTGTATTTGTTCTTCTATCTTTATGCAGACCTGACTAAAACATAAAAATGTCCACGTAATTGTGACCTAATATTTATTTGACTCCCAATTTCAGTGAAAGCAAGGGGGGGCTTGAGATTGAACGGCAGGCGGCTTCAGTACGTCAGTGTTTTTTGCCTGTGTGCCATGAAAAAGAGAAAAGAAATAAAGCTGTGATTCTCAGAGCTGCTGTGAATCAGCTGACCTCCTACGGGATTCTGGGAGTTTTCTCTGGAGGAGTACAAGAGATAGAGAGCTAAGACGGGCACTGCAACCTTCTGCTAAAAATACCCCTACTTCAGATCTAAGCCTCAATTACAACACAAACAGAGCAGGATTTTGTTAATTTTGTTGTGCCAGGAGACAAAGTGATGAGCCACAGCTACAATTTTGTAGTATTTCGACTGGTGACCTATTACATGACGGCCCCCATCTTGCCCCGACTTGTATAAACAGCTATTAATGTGGTTGTGAATAATAGTGCACAACAGAGCAGCTCAGCAGGAACTATAATTTGGATGTGACAGCCACCTGAGTATTCCTTATCTGTAGTCTTTCTGCTCTTGCATAGTTAATTGAGTCTTGCAGTTGAATCAGAGGGGAATAGCCTTGTCCTGAATAGTGAAAGGGTGATTCAGCTCTCTGTACTGCCAGGTCCTGGTCACCCTGACAGCCTTGCCCAACCTCACCCTGGCAAAATTGGTGGAGAACTGGATGGTGCAGTATAACTTGTATCATTTCTGTTCTTTAATTGCCTTTTGTTATGGCTGAGTTTATAAATGCTTTGCCAATTAGTGTGAATGACGTCACTGTCAGTATGCATACTGTGTGTGTGTGTGTGTTAGAGAGAGAGAGAGACTGTATTGAATAAGAGAGAGCAGGTCTGTGTGTGGCTTCACCCCTCAGCTCAGCTGACATGGAAGGTCTAAATATATTCCTTTGAAGCGGCCAAACTGGAAAAGTTGTGTCATATACTGCCTTCCCCCACACCCCGTCTCTAAACAAGTATTTCCAGCCAAACTTAAATAGCCATAGCCACCTAAGTAAAAACCTAAACAAAGACTTTCAGGCATTCATGAGCATCAACACAGAGGGCTTTCTTTGGTGTACTGTCCCCAGCATCTGTGACAGGATAGGCACATTAATAGTTTACCTGCTACTTGGCTCGAATTGGTTCCTTGTCATCTGTTTAGACGCAAAGTGATTTTATGCTGACCCTCTGTTTCTCTGCCTTGTCTAGATGCAACAGAGGAGTTTTTCGAGTATGACGCGGAGGAGTTCCTGGTGTTTCTGACCTTGCTCATCACAGAGGGAAGGACACCAGAATATTCTGTGAAAGGCAGAACCGAGGGGCTGCACTGTCCACCAGCCCAGTCGGCCATGCCGCCTCTTCACAAGCATGAATGCAGTGACAAACTGCCTCAGGTAACACGTGCACACACACCCATGTACATGTCATGTCTTTTCCTGTGTTGGAAACAGAAGGCAGACTCTCATTTTTCTAGAGGTTGTTGCTGCTGTGTTTGTCATTCAAGTCATGAGCGCTAAGTGAGGCCCATTTATCAAATGAGATGATTGGTTATTAGAGATACTAGAGATAATTGTATATTTTCTGTAATTTTACCAACACAGCTGGAAGTCTGCACCAGAACCCTCACTGATAAGTATTAGAAACAGTAACACAGCAGCACAAACTACACCCTGAAATGACCATAAAGTTGAATCAATACCTCTTAAACATAGTTTTACTGTTTTTCTTAGTTTGCTTTGGTGCATTTCTAAAGTCATCCTCAACATTTGCAGAACAGTAAGTTTCTCTGAACAGTGCATACAAACAGCGCTACACAGTGGATTACCTGCAAAAGACCGTAACTTGTTCATAACCTTAGTCTGTCTTCACAATGAAAAGTCCTTATTGTTTACAGAAAAGATAGTCAAAAACTTTAGCCATGTTATCATTACAACAATGTACTTCTTTTTGTTTTTGATGCAAACTATGGCTAAAGTTTGGATGGCAAAATATTTCTGTATGGCATCAGTTCCAACAGTACGAAGTTATACATTACAGTTACACTTTTACTGTTTGTTCTGTAATTTGTTGACAGAGCATGTCATGTCATGTCAAAAAGAAAAGACTGTTTTTCAGTACTGCATAGCACAAAAGAATAAATGAAAAAATTAGACATGTAAACATGGGAAACACCCCTTAGGATGGAATGTGTACCGAAACCTGGTATTAAATGGCCCCCGGGGATAAATTATGAAAGACTGTAGTATCGATAAGCTCCGACATTATCGGTTCTGCTTTTGATACTAAAAAAAAATAAGAAAATACATTTCCTATGTATTATTGCTACAGAAATGTTATCTTGCACATTTTATACCACCAACTGTGTCTAATTTGTAGTGAGATTAAGACAATGATGCATTTTTTTTCAATTTCCATCATATACCGGCAGAGAAATGCAGTTTTTGACTGCCTAGCTCGTAGTTCACCTCTCCTTGCCCCATTTACTTTGCTATGTAGCAGCTTAGAGCACACACGGTGTTAATTAAATTATGCGAACATGGGTTCATGATTAAAAGTAAACATTAGCCCGCTGATTGTTTAGCTATGGGTTGTTCAGAAATTCAGTCACCCATTTAAAGATTTTGCAACTTTTTTGGTCAAGTGTTGCTCTATACCATTGTATTTTCTTTTGCAGTAAATAACTGTTTATTGTGTTTGTTTTCCGTTACCACAACAGTAGAGTTTATAATAGTTATTTTCTCAAACCATTGCTGTATCTTTTGCGGAAATAATTGTTTCTTTTATTTATTTTAAATTTTAGAAAATCAAGAAAAGTTCATTCTGCAGTATCGGAAGGAGTAGTAATACGATTAAAATCTTAATAAAACCCATTCCTAGTCGGGCCACAGATTCTCATTCACATCACAGATATCTTCATCAATTCAGGACATTACAAAAAATGTCTATTAGACATGTATAGAAAATATGTTTTGATGGATTATGACAATGCTTTGCATGTCGATTATCCTGTCACACACTGCACACGATAACTCCCACTACGTTTTATGGTGCGCTTACTGTACTGCGGAGGTGTGGGGGGGTTCCTCTGCCGATGTAATGCGATCAGTAAAATGCATGTTGCAGACAGTATATAAGACGGTGGCAGGTAAAAGTGTGACATGTTTTCTGTCATCTGTCCTCCAACAACGCATGCACAAACAGCATAATGAACATACCTACTGTAAGTTCTAAGTAAATTACTTGATAAATTGGTTAGCTAGCGATGTTTATCTGTTTGATGCTCTGACTTGACGAGGCGTGACAGTTTTTTAACAAGGCATGACAGTGCTCCTGCACAAGCTTGGAGAATTACATATGACTTATGGAATTACTATAGTCATACGTCACCACCCTGTTTTAACAACTAAGCAATTTTTGCAACTTTATGCACAAATTAAGCTATTTCTCAAAAAATATTTGGCGAACTATGTGGGTAATCAACATTGTAAGGAAATGACTCATCATCATAGAAATGTCAAAATACCCTGAAGGGGGGCTTTAATAAGGTAGGAAATGATCTGAGAAATATACCAAAGCGACTGAGATAAACTCAACATATATTCTTCATGAATGGTAGGATTTATTGCGGGGCCACATTAGTTTTAATTAGGTGTACCTAATCACTGTAACAGCGATACAGAATAGCATATACAGTAAAGAGATGTGACCTAAATAAAGTCACTGAGAAATTCAGCTATAAGTTAGGCTCTTTCTGGGTCCCATCTGCTTTGCCCGTAAATTTCAAGGTCTTGATGTTGACATTCACTAATAAACACTAACCCTGCACCTTTGTCTGTGGATATGTATGTGTATGTGCATGTGTGTGTCCAGTGTCGGCAGGCAAGACGAACCCGTTCGGAGGTGATCCTGCTTTGGAGGAATAACATCCCCATCATGATTGAGGTCATGCTCCTGCCAGACTGTTGCTATGGGGACGAGTGCCCACCGAGTGACCCCATCAGTGACCCGGTCATCAAACAAGACGCTCTGCTGCTGGAGAGATGGACCCTGCAGTCAGTCCCAAGACAGTAAGGCACACACACAGCACACAAGCACACGTTCATGATTTTACTATTTAAACATGGGCCATGCTAGAAGAATGCACGTGTCCATGAGATGTTGTACAGCTGTATTCACACAAAGGAGACCAGGCTCAGGCTAAAGTCTGCAGTTATAAGAAAAATACAGTATGTTGTATTTCCAAGATTGCTGCCTCCTCCCATCACCCACCTCTGTCCTTTATTATCATTACCTTGGTTTTCACAATTGATGCTTTCACATACTGCGCTTCCTTTGACATGAGAAAAAATAAATAATAAAGTATAACAAAACAAATAACACACCCAATATACACAGTGCCTGTGTACAACACAACGTTTTATAAAATGAAAATTTGTAGTCCCTTCATGCCACACACAGAACTTAATAGATAATTAAATATATATTACAATATGGTAACATGTAAAATAAATAAAATAAAGTAAAACAATAGGCTGTGTACAGTTATGTTCTATACAAAGGCTATATACAGACACGTAAACACCCGGAACATCGTGCAGTGCATTTTTTTGAATTTTCCTTTTTGGAGAATGTAAACAGCAGCAACAAGATGGTTTTATCTTTATATTAAACAGTCTGACATTTGGGAAACAGTGTCCATCTTGACTGTGTTTGCGTACCGATCATCATAGCTGTAAAACCAGTCCACCTCTCACCTTGCCCACCAAGATCTGGGCTCAACAGTCTTTGATTTCCATTGCTTGGCCTACATAAGTTCCCATTTTGTCCAGACCAGACCTTTAGGAGCAGCCTTAAGTCAGAGCTGGGCCAACACAGCTCGTATCCCGGCTCTCTTTCCTCTCCTCAGAGCGATCAACACACCTGTCGTGATGTCTGATACAGTTGACCAGGCCAGGTGGGTTGTGGTCCGCTGCCGTCTTCCTTTTCCAGGGACTATATTTCTGTCATAGGCAATCGTGTTTCAGCAATAAAGCCAGAAAAGGCAGTTGAAAAACAAAAGCGTAGCGAAGTGGCGAAAATGAGCACATATACCAGTTTTTACAGGGTTCACCAGCAGGCCTATTGCACACGGACTGAACATAGGCAATAACAGTCGTGCTAGTGTGATAGTGTAATCCTCTCAATTTACTGCACGGTTTATTTTTACAAATATTCCAACATGATCATTTGTCAGCAAAAATGTTTTTAAAAAGTGAGGGGGGAAATAAACTCAACAACAATTATTTGAAAAAAATAAATTAAACTTAATTAAAGTGCAAAGACAGTGGTCTGTGTCAACACATTTTATATCAGTCACTATTCTTAGTGGCATGATGTTGTGCTGTATATAGACCCAGAGTCTTGGTGGCAGAATGGCTGTAGCCTGAGAAAATCCATGTACCCCCTAATAAGCGTATAAACCTTCTTAAGAGGTATAAAATCCCCACTTTCCATGACTAACCTTTCCAGCACAGGTTAGTGTGTTTCTATAAGAATGTCATTGTAAATGTGTCATTACATGACATGCATGAGTTCAATTGTCCACTAGACAGAGACATGCAAAAATAATAAAGATAATTGGTTTAGCACTCAGTTGGTTAATCACCCTCACAAAGTGGCCCACTTTCCTACTGACATATGTAGGAACAGGGAACACTTTGTTTGAAAACACACACACACATCCTTGAACTGGTTTCTCATTAACCTGACATACTGGCACATTTCCACCTCTGTGTTTTTAATAGAAGCGTCGACCGCTTCATTGAGGAGAAGACCCTGCTGTTGGCTGTTCGCTCCTACGTCTTCTTCTCCCAGCTCAGCGCCTGGCTCAGCGCCTCCCATGGCATCGTCCCCAGAAACATCCTGTACAGGTCAGACATAATACTTACTGAAGACTTTGACACTGGTGGGCTGAAGGCTTTTCACTGAGGCAGCTGGACCAGATTATTATCAGACATGTATATGAGTGTAAGTCTTGTGTGCTGTGCTGTTTTGAAAATTGAATTAGAGGAAGTAAAACTATATCCCTGAGGGTCTCTGACAATTCCTGGATATATTAAGATCTCTCTCCCTCCCCCTCTCTCTCTGTCAAACAGGATCAGTGCTGCTGATGAGGAGCTGGTGTGGAAGTTCGCTCAGCCACCTTCAGAGCACATTTTCCCCGTTCCCAATGTATCCCAAAGTGTTGCACTGCAGGTTCATGTCCAGTCACTCCCCCGCCAACCCACCTACCCCACCCTGGCCTGCAGCATCCATACCGGCCTGCCTCCGCTTTACAGCAAGACCCCGAGCCTCAACCCAAACCTCAACAGCCATGGTGGCCCACCCACCTTCAAAAAGAGGCAGGAGCCCAGCAAAGACGACCTCCTTCACAACTCCAACATGTACAGCAAGAGCTCCAACTCCATGTCTGGCCTTCTCCTCAATGGATTACCCATTCCTAATCTTCCCATCAACAACATCCCCATCAATAGCCTTCCCCACACTGCTGTGCCACCTCCTTACAGCAAGAAGAGCCAGGAGCCCGTCGAAGACCACGTGTATCAGAATGGAGAGCTTCCGCAGGTCAACATCCCACAACGTCAGGGCTCCCCACTGTTCCACAGGTCGCTCTCACTCCCCTACACCCCCCCGCTCCCACTCCCCCTCTCCACTTCCCACAAGTAAAGCAGGGAAGTGGCTGTACTCGGCTCTCAATGGTTCGTCTGACCCCACACAAGTAGAGGACTATGGGTCGTGCACCAACACCAGTGAGAGGTCAAAGGCGCCCATCCCTGAGCCACTGAGAGCTTTTAAGAATTTCTCCTTGGCTGAACCACCCCGCTGCCCCTCCCCAAGGCCTGCTGCAACTGAGACAAACCCCCTGATTGGCTCCCTGCTGCAGGAGAGGCAAGAAGTTATCGCCCGCATCGCACAGAGGCTCAACTTCTGCGACCCCACAGCACCGCCACTCCCTCCTGGCCTTTTTGCTTCTGATAACCCTCCCAAAGCCATGTGGGGCAGTAACCATGACGACGTAACTGCCAGTAAGACCAAAGAGCCCGAGGTACCGCCCTATGAGTCTGTGGGACGTGTGTGGCCCAGCCCATTCAACACACCTGTGACTGACACTTCCTTCAGCAAACGAGAGAGTTCCTCCCCTAAACCTGCAGCCTGCAGGAAGCTGAAAATGACTGAGACAAGAGACGTAGAGGAGGAGAAGAATGGAGAGAGGGAGAGAGAGAAGGAGAAAGAAAAGGAGAGGGCGAAGGACAGCTCCCTGATCGCCCAGGCAGTACATGACATTACCAGACTCATCCAGGAGAGACTGACTGTGCCCTCTCTGTCCCCCAGGTACAGCAGGAGCGGCAGCCCTCTGCACCACACACACACAACGACAGTCACACACACAGTCCGCACATACTCGCACACCACACACATCCCACAAGCTTCCCACACTGCCACTAACGGCTTCGCCAACGGCCACATACCCAGCCACGAACCTCACAGAGGCAGCACGCACGCCGCTGCCACACACGCACCCGTTTGCACAGACAAGCCCCAAGTCAGTCAGAGGACCGAATGCCATTCTCCACAGGCCCAAAATGGTGCTCAGTTTACACTTGAAGAACCCTCATTAAAAGGCCAGTCCCACACCCAGGCTGGTCAGCGTTTACGAACTCCCCCACAGGACAAGCTCAGAGTCAGGATACCCAGCAGCCATGAAACGCCCTCTGTCTCCCCTGTCCTTGAGAACAGCCCAAGGAATGCCCAAATCTTTAGTTGGACTTGCAATGATGCCAGCCCAGTCATGAACTGTAACATAAGCCACAACCACAGCAAGCCTCAGCCTCTGTCCGAGATGCAGGTCTGTGCGGCAGCCGAGGCCTCTGCCCCGCAGGATGAGAACCAGGCACCCTCGGAGTCCGGATGCTCCAGCACCCCCAGTCCAGACAAGACTCCCCCTACTACTGTCCTGGTAAGGGACTCCTCATTTTGTCCATTCATTTTTGAGTGATAGCCCATTTAGTAATCTGCAATTATTCCATGCCCTATCCGTGCTTAAAGGTGGCTTTGTTTAACTGCATTACTAATGGAAATGTTTAACATTTTGGGAAGTAAGCTAATTCACTTTCTTGCTGAGCATTAGATTAGAATATCGATATAATTTTGTGTCTGTAAGGTAAATATAAGGCTACTAAGACTGGAAAGGGGGAGGCTGGGGATACCTACCCAGGCTCTGTCCAAAATGAACAAAATCCTCCTTCCCCTCCTAAAGCTCACTAATTAACACTTAATAAATTGTTTGTTTAATCTTTACAAAAACTGAACCAAGTGTAACAACACATATTTTTGGCAGGGAGCAGTGATTTCATGGAGGCTCTGCTGTTTCCCGTCTTTGTGCTAACCTAAGCTAACCAACTGCTGCTGGTAGCCTCATATTTATCTTGCAGACGAAGCAAGTTATATCAATCTTCTAACTCTGTATTTCAAAATAAATTTCAATAACTGCCGCACTACACAATTCTTTTAAGTTATATCCTAAAAAGTGTATATACATATAGCTATTATTATTATTGGAAATTAATGTATTAAACAATTTACTCATTCCATGAAAATGTTGTCAGGAAGCCTAAACTATCTATTAAAGTTCTGAAACTTTATTTCAGGAATAAGTGACTAGGTAACAACAGGCATCACACATTTCATATTTAAACTGGATGGAACCGACCCATTTATAAACACCGCTCAGTTTAAATGAGTGTTTTGTTGAGAGCAGCTGGGACTGCAGTGAGTGGTAATCAAGATGGCGTGTGATAAATGAGAACATGATTTGATAAATACAGATGATTCCAGTTTACTCACAAGCTGTCTTACAATCTCTCGCCATCTCTATGCTCCAGCGAGCTATCAGCCCCTCCCCTCTGCGGCCCTGCAACACCTGGAAGAAACAGAATCGCCACTCACTAGACTCTACGGCGACCAAGGCCTTCCACCCCTGCACTGGCCTGCCTCTGCTCTCCAGCCCGGTAAGAAACACTCATCTGCACAGTGAAACTCGCAGTCTTTGTTTGTCATAACACCACACTCACTACCCTTTATTACAAGCCATCTGCGGCATTACTCCCTACTTTCATCAGTGGACCTGTGAATGTTGTTATAAAGAGACTTTTGAAATGTCTGGCAGGTGTTTTTATTGCTACTGAGCCACTGAGTGGTTAGCCAAGGTTAATGTACATTCAGAAACACACACACAGGCGGGTAAGGCATGTGACTCATGTGTGCCTCATTAGCCACAGAAAGTGACTGAGTCAGGTTACCACACTGCTTGATTGACACAGTTTCCTGTCTTCTGAATGGTCTTGCTCACACTTACAAACACGCAGGCGCACATATTTTCACATGCACATTGTGACGCATATTGCACAAAATATTTAAGAGTCCTAGATTTTCAAAGAAGAGCCTGATCAAGCTCTAACCTGGGGTACTCTGACAGTTGCTCTGTGTTAACCATGTCCCGTGTTTCCCCTGCAGGTTCCTCAGAGGAAAAATCAAACAGGCTACTTTGACCTGGACACCTCTCTGGCTGGCTGTAAGGGTTTGCCTTGGGCCTCTGGGAAAAGGTACACATTTTCTCACCTGGGATCTTTGGTACTGTGGTTACCAGACTCCAGCTCAGTTTCTCCACGAGGACACTTTGACAAGTTTTGTGCTTAATGTCCTAGTAACAGTTGAAGGACAAAGAATTTTTTTGTTTTACAGTTGCCTCCCACATCAGCTGTTTATTATAGTACCATCTGGAGCAAGTTACTCACACTTTGCAGCATCCAACTTACTTGTTTTTCCCACTTTAGACCATTTCAGCTGTTACCAGTGTAAGTGCCAGCTGAGCAAACTTTATAGTATATTTTTTCTATAGCTTGCAATTGTGTTTTAAAGTTGAATTATTATTATTCATTTTTATTGTTTGCTACAAGTATTAATCAACTGTCCAAAATCTTAGGACCACTGCGTAAGGGATCTGTATTAGGGAGGAGCTACCGTATTTAAACCCTAACACGCTGACATAGCCTCGGATCAGCAACAGGTTGTATTGTCTGTGTGTCCTGAGATCAGGCAATAAGAGTGTTGAGGTTAGGTCAGCCCTGTGCTACTGACTATTCCTCTCACGCTGCCACCTGCTGAAGCTCTGCTGTACTGTGACTGCATCTAGATTCACACGCATTCTGCTCAAAATGGCAGACAGAACTGAACTGGCCTGATATACACAGGGCTTCATGGCACTGCCTACACACAGCAGACGTGGGTGGGAGCTCAGTGCTGCTTCTGATAGAGCAGATGTTTTGCCTTCAGGGTGGAAGGTTCATTTTAGCCACCGGCCAAGTTCTGGCTGGTAAAAACTGTTGTCATGCTTCCAAATAAGGTTTGCTTAATTAAAATATGTGACTAAAGGTTGACTTGTGTAACCAATGGATATAAATGCCGTTTTTTTGTCTGTTCCTTCAGTAAATTAAGATATCAAGAGTAGCAGACATTTTGAGATGACTGATATTGCTTTTGTTTACTCACAATTCAGTCTGAGATAATTTTATCTCATCCTGTACTCAGGTACCAGGAATGCTTGTCACGGAAACGTCACACAATGAAAACAAGTTGATCAAGTGTGTGTGTGTGTGTGTGTGTGTGTGTGTGTGTGTGTGTGTGTGTGTGTGTGTGTGTGTGTGTGTGTGTGTGTGTGTGTGTTTTAACCCTTCAGGGTGTGTCCAAAGACAGAGGGGTACACAGATGAGTCACAGCAGCTGTTCAGTGCCAGCGCTCCACCTGCCAGTCTCAGTCTGCTGGGAAACTTTGAGGTATTAACACGGAAAAACACTCAGAATCGTGCCCCTCTCATTCGTTGTTGTTGTTTGAGAATTATGTACTCTTAGCTGTACTTTCATGCCATTTTTCATCCCTAAATAATTAAAATTAAACAGAAAGCTCAACAAAGGGAATTGATTTGCCTGCCAGACACAAGTGCACAATCTGGAATAGCCATCATTTAGCAGCTTGTACGTTTTACATTGTACAACAAGTTTTGTTGTTTGTAAAAAAGTTTTAAAGAATTAAAAAAATAAATAAAAATTTTATCCGTGTTTCCCTAGGAGTGTGTGCTGAACTACCGCCTGGAGCCTTTAGGGTTAGTAGAGGGATTCACAGCTGAGGTTGGAGCCAGCGGGTCCTTCTGCCCCAGTCACCTGACCTTACCTGTGGATGTGTCATTCTACAGTGTCTCCGATGACAACGCTCCCTCACCATATATGGTGAGATTAGTCCCCCACCCCCAGATAGTCAATCAATAATTCAGTTTTGTTGTTCCAGCCTGTGTGACTGAGCTTTGAGCTAAAAGCTGTGTCTGCAACTTTCTTTCCTTTGTATGCCTATTTGTGACACAGTGGTTGTGATGTGTTTTCTCACAGGGTGTGATAAACCTGGAGTCCCTAGGGAAAAGGGGCTACCGTGTACCTCCATCAGGAACCATTCAAGTGGTGAGGAAGTATTTTTCACAAATGTAGAAAAGTTCTAAAAATATTTATTTTTGTGGAATATGTGCATCATGGTGTGCACATGGCTGAGAACAAAGAGCAAATTACACCAAGTAACAAAAGGAAAGGGAGACACCTAGTGGTTGTAGTTGATATGTTTTATATCATAAAACAGATTCACGGGCGTGTATTTATCCATTTATGGTGCATATACTTCTGAATTTGGAAGGCATTCACTTCTATATACTTAAATTACATTATTAGGATGATATTTATAGTGTGGTGTTCATTTTATATATTTTTTACAGCATGTAAGGTTTTGTTGCGTCTGTATAGATCAGTGAGTTCAGGTCAGAGTTAGAAACCTGTCTAAATCCTCCCATGCTCTCTGGTTGTGCCGCTCAGACCTTATTCAACCCCAACAAGACAGTGGTGAAGATGTTTGTTGTGATGTACGACCTACGAGCCATGCCAGCTGGACACCAGACCTTCCTACGCCAGAGGACTTTCTCTGTTCCCGTCCGCCGTGACACAAACAATCACACCAGCAGGAAGGCCCTCAGCCATGGACGCACCTTGCGCTACCTCGTTCATCTGAGGTGAGTTGGCCGTCATTTCATCTGTAGTGGACAGAAAAAGTGGAATATATCCAGTAGCAGTGACGTTTTTCTTCCCTTGTTCATCCTCCGTGTCTCCCTCTGCAATCCTAACCAGGTTCCAGAGTTCTAAGTCTGGGAAGATCTACCTCCATAGGGACATCCGTCTGCTGTTTTCCAGGAAGTCCATGGAGGTGGACAGCGGTGCTGCCTACGAGCTCCAGTCCTTCACAGAGTCCCCCATTGACCCACCATTCTCTCCCCGCTGCTGAGGCCTGACTCCATCCCTTCTCCACCTGGCAGGCCACTACCGAAGCTTCAGTCACACTTCGATGCCAGCGATAGACTCTTACTCAGCCCCATAACTAGTTGCAAAGGCTCCAAAAGAGAAGCGATTTAAGAACATCAGTCAACAAGACTCACCTGGCCTGTGCCCAAAATCTTTTCATCCCCTCTGTCACCCAGAACTGACAAAGGAGGGGCTAAGAGCCCGGGAGACTCGTCAGAAATGAAACCTTGTTGTATGTTAAGTGCACGAGCTTGGATCAGAGAGGTTGGGTCAAAGGTTACAGTTATAGAGTATGTTTCAGATCTCGGTCTTCTGGTTAGGAGGGCCTTACCAGATATGATAGTTAATTCTTTTCCTGCTGTTGTGTGTATCCCCTCCAGCGTCTGGCAGGAGAGTAGAGACCAGTGAGCAGTTAAACACTTCAATTATTTCAGCAGAGTCTGTGCTACTTCACTCTGTTTACTCAAATCAAAATGTTAATTGGACGTCAACTTGACATAGCAAGTGTTCAATCTCAATTAGTGTCTTTATAAATGCAATTCAAGGCCATTTTGATAGTAAAAGATTTAGTTTTAAATTCTTGAAGATTAAATTGATTGAACTGAACGTGAAGTCAGCTTTGACCCTGTGATTCCTGAGCTCCGAGCAGAGGGAGTGCTTATGGAAGAGGATGCGGGCGACCGACTGGTGCAACTTCATCCACTCGTCCAAAACAAAACATACCATGGACCACTAAAGAAGTCGAACAAGCAATCAAGCTAGATTCAACTGAAAGCATCACAGCAGAACATCAGAAGTGCACTGTGGATTTTTTTTTCTCATAACTGGAAATGAAACAGAAAATAGTAATATTCTAATACTTTTGTACTGTTACAGAACCACTTTGTTGGAAGTGCTGCAATAGGAAGAGTAACCTTAGTTTAGTGTTTACACATTCACTTACCCATCAGTTTATTTAATATTTAAATTAATATTTCAGTTACTACTTGTGACGTCTGTCATGCTAAGATGATGTAGTGCAACTGTATATCATAGTATGTATTTTTGACATTAATATTCAAATCTGAAAAAAAAATATATCTATATATCTTCTAAAGCAATCTTGAGCTGCTTCTGTCTCTTTGTGTTATTTTTTTACCCACCATGTTTCCTGGTATACCACTACAACTACACACAGTCTACACTACTAGAAAATGTCACTCCTTCTCTCTGCAAATAATGAAAGTATTTCCACTGACTTGTAGATTAGAGAAGAGGGAAAAGTGCCAACGAGGAATCAGGGATGACACTATAATTTCCACACTCATCACGTATGGCAGGAATGCTAAGTTGGGTGTGCTGGTGTCCTCAGTTCAAACAATAGTGAGTGTATTGTGGTACAAAACACCACTACAAATGCACATATTTGAGATCTGTTCCTGACATTCAGGCATTTGTTGTATTTTATACAAATGTAGTACTGCTGCTTAGACATCACAAAGCACGATGTCTTTAAATTACTAAAGCAGTAGGCCATGCACACCTATTAGGAAAACACAAAAAAAATCTATTGTTGAAAGTAATTACAAAAGAAGTGTTCTTTTAATCTTGGGCTTTGGGTATCGGCCGGTGCGACAACTGTCACTGCTGTCGAGTAAACTCTTCCACTTTGTAAGAGAGACTTTGATTGATCCAATACCAGCGTAAAACTAAAACATTGCTTCCTAACTTTGTAAAACAAAATGCTATGTTAGATCTCCTAGCAAAATGTTCAGGTCTACTTGAGCACTGCTGACAGCATTGCTTAGTACGCACATAATTTAATTGAATGGCTCGCCCCCATAGTTCGGCCCCCTTGTGGCCGATACCCGAACTAGCTATTTGAGTCCGTATCAGACCGATATCCGATTTTACAAAGATGGCCAGCATCAGTGGTCGCCTTTGTGTCAAATGGGGTGGTGGTGTCACAGTGGATAAGACACATTCTTTTGGTATTAGAGACACCGGTTTTATTCCCACTTGTCTCTTAGCAAAACTCTTAAAGGGGACCTGCTTTTCCATATTTTATGGCATATTATGGCTGCAGTGTCACATGACAGGGATTAAGTCCTGGCTAGGCCAGCTAAAGACTTCAGAGTCTTCACCACTTTAAGAAACTCGCCAAAATAGTCAATAACTTGAAGTCCAAAAACTTATCTGGAGACAGTTGGTGCAAAAGAGTTTCTATGTCATTCTTCCTGGCCGCCATACGGCGGTGTTTTAGCACTGGATATCTCCATCTCGCATTTGCGCAGGTCAGTAATTATACCAACAAAGTCACCTGTGACCATGCGATAACGTAGGGCGCAGCCGCAGTATAAACCCCTTACGTCACCACGTAATCTGTTCCTTCAATCTTCGCGCATTGAGGAAACAAAATAGCAGGTCACCTATAGCAGCGCTTCCCTACTATCAGTGTATTTTGTGAGGACAGCATCACTAAGTGGCATGTTGAGCTAAAAGTTTTTAGTTTTTAGCTTTTATGCTCTCTTGAGGTGGTTTTTGCCTTTATCGAATAAGTAAATGCGCTAACACTTGCCAAATAAGTTCTGAACTTATAACTATAGGCTAACTCATAACGGATCAGCTGTCTGCTCTCGGCGCCTTTACAATTGTGCAGAGTTCTGCATACCTGCCGAGAATTTCATGCGCCTCGCATCTGTTAACGCTCATTTGTGCTGAGAAAAGAGGTGGATAATCTCGGCAGGTAACTTTCATGATCTGTTCTGCCGAATTGTGTATTCACCTCTTAAAGGTCCTTTTCAGACACTTTGCTCTGCACACAATATTTAGGTAAAACCAGAGCCCTTTAAGAGAGAGTTGCGTCAGCGGGGGTCCAAAACGCTACATCGTCACGTGGTTCATGGAGACCGCAGATACTTCCCGGAAGTCCTAGGCGGGCAATTCAAAATGAGCGAGAGAAACGACAAAACGGCGATTTTAAGTGATTTCTGGTCATTTAAAGAACAAATGCGTTGATTTACAATATGTGTACAGCACACTGACACATAAATTTAGTTAGATTACTATTTTTTTTAAAGGAGGACATATATTTTTGACAATAACAGCTACAATCACCTACCTTATGGACATTTCTGGCAAACCTTACATTGGAAAGTGTTGCAAACACACAAAATTTAGATGAGATTTACCTTTCTAACATACCTTTTAGTAATTCCATGGTACCAGGGTTAATTGAGCTTACTGACTAGGACTTCAGATAGAACAGACAGGTGATTATCAATGATTGTCATGTATTAATTTAATAAATCTCCAATAAAGTTAGAAAACACCATGTTAAGTGGTTTGTGTCTTTGAACTGTCTGTCAGAAAAATGAGTATGAATGTTTGGTTTCCCAGCTGACGTGGAGAGGAGGAAAAAAATGGCTGAATCAGGTCAACAGGAGCAACGTTACAATCACTAAAGAGGCTAACAATAAAATATGTGAGGTACTTTTTCCAAAAAGAAATAACACGTCACTGGCTTTATATTTTGTTTTATTAAAACATCAGATCATCTTCAGGCTCCACTGAACCCCTGTGATTCTTGTACTGAGGGAGAACAAGAGAAAGGGTTAGACAAAGCTACACAGCTGTAAAGATTCATCCAGGTCATGTTTATCCAAGAAAAGTTGAATCTGGACATTTCAGAAGAAGGTAGTTGCTCTCAATTCAACCTTTCTTGTAAACAGCTACAGGTTTGATTGAGAAAGTTATGGATTATTAAATTTTGGAACTTCATTAACAGCTTTTGCAGCTGATGATGGCATCAGTTACTGTATAAGTTGTTAGTGAATGTTTTGGTTTTTTTTAAAACATTTCTCACACACAGGAACTTTGATGATGTGATATGAATTTGTACAAAGTAATTATGTAACTAGAGTAAACATATCCAGTAAGAATTGAGTGTTCACCAATATTAATGTGGGTAAATTTACCTGAATTGTTGTGTAGAAAATAAGCTCATAAGCTAAGACAGGATGCAGAGACTGAGAGAAAGGAAAGAAAGTATAAGAAGTATATATATTTCTTATAAATGGTATATTCATGTGTTGTTTTCTATCTTACCATGGTCCACTCAGTACTCTTTAGCATCACTGCTCCTCCACCTCCAGAGTCTACTGCTCTAATACAATTAATGTTTAATATGAAGATTGTTTTATAATATGCTAACATTCTACTTTTAGTATTAGGGGTAAATCTCCCCCCCCCAAAATAAATAAATAATATTTTGAAATCCTTTATTCATACATGCACCACTAATATAATTAAATTAAATCAAATACCACCCCCCAAAAATACGTATTTTAAAATAAATTGCCCCTGTTTATTGTCTGCTGCTAACTTTATCCATTGCCAGTATGTTAATTTGTTAACCGTAAATGTCCCTAAATCTTGTAGTTTAGTGGGGGGAAATCCACTAACATGTTTCACTGCTGAAACATGTTAGTGGATTGCTAAAAATATATAATTTCATTTTTTACACTTCTTACCTTTCAAACGTGCGTCCCAGATAGCATTTTCTATTGCTGCTCTGCGGCGCTGCTAGCATTTCATGCTAACTTCCGGGAACTATTCAGACGCTCCATGATCCGCCATTGCTGTGAAAACTGGTCCATTGGAGTGAACGGAGATGACGCGACTCTGTCTTTTAAAGGGCTCTGGGTAAAACTATCTAAAAGGAATCCATGTGACAGCCAATAGTGTTTTAAACTAACTGCTCGGCATGACATCATACAGACCCAGATTTCCATATGCAGTCATTTGCTCCAGGCAGAGAATGCTGACCACGCCCACAAAGGACCCCGCAGCCCCACCCTCCTGACAACTGGGGCAAACTCAATCCACATATGGTTCAATCTCAAAACGTTTTGCACCGGTTTGCAACATTTTCAGATTAAACAGCATGTTTCCTCGAATTAGTGCGCAACAGGCTTCAAGGTATGTTATTTAGGCTCAATCCCGTTTCACCACTTGCCCCTACCAAATGGCCCTACTACCCCTCTGTTGTGCGCGTTCAGGACTAGGGATCGGTGTCCCAATTTTTGCGATAGGCTAGAGGTGTAGGACGTAGGGATAGGGCTACATAGCTCTCCAGACAGAGATTTTTCAGGGGCCCACTCTAAACGGAGGGCTACAAGAAAGTTTCCACAATACAAGTAGGCCTATTTTTTCCGATTTATGATAACCATCATTATTCTTAGTTTAGGCCTAATGTCATTTCAATGTACTATGGTAATTTTCTTCAAAACATAAAAAAAAGCTAGTTCAGTCCGGTTCTGTAGCTATAGCATGTTGTCTTGTTAGCTATAACGTTAGTTACCTGGTTAATAAAGCTTTTTATTTGGTGACTTGTTTAGTTTGCATGTTCTCCTCCTGTCTGCATGGAGGAAGTCTGAGCACTTCGGAGAGCTCCGAGTGCTCAGACTTCCTCCCACCGTCCAAAGACATGTGGCCTAGGTTGATTGGTAACCCTAAATTGTCCGTGTGAGTGTGACTGGTTGTTTGTGGCCCTGTGATAGATTAGCGACCTGTCCAGGCTGTATCCCGCCTTTAACCTGATGTCAGATTGGCTCCAGCCCGCCGCGACCCTGTATGCAGGATAAGCGGTTGACAATAGATGGATGGATGGTGACTTGTTAGATCACATGCTATGTGATATAACATTACCATAGGAGAGAGATTACCACAGCGATTCCAGCAGATTAAAGTTGTTGTCAATCATGGAGAAATCCTGTAAAAACTTCCGCTTAAAACATCAGCTTCCGTTAAGAGCCATCGTCAATAGGCTACTGACGGCATAGGCTATCGGGTTCCTGAAGGGTTGTTCCATTTCGTGGGGGAATATTTCAACCCTTTGGCCCCTGAAACTATTTAAGGGCCAAGGGGTTGGGCCAAGGGGTGAAATGGCATTGAGCCTTAGGTTTTCAGTAGGGCCTACCTACCATATCAATATTTATTAATTAATCAATATTATTTCTTACACCACTAATTCAATTTAATTCAATCATTATTACTTTTTGTCCTCATTTCACAAGAGGTAAGTTGAGCAGAAATTGGACTTCAGAATGAAGTGGTTACCTAAAATGGACACGTTAACATGTATTTTCTGTCGTCTGAAGACATTCAAATTTGCTTTTTGTCGTCTTAAGACACCCATATCCAGTAATTGTCCCTATCAATTATTTTAATTAAAACAACTAATTATAACTACTGTTGTCCGTCAGTGTTTAGTATACTTCCAGTTCAGTTTTTACAGATTATGGCCCAATCCCAATCACCCCCCTAAGCCCTAAGCCCTGAACCCTCACAGACTTTACTGACGTCACTTGGAAAGTGACTGAGTGCAAGAGGCTGCAAGGACTCAAAATGCTGTAACTAGGAACGGGACGGCCCTTTCCCACTTTATCACGTTACCTTGACAACGCTGAAAAACGCTGCACACTTTTTATTTCATGCTTTTGTCTGATTAATGAAGTCCTGCAGGCTCTTATAGTGACATCCACTCTACAGAGTGGAGGAGTGGTAAATGTCAATATATTTGTCAATAATCATGAATAGGCCGACACTATTGTTGGTCAAAACACACATCATTAAGTAAAAACTAAAATAAATAGTTGAATAAACAAAGTGTGTAGGCTAATAAGGTGTATTCCTCTGACTTTATGTGTTCTATGCACCATCTTAAGTTCAGAAAAATTCTAACAATATTAACATCAGCGTTGGTGTCAATGCTTGTTTGTTTACCGTTTTCTTCTTCTTCTCCTGTATAGGCGTATTTGCCGTGATATTTGTCTCGCTTCCGGGCTTCCCCTGGTAACCCCCGTGTTTCACGTCATACCGCTATGAACTGTGGGCAATTCCCTCAGCCAAAGTCTGCAGAAATGCGGAGTTACGGAAAGGGTCTAAAAAGGGCTCAAAATGTCCGCGAGAGAGCCCTCGCGCACTTGACGATTTGACAGTGGGACAGCCCTAAGCCCTCACGGACTTCCCGGGAACGCGCCTCAAAGTCTGTGAGTCTGTGAGGGTGGAGATTGGGATTGGGCCTTTGTCCTATACCCTTCATATGCCTCCCAGTGGTTTGGTCTGTTCCCTGCTCTTTTCAGACCCTCAACGACTTCATTTCAAAAGGTCTCCGGCTGAGAGATGTTTTTTTATTGTCCCAGACTCCCCACCAACAATTGACATGAAATATCCGCCTTTGACTCAGGTAGCCTACAGGTTGTAACACCTTGAACAGCCAACCACACAGTAATCTACAACAGCTCACTACAGTAGCTGTCAGTTTGGCACACAAAGCTGCAAATTAGTAGGCTAGTGGTGGCAGCCCCTGGGCTCGTAAAACCCATCAGCATACATTTGTATGTATAGGCTATCATTTATTTTTTTGCAAAGCGACTAAATTAGGATCTGGGTCCGCTGCTGACCCAAAAGTGTGTTTCCCACAAATGCTGTGTTTTATTTATGTGCAGAGTAATCGCTTATGGCCTATTTCCGCTACAAAACACACCGCAGTAAGAAAGTCTATGGGGAAACATGTAAAATGAACGGTGTTAATCAGCGCAGCGTTCACCATTCTCCAGATCTGAGGATTATTCGAATGAAATCTGGATTTGTGTTTCAGCACATGGGCCTAACAGCTGATCGGTATGTTACGCAATGTAAATCCGATCCCAGCACTGTGTGTGGACCTTGCGGGCGCGCGGCAGGAGTGCCACAGGGTGAGCGCGCATGGTGTCTCCGCATGTGACGTAGTACGCGCTCGGCTCGTATGGGTATGATAAGGGGATTTGTGGATCATTTACCCAACTACTGAGTGAGCAACCTCTTGTCTGAGATCACGGTAATACAGACATGTCGGGGGATAACGAAGAAACACCGACGGCGGAGGAGACATCGGTGGACGTGAAGGTAACCATGCAGAAGATTTGCAGTGGAGCGGCGGTGACTTTGTTATAGCGGCCGCCGCTACGTTATATAGCTTAGCTTACTCACCCCGCGCTCGTTATTGTTGACATATCAACCAAAGCCGGTTACTTAGCCCTGTTAGAATAATTCATGTTATCTCTTGAACTTTGTAATAACACTGCCTTTCAGGTTAGCTGGTCTGCCGTGCCGGATGGTTGGTGTGAATGTCAGATGTTAGCAGCTAATAGCTAACTGTCATGACATTCACGTAGTGGCAAATCGGTAGCAATTAGCTTAGCTGCTAACGTTAGCTTAGCTCAACCCAACAGATTGCTGTAGTCAGTCTTCAAGACCAGTAGCGTTATCCATAATCCATAATTCTTTAGCTACCGCAGTTTGTCTTGCGGCTAAATTGCTAGCTAGCTAACCGCCCTGTCTGCAACAAGCAAACCGACGGTTAACGTTATTTTTCAGCACATTTACAGGAGCAGTTAACTCCACCTGATGGTCCAACCCGTTCAACTCAGCTCCATAGTGTCTACGAGGGGATGTCGAGCAAACACCAGCCTATATATATAAATGTAGATATGGAGAACATATACCAATACGAAGGTGTATTTAAAAGACGTTATTTGCGTTATATGTACATACCCCAGTGCTTTACTAATGTTGTTGAAAAGTTAACGTTCCACCGGCTGTTAACTATTGTTGCATATTATTTAGACATGTAAGTTATGGTTTTAGTAAACGTTTGTAGTCAAAGATCTGATGTAGACGGTCAGATTGCATCTATACCGCAGTGCCATTATCAACAGATGTTTTAGAGGGGTGAATGTACTCTTTTGTTGGGAATTAGGTGGCTCCCTTCCTCATTTGGATGTCTCACACTTCTGGTTGTTTGCAGGAGATTCAGGACAAGGTGATCAGTCCTGAGAAGTCAGAGGAGGCTAAACTTAAGGCCAGATACCCAAATTTAGGAAACAAACCTGGGGGCTCTGATCTGCTTCGCAAACGCCTCCAGAAGGGGGTGAGTTATCTCTTTGTCTGTTTGTCTGCAAAATATTCACCTAAGGGACATTTTCTGAAGCCACTGTCATTCTTCTAGTGTAATGTTAGTAATGTTGCACTTGAACTCCATTGCCAGTTTATAAGGTGCCTAAATTAATCCAGTTTGACAAAATATTATTAACTCAAAGTCCACTTACTAGGCTTTTCCAGACCATACCACTTATATCAATAAGAACAGACAACATTTTAAAAACATCTCTTAGTATACCGCAGCACAAATGAACAACACAAACTGCAGTGTCCAAAATGACTATATGCTAAATCCACACCTCAACGTTGTAATCTCAGGTAGGTAGGATTTATTGCAGGGATGTTTTT
The DNA here is from genome assembly GCA_024633595.2 of Lepomis macrochirus. Classification (NCBI taxonomy): domain Eukaryota; kingdom Metazoa; phylum Chordata; class Actinopteri; order Centrarchiformes; family Centrarchidae; genus Lepomis; species Lepomis macrochirus. The sequence goes on from JALXJV020000006.1 coordinate 14,191,924, forward strand.
TTTCCCAGTGTTAGTTTTAGCTAGGTATACCTCATAATGATTGGTAACTCAATGTATAATAACACTGTCTCCATATATTTTAGCATGACATACTGTGATGGTGGATTGATTTATACATAGACAGAAAACTAGAGAACAACTGTGATAAATGACCATTTATTTATTTAAGTAAAAATGTGGTTGTAGCCTCTCAAATGAGGGTTTTCATATCCTTGTAAAGCATAGCCAGGGAAAACAGGCATCTAGTAATTAGTTTGTTTTGTTTAAATTTGTTTTGTGCACTTACCATTGTTATTTTTCTTTACATTTTTTAGACTAAGTTATCATTTTAAATCTCTTAAGTGGATGAAGCATCTAACTAAACTGAAAACACACTTAACAGTTATAAAATGATAAGTTGATTGCTCTTTTTTGATTCATAGAACATTATTCAAATCAGTTATCAGGTAAAACAAACTAAACATTTGGTGATTACAGGCGTACAAAGAGCAGCTTGCTTGGTTTGGGGAGACTAGGTAAACAATGTTAAAGCTTGTGCTGGACATTTGACAAAAATTATGACATTTTGTAATGTAAATTATTTTTAAAAATAATTAATGAAGAAAATAATCATTAATTACAACACTAAACATACTGTATTTATCTTGCCCACCAAACAAACATGAGTAAGATTTGATAGATACCTTTGGTTATTGAACACATGATTCAAAGTTTGCCCTGGCCCAACAAAAGAGAGAGAGAGAAAGCAGCAGTGGTGGAGCAAGTTTAAGCGTGATAGAGAGGAAGTGGTGTTGGGGAGAACAAAGCAATGAATCGGAGAAATAAAATTTTCTAATAACTGCCCTAACAGCAAGGTGCAGCTCCCAAATGCGATGAACTAAGCCTCCTCATCAACCAATATTGTAGTCAACTATTAGGGGGCAGCCCTAATTTAGAGGGATTATTTTTGTATCACTCCGTTAGGGCTGTGAAATTAATCAAATTTTGATTATGACTGTGATTATGGTTTTCAACCATTAGAAAAACAAATTAATCGAGAGAAAATGATTATTGTGCTGCATGCTGTTTCACAATGACACTCACAATGTCTTGTGTTATAAATCCAGCGCACCATTTCCCTTATAGCGGCGCCTCCCGCCCCTCTCTAAAAGCCCAAACTCACTCTCATCCAGGCTGTTGCATGTTTACTTCAGCTCAAGCCAAGATGACGGTGGTTATAACTGCTACAACTTGCCAGTCACCATTATTAGATTAAGCCTAGAGCGTTCTTATGGCACTAATAAGTTACATATTATTGATACTTATACTAAACCTTGTATGTTCAGTGTCGCTTTACCTAGTCTGTACTCGTAAAGTATGCTCCGTGTCCCTGTCTTCAAACATATTACCAGATTCATACTTTTCTCACCTCGTTATGTTGCAACGCTATAATTCAACAGTGGTGTTCGTCAGGAGACGCCGCTACTTAAACCAACGGCGAGGAAAGTATAAATCTGGTAATACATTACAAGACGGGGACACAGTGAATATTTTACAAGCAAGGCTTAACAGACCGGGTTTAATAATATTTTTTTGATTATTGTTTCTTATGTCATGGTAATGAAAAATCATATTTAGTATTTTAAAAAATGAAGCATTCAATTTTAAAAGTTCAGTGAATGCATGTTTCCTAAGTTAATCTGTAAACGTGTTCGATAATCATGATCTCAGTATTGACCCAAATAATCGTGATTATGCTTTTTGCCACAATCAAGCAGCCCTCAAACTATACATTGTTTATTAGGAACATCATTACACTCACATTTGTAAAGATGCCCTGCAGAGCTTTTTTGTAAACAAATAAAGATTTTGTTGTCAGTCCTCGTGAGTGTGCACGATACAAACAAAATGGGGACTTGCTCATAAAAAACAGCTCCATAGCACTGACCGTGATCAAAAACTCCACAGGGTAGCTTTTTTTTTTTTTTGAACAATGTATTTATTAATTTTGAAAATATAAAACTGCAAAGAAACACTATACCAATTCGACAGTAATTCCCCATTCCAACACCCCCCCCCCCCAGAACATTTCACTCTCTTTTCCATATAAATTTACACACACAAGGCATCAAACAAAATTCTAACTAAATGCAAAGCAAATTTTTTGCCGGGTACCCAAAAATCAATTATGCATTATTGTACTCTGCACATGGGTTACGTTTTCCATCAAAACACTGTGTACACATACACACATATATAGTTATACACCAACGGGTAGTTACACCTCCTGTAAGAAATGACCAACATTATTGTTGTTAATGTAGTGATTAAATGGCTTCCATATTTCTTCATATACATCCATTTTGTTTTTAATAAAATATGTTATTTTTTCCAGGGCCATACATTGCGCCAAGGAATTAATCCAAGCTCCAATAACTGGTGTATCAGGCTTTTTCCAGCTAAGAGCTATCATTCTTTTAGCTTGTAATATAGCAATGTCTATAAATTTACGCTGTTGGTGAGTTATTGCAAGGTTCTCTGGATATAAGTGCAGCATAATCATTTTTGCATCTTTAGGAATATTTAAAGATAATATCATCTTTGTAATTCTAATCACTTCTATCCAAAAGTCCCTAATATTGCTGCATTCCCAAACACAATGTACAAATGATCCCTGAGCTTCTCTGCATTTAAAGCATGTATCAGGGACATTTTTATTAAACCTATTTAGTTTGACAGGAGTTATGTAAGTCTGCATCAACCAGTTATATTGAAGTAGTTTTAAACTAACATTACCTGACTGTCTCTGAGAGTTTGTACAGACTTTTCTCCATTCATCCTCAGATATATCCTCTCTCAATCCCACCTTCCATAGTTCAAGCTTCGGTATTGTTGATTCGTTAGACCCTGATGCAAGCCAGTTGTAAAAAAACGATATTAATCCTTTGTTGTTGCATTTCTTTGTAATTAATTCCTCCAAGGGTAGCTTTTTAAAAACAAGATCACGTAGGGCTGGACAATAAAACAATAACAATGTTTATCACAATATTATTTTTTTCAGTAACTATATAACAAATGTTCAATAACTTTTCAATAAATGTTTGATTGTATTCATTTGAATCATACACAAATTTGGACTTCATTCTTTTATTAAGATGTTTATTTTGTTGAGGAAAAAGGACTGAAAAAAGCTTTTACTTAATATTACTCATGCATATTTGTTGACAAAGAATTTATGAAGTGATCCACTCAAGATTTTGTCGTCTTCTGACCGTTAAGAAGAATTTAAACCACAATTAACCATCAGGTTTCTTCAACTTTCACTCAGGAGTAAAAAGTCACCCTTTAAACTCGAAGGAAATAAAAAATTTGATACTTATCGTGATAATTATTGATATCGAAAGATATGAAACTTTTTATCGTGATAACATTTTTTACCATATCGTCCAGCCCTAAGATCACGGCATTTGCTCTTTTTATCATGTAATTAAAAAGAGCAACGCAAGTGTTTAGGTACGGGCTGTTATTATTTTATCAATGTCAGTAAAGCTGTATATCTTGTACTCTGAAGATACAATTAATTTCTCTGTGAAATGTTATTAAAATCTTTATAACACTGAATGTTCACTCTGTTAGGAGCTTTCAATATTCATCGATTCTAGATCTGTTACTTGTTCATATTTTTTACACACAGTTTTTTAAATATTAATCTTGTGCTTTTCTACAGCAAAAGTACTTTGACTCTGGCGACTACAACATGGCCAAGGCGAAAATAAAGAACAAGCAGTTGCCGACTGCTGCGCCAGAGAAGGCTGAGATCACGGGGGACCACATCCCCACCCCCCAGGACCTGCCCCAGAGGAAACCTTCTCTGGTGGCCAGTAAACTGGCAGGCTGATGCACACACCGCCTCGACAGCCCCTGCATCCCCTCCCAGCCCTAATCCTCTCCACTGAAGTCTCAGAGCTGTAACATTTACCTCTCCCACCCCTCACCGTACCACCTTTGCCTCTGGCCCCAACCCAACAGGAACCCACACCTAGCACCTATCGAACTGGCTGGCGGACAAATCCTGTTTGTTTTTGTTTCCAACACAACTGGCCCTGTCTCTACTACCTCCTGTCCATGTTTTTGTCCCTCGCTACTCCCCCCAGACTGACTGCCCTTCTGTCATCTCTTACTTTTCCATGTTCCTTTTTATTTTCTCTTTACTCATGTAAGATATGCTAAAAGACAGAACAAGTGAGTGTGATGAACGGACTGTGACGTCTCTGTACGACTGATACAACAGTATTTACTGGCTGAAGAGGGGAGTGAGTGGCAGAAGGAGCTGTGTCTTGTGGCACAGGGGCAGATGTCAGCCTTTTAGAACGTTTTACATCAGATTTGTATCATTCACTGTATGTCCTTATTCTGAATTATGCTGTCAATGTGCTTGAGTGATTGGCTAAATATAGTAATCCAGAGGTCGAGCTCAGTTTTGTTAACACTTTGATTGTGAACTGGGGGGGGGGTGTTGTATACTAAAGGACCATACAGTGAAGGCCATGTCACATGGAACTGCATGTGTGAAGCAGGGCTCCCAAAGATGAACCTCACTACGGCTACGTTGTGACTGCAGGCCTTAATGCTCGATTCTGATTTTTTTTTTTTCTCCCAGATCTGTTTTATTGTTTAGCAGTACACATTATTTCTTAAATGTGGCCCATATCAGATTCTAGTGTGAATTGTCAGTGACCTGCCTCGCAGAAGAATAACACGACGTCATGCAGCAGCAGAATGTGTTTCAGAAGTAAACAGAGCCACAGAGGTTAGCCACAGTTAGCTCATACTTGCTAACTCTCCCAATTTTCACAGGAGACTCCCGTTTTTCATTGTCCTCCCACACCACATTTCTCCCAAATCATGAATTAATATCACAACTTCCTGTCCTTTCTGTCCCGCCCCTCTTGGACAAGTAGCTTGTGCATAAGTGAAAAGACAGCTGCTCTAGAGTGATGTTAAAGTCTCATCAATTCCAATGAAAGTGGCCCAAATCCGAACTGGAAATAAATAAAAAGATTAGATCTGTCAATATGAGCAAAAAAATCAGATTTGGGTCACGTTGGCCTGCAGTCTGAACGGAACCTAAGATTAATTTTGATTTGTGAAGGTGCACTGAACCCAGACATTTACACACGCTGAAAAGTTCAGGAGCAGCATATGCGCACTGAGTGCCATGGAGGTGGTGCATTCAAGACATCTTGAAACAAGGAAGTGTTGTACTTTAAAGAGTGTAAGAGGAGGAGGGCGGGTTGTTGCTTCAGCTTGAACTGCAGCGTTGAAAGCTTGCACTGCAATTGTGGTGTGCCATGCATTTCAACCTCAGATGACAACACAGTTGTCTCGGGCCAAAGTTTCCATTTCCAAGTTGTCATGAATGAATCATCATGCTCAAAGACGGAGTATATGGGACCTGAAAGCTAAATTTCTGTCCGTAGGGACCCTTCTTTGTGTCCCATATGCTGCGTGAGTAGACTGAATTTATGGTAAAAAAAAATGGTTTACTGGAAGCAGCTCTTGGCGTTAGGAACAAATGCTGTTCTCAGACTTGGGAAAAGGCTTCTATACTCAAAATTGAAGTAATTTTATCTTAAAAATGTCCTTGGCCCCGTAAAGTGCTTCTTTTTCAGGGTCTTTACTGACTGGATGAAGTGTACCTGCAATGTGGTAAATCTAAGCTAGCACTACATCTGTCGGCGCTGTGCATGTATATGGCTGCCCTGCTGTCACTTTGTGCCATTTTGTTTTGTAAATAAAATAGTTTTGCACAAATGTTTTAAAGCTGTGTCATGTTGGCTTTGGGGTTTAGGCCGTGTTGTATGTTTATGGTACTTTCAGTTGTTTCATCCAGGGGTCGTCAGAGTCTGAGACTGGGCCTTCCCTCAAATAAAGCTTGAAAAAGGTGTCCGCTGACACCCTGTTAGTTTACTTGCTTAGTTTCACTCAGTTCCTGGATAGGTATGTGATCGTGATAATGTTGTTTGACCCCACAGACACTTAACAATTGAGCCAAGATAGAGTAATATTGCTGTTTTGACATGACTTTAAAAAAGTTATGTAAGGCATTTTATTAGTTTCTGACTCTAGGAAAGACAGTGAAATGTCTCTCCATTGTATATCTCTTTAACCAAATCAGGCTCATTTATGCTGTGGATGTGACCTACTTTTAATAACTAATGCAATATTTTTTTCACAGCCATTAACTGAGCCTCCCCTGAAACAGCTTGAAGCGCCCCTGGGGACTTAACAACACATGCATTTGACCACAAAGCAGTTTTTTATATTAATGAGTTTACCAAAATTCACTTGAGTGAGGAAAACAGTGCCTGTTTGTCTTAAGTGTCTTTGCCGACGTTTTAAAAACATGGTAGAGGACAAACTTTCACGTACAGTTAGCCAGAAAATATTTTGAAGGTGCCTATATTTTATTCCGTTATGTGGTAATTTGACCAGTTTTGAGTCAGTCAGTGACACTTTCAATTTTCAAATCACAGAAGGTGCAATATTTGGCAAAAGATTAATAAAGCCTTCAGTATACCATTTTAAATTAAATAAGATACTATCATGCTGCCCTGCCCTATACATCATATTGTACAGACTTCATAAAACATCTTTGACTTTGTACAGGTCCTTGCAAAAATCACACCATAATTCAGCCCTACTTAGCAGGGCTGCTGTATTTATTATTTATTGTAAATTATTCATTATTTTCCTTAGCATTTTACCCATCTAGTTTTTACTTTTTTTAAATGTTTGTACACATTTTGCTGACTTTCTTTCCCCCCAAATGTATCATACATCATACACGCGGGAAAAAATTCCTTGGTATACACTGTTATGCAAGCATGTACACATAGTGCTGGGCAATAAATCAATAATGATAGTTATTGTGATATAATTTTACTCAATACAATAAATGTTTGATTTAATTAATTCACACATTAATCAGCACCCCATTTTTCTATCAAGACATTTAATTTGTTAAGGAAGAGGGACTGAAAAAAGATTTTACTTAATTTTACTCATGTATATATATTGAAAAAAGATTTTATCATTATTGTTTTGAATATTCTACCTCAGATGTGTTAAGTCCTCCACTGTTTTGCATCAAGTGTTTGTTCTGATCATAAAGAATACTGAAGTGAATATATAATTTCACTCAGGAGCAAAAATCAGCCTTTAAACTTAAAAAGAAAAAAATGATGTGATAATTATCGATATTGATTGATATGAAATTTTTTATTGTGATAACATTTTTGGCCGTATTGCTCTGCCCTATGTACACATATTAAATAAAACAGCAAAATGGACAAAACATATTCATAATTATGAGAAATTATTATTGAAACTGGAACAATTGCTAAATTTAAAAAAGATTGATCATAAAGATTTGGTGCGCCCCTCACAAATTATTGTTCAATAATTGCATATTAGTTTGCATTAATATTCTGCTTTTTCACTTACTTACTGTGACTCATATTGAAACCATGTTGCTTAAGGCCAGACATTGCAGGCAATGCACTTACATCATTCATAGCTTGAATTATAGATCATTATATTTCCAAAAACATCGCGAAAAATTGATTTTTGACAGTATTTTCTGATTTATGGGGCCAAAAAAGGATATTTTCAAAATCCCCTCTGTAAAAACATTTGAGTCTAATTTGTCAACAAAATAAAACAATCATATTTCATTAGATACTGCCTCTTTTACATATCTAAACATTACATTTCAGAAAACCTGTAATTCAAAAAATATTGTCCTAATGTAAGTAATCAACTAGGAAAGTTTCGTATAGCTATGTTTACCTTATTCACTAGCAGTATCTCGCCGAAAAAAACAGTATGATACAGAGGTGTCCTTTGTATCCATTTAAGTTTGTTCAGGAAAAAATTGGGGGGTTTTGTTGTTGGTGTATTTTCAGCCTTTGGCCGTCAGGGGGCGCAGTTTTCCGAGCGGGCAGCAGCAGCAGACCTCCTCTCGTTTGGCTGAATCACTTCATCCTTCGTACCCAGAATGCAAAGTGAGACACCGAAACCTCAGCAGCAGCAGCCCTAAACACTTCAGGGTATCATGGCGATGAGCGCCACAGCTTCCCCTTGAGCCCCCACAGCTACAAAGAATTTCTTCCTCTGCTACATCAAAACACGCAGCGAGTCTGATGCGGCGCGGAGACCTGCCGGAGTTTTAGCCCAGACTGGAGAAAGGACATAGCGAGGGACCGTCATGGCAGCGTCGGAGCTGTACACAAAGGTAAGACAAGTGTATGTTTATATGTTTATAGCTGGGTGCTCGCATGTCGGCTAAATACATGTGTCTTCAGCGTGTTGCAAAATGCTGTAAAATGTCCAGAAGGTCCTGTCAGTAAACATGCTGACGCTTTGATTTTCGCTACTGAAAAATGTGTCTTTCTGTCAGCGAGCTTGGCGGTGGCTTTTTTTAAATAAATGAATGAAAATGGGGTTTAAACCCCACAAAACATGTCGTTTTGATGTGTTTGGCTGTTTAAATATAGATGTGGTTTCAGCGCTGAAATGGTTGCAGCTGACAACAGATGCGGCAGGGTTTGTCTTTACAGTCGTCCTTTTTCAAATCTAAAAACAAAATCAGGTGTATTTTAACATTTGTCACCTTGTTCGTTAATTAAAACAGGATATCTTGTTGTCCCGGGCATCCATATTTTACAGCATCGGCCCACTGGAGGCTAGGGGGCCAGGATGATGCAAAGGCGGTGCCAGCCATGATGGAAGCGCTAGGTTTTTACTACAGTAAACCATATTATTTGGCGTTAGCTCAAACCTGCGCATTAACCTTGTGTTAGTGTTTTATTTTGATGCTAGCGCGTGTCTGAGGCTCCTGACACGGCTCCTTGGGTTTGTGAGCCGAGTCTTGCACGCCGGGTACCGCTGATGCTGCGATTAGCGCCGCATCCGGACAGTTTAGCATCCTTTTTAGCATCCAGGATGTTTAGAGGCCCTGAAGCCTCCGTGCAGATTTATAGCAAGCAAATGCTCACTGAAGACAATATGACACTGCTGCCCGGGAGGCCCGCAAGGTCACACGGGCTGCTGTTGCTGCTGCTGCTGCTGCTGTATTTCTATTATTGTATATGTGAAACCAAGACAATAAAGAGGCGAGTGTGTGTGCGTGAGAGAGAGAGAGAGACAGAAGGAGATGAGTCACCCATCCCCCTACTTTGAAAGCTGGTGTGATCAGCTTGAATAAGGTTGTGGTGGAGGGGATACGTGACAGTGTGTGTGATGATGACAATTGCTTTTGAAATTCCTTTTTTAAATCTGCACCAAACAGCAGCACTGCAGTGTATTTGTAATTTGAACCACTCATCTCTCAGTTGGATCTGTCACGTTGAAGGTTTTTTGTCTCCAGCCTCTGTTGTCCTTTAGATTAGTAGACAAGTGGTCAAAGGCCGAGTCTATGAAACAGATGAGACCGATCTGAACCCTGTGTCAGCCAGCGGTCACTCTGCTGACCGAGTCCCTGCCGGCTCCTTGGGAAGCTGTTCTGTAGCTGACCCTGACCTCTGATCTTTAAAGGAGAGAAGCAAACAAAAAGGCGAGTGGTGGATTTAGTGCTGGAAGAAATATTCAGTTCATTGATCAACCGAAAGTGGCAACAATTTAAGCAAAACGTCTCTGGTTCCTGCTTCTTAAATGTGAACTTGTGCTGATTTTCTTTGTCATCCATAAAATTAAACTAAATCCTTTTCGGTTTTGGTTGTTGCCGGTTGGACAAAACATGAAATTTGAAGACATCAACTTTGTCTTTAAGAACTTGTGATCGGAAGTGTGAAGTGAAACTTATCAGAGTACACATAGGTAAAATAAGCGTATATTTATATTTTTATAGGTTGTTACAAGCAAGTCACTGTGCTTTCTTTCTGTAGTAACTGTCGTGGTCGCATGTTCAATGTCCATGCCTTCAATTTTCAGGATATCCTTCCAGTCTAGTAAGATTTTTTTTTTGCTATCTTCCTAGTGGTGGTGATGGTGGCTTTAAATGAATGACAGTGGGTTTGAAACCACATAAAACTTGCAGTGTGATTTTAAGATTAATATATAATGAAAATAACAGTTAGTTGCAGACCTAGTTGCATTTGCTGCTTTTACGCTCTTGTAGCAAAAAGGATGTGCGTTGGGTCTGCTTAAGTAGCTCCCAGGTGAAATTACAACCATGAACCACCAACAAAATGCAAGTAGTTTTTTTTCTGATGGTGCTGAATTTCTTTCCTCTGCCAGCAGGATCTGGCTTGTAGCCAGCCATAAGTCTAACTGTCTTCTTCCATAAGAATCTTGTTGAGCGTTAAATGGTTTTAACTTTGGGTGTACGTGTCAGTGAAGCTCAGGGAACACAAAGTTTGTTTCTACTTTGAATGGTGCAGTGTGTTTTTAGAAGTCAGCCTCTGATGTCAGGCCTCTCTCTGTGATTTTCTTTTCCAACACAGGGGTGGAAAACACTCTGCCCTTTGTGCGTTTGAGTCAGCCTTATAGAAGCTTATTGAGGGGAGCTGAACTGCTTGATTAACATGCACAAACGCACACAAATACACACACACACACACACATAGAGGATCGGATTCTGCTCCAATATACGTTTGGCTCCTGTCTGTCCTGAAGCGGTATAGCGAGGTGAGTCAGAGGTGAAGGTACATTTTGTATTTGTAGGTTGGAGGATGAAGCTACAGTAGTAAACATTCTGCAAAAAAAAAAGAAAGAAATCTGCGTTTTTTATTGAATTCAGTCTGCTCCATCCGCTTGAGCCAAATACAGTAAGTAAATCAAATCAGGATCAAAACTAGTAAGAGGTGGTGAATGTGAATGAAGTGCTGTGTAACTAAAAGCAGAGGCCGACAAGAGGGAGGATATTCTAATGAAAATGGCAGTAAGGCAGTGCTCCATTAGATGACTCAGAGATGGAAAAGCTATTCAACACACAACCTGAGTCTTAAAAATACATACTGCATTTGAGTGTTTTGCTGTGCCACAGCAAGTGCATGTACTTTATTTATATGGTTACTAGACCGCATCGATTCATTTACCTGAAACTGGAAGGAAAACGATTCCCTTTTCATAAAAAGCTTGCTGTGTAGAAAAGTCATGTAGAGATGTATTGCGTCTGGGTGATGTTCAAACAGCCTTGATTTGTTCGTAAAAGGGAGTTTAGCAAGGCTGTGATTGGCTGTCAGTCCTCAGCAGAAGCTAGAGAGTGAGGCAGCAATGAACCAGTCACGATAAATAACTATGATGATTACTTGGCCCTTACAATACAGGCACTTATGTCACCTTTATTCCGTCAAGATATTTGGCTAACTGGGTTTTCCCAAAGCAGGAATCATTCATACACAGTGTATTGCAATATGTGGTGCTTTCCTCACTCAACAGGCCTCTGTGGTGAAACTACTGTATGTACAGGTACACTTCTGCCACAGCATCACATGCCAATGCATAACAGTGTTGGTGCCAGTGTATCAGCGAGTATTTCTGTATATCGTTGCAGTAATTGTGCGGTGATGATCGCACAGCATTTGTCCCACCTCTAAAGGGTCTAGTCAGAGTGACTGGATCCTGAGCTAAAAGCGCTGCTTGTGGTACAGGGATGGGAGACTTTAGTGGAAAATCAGAATTGAGTCATACAGGTCAGTAAACAGGTAGTCGCTGAAACCAGCATATTGCACATCCGGCCACACGCCATCATGGCGATGCGAGGGAGTTTGTTACTGAAAGCGCTGCATGCTTGACCGTTTCGACCCATAGGGAGCAGTGCCACAGTGGTATTTTGTGATTTAGTGTACATTTAATTTTCACCACACTTAATTTATCCGTCCCTTATTTTTCGAGAGCAGTAGCGGTTAGTCAGTCGGTCCGTCCACCACTTTGGTCCAGACTGAAATATCCCAACAAACATTGGGTGGATCAACATGAAATTTGGTACAGATATCCACAAACCCCAGAGGATGAATCCCTAATGGGTTTCATGGTCACTTGACTTTTCCTCGAGTGCTACCAGTAGATGTAACTTTTCACTTTTCCTGTGAAACATCTCAACATCTACATGATCTACAGAATTTCCTTCAGACATTTGCGTTTCCCTCGACATGACTTGTATAGGGATGTCCCGATCAGTTTATTTTTCCCTCGAGTCCAAGTCCGAGTCATTTGATTTTGAGTATCTACCGATACAGAGTCCCAATCCGATACCTCTATAATACTGTGGACTTTAGTGCAACAGTAAATATAAAAAAGTCTAAGATTAAAAACAAATAGCACCTCAACTTAAAATACCCGGCAGGCGTGTAAACAAATACAAAAATAAAGTGCCACAGTGTTTGCAAAGCACATTTATATATACATATATATATATACACATTTATATCCGAGTCCTGATCAGGAGGTAACATCCGATTCCGATCGAGTCTGAAACAACGTGATCGGGCCCGATTTCCGATCGGATCTGGACATCCTTAGACTTGTAATGGCTTTGCGGTTCTCTGACTTTCCATTTAGCGCCATCATCATGTCAAGACTTTCAATTTTCCCAATACTTTGGTTCATGACCAGATACCTGCAAAACTAATGACATTCACATGAAGCTCAGCTCTACTTCGTGCTTAGTGCAAATGAACTGATGTTTGCACGCTAACAAAGGTGGTGAACAAACATGGTAAACATATTTCATATTAGAGCAGAGGATTTCATGCTTTGCCTGCTAAATGTGTCACCTCAGCGGCATCCAGTGACGAGTTTTACATGATCTAATGTCAGTGGTTTATTTTTTCCTCCCTACCTCTAATTGAGAGCATGTGCATTAGATCACTATGATAAACAGGTTAAGGTAATTACGCAGTCATGTTGTATATGCTCTGGCATGTGGTCATCGCAGGCCTGTCTAACACAGACAAACACACCAAGAGGAGGGGCCACATGTTTCTGGGTAAAATAGTGATTCCTACTGTTAAGTTCAGTGTGGTGGTGCAGCAGTTATTTCTTGTGATGATTTGGGTAATAAACCTTTAGGATTTAGTTTCAACATTGTTTCCATTTTCAACTGAATTCCTAAAGTAATTGAAATGTGTCGTAGATACACAGAGCTGACAAGCAAATATTATGTTTAGAAACAAACATTTGGATTAATGTTTGGATACTGAAACAAGTCATATTTTCTCACTCTTGAGAATCCGTGTGCCTCACAACTCATGTGATCGAGACAGGAAGCCAGGGTGTTTGATAGACAGCAGCGATGGCCAGTCATCTGTCACGGGGCGATGAGGGCTGGGGGACGTCGGTGAACGCTGCCTGTGTCTGCAGACACAATGGGAAGGTTTTCACCCATCCAGCTTGTGTCTGGTCTTGTGGCGCATGTGGCTGGAGGCATCCAGGAAACCAGCAGACTCACAGCATGAGCCAGAGACTTCATAAAGAGGCGAGATGAACCGGGAGTTGGAGTATATGTTTGTCCAAGTAAGTTCTCGTACCATCCCTCCATTTATTGATTAAGTAGTCATGTAGCCAAGAAAAATTGTTAAATAAGATGCTCATTGAATCCAATTCTGAGCTGTTGAAGGAGAAGCTAATTCCTCTTTTTAGCTATATGTGGTTCTTGAAGTGATCTGTAAGTTCTGGTCTTGAATTTGGTTAACCATCTCTCCAATGTGCAGCATGGAGCCCCTGTCCTGGCACACCCTCCTTCTAGATTTATCTCTGTAGAACAAAGTTGTGTAACTAAAATTAGCAAGGCAGCAACAGTGTAGCAACAAATCAGATTTAACCTGAGCTATGTTTTGGTATCCGAATAACAGCACAATCTTTGTTTTACATGGTCAAAATGTAATAAGTGGAAGTAGTTTGTAGCTTGTTCCAACTTTTGTAGATACAGCCGGGATGTCTGGCTTTGCAGGTTAGGATGTTGTAAAGTTGGTTAGATGGAAAAGCAGTATGTTCTCCTATTGAATGATAATCCAGCAGCATGTTAGTGTCCTATATTGCATGTAGGAGCAAAAAAAAATAATGTTTTAGAAAACATAGAAAATAGTCTCCCTGAAGGGCTGGTTAGCTTAGTATGGCTTATTTTTCCATTTTATTGTTTGCATATCTTCTCCTAATTGATAGAACAATTCAGGCCCACGGTCTGGCACTGATTCTCCTACCCCAACATAACATACAGAAGTGAGCTACACTACTCCAAGAGTCAGCATTGACTAAACTAATGTGATTAGGTGCTGGGCAGCGTCACAGCTTCTTAGTAAGCGACTCTGATCTTTAGCAATCACTGGACATTGGCACGCTAGCTGTGCCAAGAGTCTAGTTAGGGATGTTGTGAGACTAGCACGGATTCTGTCCAACCAAACTCTCAACCAGCACTATGGTCTCTATATCTTGGCATCATGCTGGGTCTGCCCAGCTGAGCAGAAAAACAGCAGATTCTCACATGAGGGGCATCATGTGACGAGGCTTCTGCAGTCTGGGACTCCATTGATGGCTTTACTGAGAATATGTGAGCAAAACACTTCTCACATACCGCTGCAGCTGTCTAGGTAGTCGACTCTGCCAGACCGTATTGTAAACTGTTTTAAGGTTTTAATCCGTTTGACCTTGGCTCACAATTTTTCATAAGTAAAACTATTATTTCATGTTTAATGTATCGGTCATGATGAGGCCTTCTTCAACTTGATTTCATTTTTGTAGTTGTAATTAATGAGCAACATTCGACTGGCCCAAATGGATTACCACTTTGTATTATGCCATTCACATAGAGTCTCAGTATTGTCGAGGGTATGGAGCAGTCCTTTCAGTGCTACCTAAAAGTAAACTTGGAAAGTCTTGTACTCTCCATGTAGCCAGTAAAGACCATGTGTCCAATAAAGTTGTTCTGAGTTTTGTAGACTTAATGTAATATAATACATACTCTCTCTCTCTCTCTCTCTCTCTCTCTATATATATATATATATATATATATATATATATATATATATATATATATATATATATATATATATTTATTTTTTTAGGGGAGTTTTTGCCTTTTTATTTGATAGACCAGCCGAAGAAGAGAGACAGGAAATGTGAGAGAGAGAGAGACATGAATCGAATTCGGGCCGTTGACTTTGTATATGGTACATATGCTATGAGTGAGCTAACGGACGCCCAGTAACAATAGTCTTAATGCAACGAGCAACAAACTTAAGGAAATGCGGCAGAAATCTCATGAATGAACAGGTTCAAATTGGGAAAAATTAACATGTAAGTAGTCTGATAAGCGTTGACTTACGGAGAAAACCCTGGGAGGGTCCGGAGGAGTCACAGCAGGCCAAGGTGACTCCAGTCCAAGAGTGAAAGCTCAGTGCTCAGTATTAGCTAAGCTAATCTGCTGTTGACTTTGTCATGGATTTCTCATGGATGCCCCGCCCCGTGGGTACAGCCCTACACCCCCAACACACACACATACACCTACAGCACGTGCACATATACGTTACACACATGATCAAGAGTGAAGGGGGGTTCGATTTACAGCTGAAATAAATGTGACTTTTGTGGAAATCTAAACTATAAAAACAGCCTATAGCCTAAAACAGCCTAATAAGGCAACTGCCTATAATAAGGCAGTTGCCTTATTAGTAGATTACAACCAACGTAGACCTCCATGTTGTGGCGCTCAGTTTTGGATGAAATCGGTTTGATCTTGCATTTTTATGAATGTAAACACATCCATTATGAGTGTTTCCTGTCCTCCTGATATTTGTCCATTTTCAGTGTTTCCGTCTGTGGTTCAGGATAAGAATTAAGACGAGTAGAAGCGTTTGCCATCGTGTTAGCAATCGTTGCAGGAGTGGTAACCTGGAGCCATATGTGAATGTAATGAAATCTTGGTGTAGTTGACCGGAATAAGATTAGCCGGTGTTAAACCCCGAGTCAGCCTAATCAGGTCCTGATCCTTGCAGTTAAACCAGGATTAGCATCTGGCCAGCCTTGTACCTTCAGGAGCAACCTTCCCCTGCTGTGAACTGACCTTCTGACAGCCACGGTGAGGGAAAGCGTACGCTAATTCATTATTTGATATTAAAGAAATTGTGTCATTAAAAACTTGATGTGTCAGAAAACCAGTGCATTGCTGCTGGTACACTGTCATTGCTAATTCACCGGTGTCCTCCAGTTTCATCGAAATGATTCATGTTATGCTATAATAACTGGTAGTACACCAGTTGCCATGGGAATCCCTTATGATTTGAGTACCATCTTATATCTGGTAGATTGTGCATGCATTGTCGTGATTTTGAGTGGTATTAAAAAGTAAAAATAGTCATTTCAATCTTCCAAAATTAAAATGTTGAGCAACAAACTTATGAGCATATTAGATGTAAGCATCTTCAGTGCAAAACAATGCAAACAAAGTATTGTTGTAAATAATGTTGATGAGATGCCAGAAGCACAGTGACTTGATTCTTTTCTTACAGTCAGTGAGGGTAATTTCTGTAAATAGTAACTGTCAACCCTCTCAAAATAATGAGAATGAGTTCAGCCCTATGATCTGTTCACATTAAAGAGGCACTCCATCGATTTTACAGTTTACTCATCGTGCAGAGTCCCATGCTGTGACAACAGTTGTAAAATGTCTTGTGAGGCTCTGGAGGAGCTTTATGAAGTTTTACAAAAATAAACCTGATGATGTAGGGTTGCACCGAAAGACGATGCCATCGTCCATCGGCGATGGCTGACAGATGGTTGATGGTTGAGCAGGCATAGTGATTATAAAACCCCGCTCCCCGGCAATAAAAATCGATATTTTTCACATAATACCCCCATGTGAAAACAGGTTTTAATCACCAGGAAAATTATTCTTATAAATTTTGAATATGCTTTGCACCTTCCTCTCTTCTCTTCTCCTCACACCTCAGGTAAACACACCAGCTTTCCCCGCCTCTCTCTGTCCCCCCCCTCGCCCATCTACTCTATTTTCTCCATCAGCAGTGCGTTTTATAATAATCAAAAGACACAGAACTCGTCTTTTTTTCTGTATCTTTCCACCTGCGATCCGATATCACGGCAGCAGGTGAGCCTCTTGTGTGCGCTTGTTAATGACGCAGCCTATCAAACAGCCAAAACCAACATCTGCACCCTGCGTGTTCAATGCTGCTTTACCTGGTCCGTGCTTGTAAAATATCCACCACGACTTGTAACATCATAGGGTACTAGGTTTTTAACCCAGTGAAGTCTGTGCGAGTGAACACATGCAGATAAGGTGACTGCTGAATCCCTCAACCATATGGAAGTCCAATAATAAATAGCCGTGGTACCTCTTTAATCTACTGTAATAACCAAATCAGAGGTTACTTGACTTTCTACGCTGCGTTTTCCTGAAGTTACAGAAAAGCAATTAAGCATGTGTTCAGGGCAAGATCACACTGAATACATTGATTACGTCACCACTCATTTTAAATGTGGACATCTGTTACTAGCTGGAGGTGAGATAGAAGTTGATGGTGTTGCATTGTTTGCTCTCCATGTTGTAATTCGGGTCTACTGAACAGAATGTAACCGGTATTTTCTTTTTTCAGTTTTATCTCTCCTGGAGCACATTTGTACATTTAAAAGCCACGCACATTTACAACATAGAAAGCACGTGACCCTCCCATAAGTGTATAACCACACCCAGTGCCCTGGTAAAGAGTAATTACAGACCTACAAACAAAAAGGAGCCTCTCACCGGCTGCTTGGGTGTGCAGACTCATGTATGCGGCTTATGTGGGGCAAGCTCAATGCAGAGACGGTTTAGTCATGTGATTTCTGATGTCACAGATGCTCTGGCGTCTTTGCTCCTTCTTTTTCGTCACCTCGCTCCTCTTCGTGTGCCACCCATAACGCACCAACCTGGCCGTCATCCATCCCTCGGTAAGCCTACAGAGAGGCTGCTGTCTGACTCATCACATTTTTTCTCTGCAGCCTTCACTTCTTTTTTTGAGCTTTGTGTTTCATTGTGGAGGATTATGTCCTTGAAACATGTAAATGTCTGTCTGTGTGTGTGTGTGTGGTTGACTTTCATCCCTCATCTCTCCTCTGTTTCTGATCCCAGGGGAGTTTGCCGGTCTATAAATATGATTCATAGCCTCTGCAGCTGCATTATGTTTCTCTGTGTGTGTTTGTGTTTTGGTACAAAAGGAAAGAAAATAAATGCAATGTGCAGACTGACAACATGTTTCAGAGTTAACTAATTCAGGATAATTGTGTTTGACACCTACTGATGTGTGAAACGTGTGTGTGTGTGAGGATGGTTATGAGTATCAGGAAGTGTGCTCAGTAGCACAGTGATGTCTCTGTGAGGTGTGATGCTGCTCAGAACTCACTGATGCTATTTTTAGCCTCTGTCCTCCTCTTCCTCCTCCTTCTCCCTGTCTCTCTCCCTCTCTTCCCTTTTCTCTGTCTCTCTCTCTATTGGCAGGCTGGCTGCTGGGATGGTCTCCTATGGGGGCCGATAAGGTGAAACAATTAAGGAAATGGTGGAATGGATAGAGAAGCAGGCACTATGTTTGCCTATAAGTGTAAATACTGTATACTTGGTGTACAGTTGGCCCATTTTGTTCCATCTTAAGTAGCTTGTGCTAAAGAAATGCAGTTAGCATTTAACCAGAAATACAGAATTATTATTAGTGTTTTTACAGATTGATGCAGTTGTGCTAAATTTTACAATATGTACACTTGTAAGGTAGTTAGAATCATTTTATTTCACGTTGTCCTCCGCGTGTTAACTGGGAGGCTGCTAAGACCAGTTCTGTTGCCCGCTTGCATTGCTCCAGTTCTGGTGCTTATTCCGGTGGCTCTCCCCTTCAGCAATCCCAGCTGGGTCGCTAACTCTGGGCCTGAAAACCTCCTCCTCTCGGCGGTCCAGAACTCCTGTGCTGGTGGTATAAACAAACACCAACACTCCCCCAGTGTTCTGAGCTCCCAGGCCAGGTAGAGTCAGCTAATAGGACGGCTAACTGAGCTAACCAGCTAACCAGCTTCTTAATACATCTTTATATATCTATTAGCAGTTTGCTCCAGTTAATGACTTCTGTGTTACAGGAGAAAAGCTCCGTGTTGTAACAATCCCCAGATACTTTTCGTAAAGAAAGACATGCCTTGGGTAATACTTTGAAACACCAGACAAATGATCATAACTTACAACTGAATAGCAGATAGATAAATAAATCTGTCGGTTTTGGCAGGCAGATGTAAAGACAACATTTTCAAACATTGTCATAGAAGGAATGTGTGTCAGTGTTAATGAGACAGTTGGATTACTGTTGCTGTTTATTGCACAGGTTGTTGTTGGCAAATTAAAGTGCTTATAATTGAATTTGCAACAATGAAAAATGTCGGTTCATTTGTTTTCATTGAATCTATCGTAATTGGGAAAAAAGCAGTCTCTAATTAGGAGTAAAACAGGGATATAGCAGATATCTGTTGAGTGTTTGACTGCACACATACAAGCAACACAACACTCTTTATCTCTCTTTCTGAAAATGCATTCGCATCACACATATAGTCATATCAAACATATGTGCCCGCTGATAATTAACAAGAAATCTTGGTGCACCAAAGACATTTTGAAGGTAATTTTAGAATTCAATTCAGGTAAAGGTAGGGCCCTGTTGGGCAGTGTATTGAATTGAAGGGAATTGGAGTGTTTAAGTCGTGAGGTTATATTTTAAAAAATTATCAGATTTTATTTAACTCTCATCATAATTATCTTCAAACACTCTAGCAGCATTACAACACACACCTCTTGCCATCTCATTAGTTTGTCATTTACTGGTTGCCTGTATATTTCCATAGGCCTTGACTTCTTTTTCAGTTTTTCAGATTTGTCTTACACAGACTGCCTTGCTACTTGTGTAACTGTCACTCAGTGGCAAACCTTAACCACACGGCGCACTACCTAACCACACTGATCACACTGTTTGGAGTTCCTGCAGGGGTGGGGAGAGAGAAAAGGATTAGAGAAAGAGAAATCTGGAACAAACTGGGGGCTTGGTGGGGGTGGAGCTGTGAAGAAAACCACCTGAATAACGCTTTCCAATATATCCAGAAAGGCTCTGTATTCACAGATAAGAAATAGATTTGATATATTTTGTTGCTGGCGCTCAGTTTTAGGATTTCTGCGTTCTTTCTCCATCGTTCTCTGAGAACCTATAGCTGCCATTTTCACACCTGTATGTCTTAATACGAAGAGCAAGAGACAGGCAGACTGGGAGAGAGGGAGGGTGAGTGTGTGTGTGTGTGTGTGTGTGTGTGTGTGTGTGTGTGACCATGATGTCATGATTCAGATGACTGGTAGTGAAACAGCAGGCCAAATTAACCAGTTTCTCCCCCGTTGTGCTCTTCTACAATGAGGTCTTTCTCTCTCGCCTCTGAAATCGTTCCTCAGCAGTTTATGTAAGGAAGCCAAAAGACGCCATGAAATCGATGTTGGGCTTCCAGACAGATTCTCGTCATGTGCTTCAGTTGGCGAAGTCCTCATCATGAAAGTGTCATCCACATATTCCTGTATTGTAACTTCAGTGTATGTGTTCATAATGCTCTTAGTGTTTGAAATAAATGAGGCTCAGCAAAGTGAAGATCCTCATTCATGTTGAGATTATTACAAACACGTCAAAGCTTTAGTGGCCGAACCCCTGAATAAGGCTTTAACAAAGACAAAAAAGATAAGGAGTTTATTTTGTCTGTTCTCTTTTATGAGAGTTAACATTTATTTTGATTCATTTACAAAACTAAGTGGATAGTCTGTTCTGTGTCCTCTTATGCCTCTTAACTGAATTTCCTCTCATCTTTCCGCTTATGAACAACTTTAAGTGTCGTTTGACTACTGACTTTTGTCTTCACATGCACACACACACACACACACACACATTCGCCCGCTGCAGGCCTCATCTGTCTGGGTTTTTAAAGCCACAGTTATGGAGCTAGAATTGTGTCTTTTTCAAATGCGAGAAAATAAATAATCTGAGAGAAAAAAAAAAGTTTAAGAGAAAAAGTTATCACTCTGATAGCAAAAAAGCATTTCATGAGAGAAAAAAGAATATTTGAGAGAAAAGGTTTTCATACCAATAGCAAAAAATAATAACATTTGTGACTAAAAAAGTTTGTGAGAGAAAGTGTTTCCTCATAGAATATAAAAAAATATAAATATGAATTTTTAAAAAATAATTTCTGAGAAAGAAATTCTTTCTCAAAATACTTCTTAAATATATATTTTTTGCTATCAGTGTGAAAACATTTTCTCTAAAAAAAAAAAAAGTGTTTCTCTCAAAACTCTTTTCTTTGCTCTCGATGAAAGTTTTTGCTCTCGTGTCTGGATTTTGCTTTCGCTGTGAAAGTTGTGTCATGGGTGAGCCACGTTCCTATTGGCCAGTCGGGTGAGCATCGTCTTGTCTTGGGAGTCGAACTGAACCATTACACCATTGTTCGGTTCACCTAGTAAGAGAGACAGCTAGCTCAAATTGTGGCAGCTTGAGATGCCGCGGCATCTGCCTCGGTTATCTGCGGCATTTCCGGTGGCAATGTAAAATGCCACAGGTTTTCCCTGAAGTGCCACGGCACCTTTCGCCGTTCATATGATATTTCTGGTGGAACCGACATGCCACAGATTCACCCAGGCACCTGTGGCTGTTTGTGTGGGATTTCTGGTTGCAATCTAACGTTACGATACAACGGCATCTGCCGCTGATCTCTCACTTACCGTGAGCTAGGCATCTGCCGCTGATTGTGTACGTTAGGTCGCCACTGATTTACCGTGACATGCAGGCATCTGCCGCTGATTGTGTACGTTATGTCGCCACTGATATACCGTGAGATGCCCAGCATCTGCCGCTGATTCAAATCAATCAATAAACCTGGACCGAGAGAAATATGTTGGCAACAGTAGTTGCAGTGTATATAGGCCTAATATTGTGCATTTCTTCATGTAAACAGCAAGAGTACACGTCTAATGTATAGTTGGAGGTTTAACCTAGGTAATTATTGTGTGTGCAGAGGTTACTGTTAGCACTATATTTAATATTAATTTCATGTGGTTTTCATAGTAGCCTAATAGATCTGTTTCGCCTTTCTACCAGCAGGTGGCAGTATTTAAATAAATGTCCGGTTTTGTGTCTTTGGTAACTGTTTTAAATTCAGGTTACTGGTACAGATGTATTTATTGTTCTTCATTGAACTTGTTTTTTCATTATTAAGGATTCATTTGTAACCTAGTTACCATCTTCATTCACCCACAGCCCAGTGTGGGTGAACCTGCATCTCCTTCTGTTCTAACCTGGTTCTGCTGTCAGCTCCTTAGTAGCTCAGGCAACAAACACATCAGAAATGTCATACAGATCATCTGGCCAAAATAATGAATCACCACTGTGCTATATGTACTGTGTAAATACTGTTTTGGGAGGTGAGCGTATGAGAAATTGACTGAAACATGGAGGGCACAGCAATCTCACAAATTTGACATGTCTCACATTTTTCTTCTCTAAGGTACAAGGTAAATTAAATCATCACGTTACAATAAGGTTGTAAAATGAAATTAAGTTATACACTCCACTGTGTATAATATACAACATTCATTAAATGCATGCCATATTATGGCAACCATTTCAAATCTGAAACATGTACAGAGGTAAGCGAAAGTTTGTGAAACCTTTAGCATTTTCGGTATTTCTACAGACATGCAATCTAAAACCTAAAAATACTCAGATTTTAACACAAGTCACACAGAGTCGAAGAGACAAATATTATTCTTGCGGCAAATGAATGTGAACTTTAGCTTTCAGGTTCTCAGAAAAATAGTTATTGATGCTCATCGAGGCTGGAAATCGTTGGTCTCCACTAATCCACAGTCAGATAAACTGCGTACAAATGGAGGAAATTGAAGACCACTGCTAGCCTGCAGAGAAAGATCACGGAGGAACCCTGACTTACTTCTAAGCGACAAAATACCTCTGTAATATCAGCTAATGTCAGTGTTTATAAGTCCAACATCAGGAGAAACTGAACAACAATGGTGTGCATTGCAGGGCTGCAAGGAGAAAGCCACTCCTTTCCTAAAGGAACATCAATGCATATCTGCAGTTTGCTCAACATTATGTTTGGCAAAAGGAAAACATTTCAGCATAATAACCTTATTCCATCTGTGGAACATTGTGATGGTGGTAGTGTCATGATCTGGGCTTGTTGCATGTAGGCCAGGAGGGCTAGCCATTGTTGATGGAACAATAAATGCTGAATTTCATTCACCCACGCTGGGCTGTGGGTGAACTAGGTTACAAATGAATCCTTAATAATGAAAAAACAAGTTCAATGAAGAACAATAAATACATCTGTACCAGTAACCTGAATTTAAAACAGTTACCAAAGACACAAAACCGGACATTTATTTAAATACTGCCACCTGCTGGTAGAAAGGCGAAACAGATCTATTAGGCTACTATGAAAACCACATGAAATTAATATTAAATATAGTGCTAACAGTAACCTCTGCACACACAATAATTACCTAGGTTAAACCTCCAACTGTACATTAGACGTGTACTCTTGCTGTTTACATGAAGAAATGCACAATATTAGGCCTATATACACTGCAACTACTGTTGCCAACATATTTCTCTCGGTCCAGGTTTATTGATTGATTTGAATCAGCGGCAGATGCTGGGCATCTCACGGTATATCAGTGGCGACATAGCGTTACACAATCAGCGGCAGATGCCGTGCATGTCACGGTAAATCAGTGGCGACCTAACGTTACACAATCAGCGGCAGATGCCTAGCTCACGGTAAGTGAGAGATCAGCGGCAGATGCCGTTGTATCGTAACGTTAGATTGCAACCAGAAATCCCACACAAACAGCCACAGGTGCCTGGGTGAATCTGTGGCATGTCGGTTCCACCAGAAATATCATATGAACGGCGAAAGGTGCCGTGGCACTTCAGGGAAAACCTGTGGCATTTTACATTGCCACCGAAATGCCGCAGATAACCGAGGCAGATGCCGCGGCATCTCAAGCTGCCACAATTTGAGCTAGCTGTCTCTCTTACTAGGTGAACCGAACAATGGTGTAATGGTTCAGTTCGACTCCCAAGACAAGGCGATGCTCACCCGACTGGCCAATAGGAACGTGGCTCCGCCCATGACACAACTTTCACAGCGAAAGCAAAATCCAGACACGAGAGCAAAACTTTCATCGAGAGCAAAGAAAGCGTTTTGAGAGAAACACTTTTTTTTTTTAGAGAAAATGTTTTCACACTGATAGCAAAAATATATATTTAAGAAGTATTTTGAGAGAGAATTTTTTCTCAGAAATTATTTTTTAAAAATTCATATTTATATTTTTTTATATTCTATGAGGAAACACTTTCTCTCAAAACTTTTTAGTCACAAATGTTATTATTTTTTGCTATTGGTATGAAAACCTTTTCTCTCAAATATTCTTTTTTCTCTCATGAAATGCTTTTTTGCTATCAGAGTGATAACTTTTTCTCTTAAACTTTTTTTTTTCTCTCAGATTATTTATTTTCTCGCATTTGAAAAGACACAATTCTAGCTCCA